>AWOL01S0001428.1:0-52300 GCA_000715115.1 Nicotiana otophora
AGTTGCTGTCATGTGACCAGGAGGTCACGGGTTCAAGCCGTGGAAACAACCTCTTGCAGAAATGTAGGGTAAGGCTGTGTACAATAGATCCTTGTAGTCCGGCCCTCCCCGAATCCCACGCATAGCGGAAGCTTAGTGTACTGGACTGCCCTTTAAAATTGTTGTTGTTGTACCTGGGGAAATAGTGAACTACAACTAGCTGAATTTAGATATCTGCATACACATGGGTTGATAGTTGGAGTTGCCACAAAAGACAAAGTAGTTTTGCTTTTGATATCAAAATCAAGAATACTGTCTTGTTTTGGTCAAATAATGAACTTCCGAGGTAGACGGAAAGCATGCAATTTCCATGACCACTTTCAAACGAGGTTTTGTTAATCTCAAGACTCCATGGAATTGTGAGCAACATATAGCTGATTATCTCATTATCCAGTGCATACATTATGCAGTCTGAAGTAACAACCATCTCCATTATGCATATTATATATACATAAGTAAGATTTTAGGTAATATCTGTACATATGGTGCAAACAGACGGATCTAGTGGAACTCAGAGGTTACTTTAACAATATTGGTTCCCTTGTGATCTTCTGTTTTTCCAGCCCGTCTTGCATTTAAAGCTAAATTGACTCTTGATTGGAGAGAAGGTATCTGTAGCATAAATACCTAACTGAGCTGCTAGCATGTAGGTAAACTGAGTTGCGGAGCATATCCATTTGATATTAACTTTTTGTTGTCATGTTCTCTTCTTCATTACTTCAACATGTTGGGTTTCATGGGCTATATCTTCTTCAACCACTAAATGCAGCAACAGACTTGTTAACAGCAATTATCAATATGCATCTTGAAAGTACATATATGTTGCTGATAAAACGAAAGTGCACATATGTTATGCACGAAGAAAAATGACAAGATATTAGAATATGTGGTACTCCAAATGGCTCTAAATTTCTTGTATTCTGAGAACTGCTTACTGCAAACTTCTGTCATGGTTGAGATCTAATAGTTGTTGTGCACTGCAGCCAATTGTTTATTAGCTTATCTACTCAGCACTCTCCTACTTTGCTCTATGCAGTCCATCGCTGAATTTTATATTTAACAGTGACGTGCTAAATTTTTGAGTAAAATAGAAGTCTTGCTATATTATAATCCAAACTTTATTTTCATGAAGCAACAGCTTCACAACCAGCAGCTGAAGATCATCAAGATTCCAAGCCTGAGGCTACAAATGGGAGCTCTCCGACTTCTGTGTTTGTAAACTCTGAACCAATTCGGGAGGAGCAAGTCCAAAATGCTATGAAGTTTCTTTCACATCCAAAAGTTAGGGGATCTCCAGTCATGTATAGGCGTTCTTTTCTCGAGAGAAAGGGTCTCACGAAGGAGGAAATAGACGAAGCCTTTCGTCGAGTTCCTGTAGGCCACTTTTAGATCTCTTAAAGTTGATTTTGACTTAAATGTAATCGAAACATCCACATGAAATTTAAGATATATATTGATCTTGTCTAAATTACAGGATCCTACCCCAACTGTTACTAGCACACAGCCAGTTGCTGCAAATGAAGGTAGTTTATATTGTCCTCGAAATGAAATTTGTGTTTGGCCTTTTATTCATTTTTTGAGATTGATAATGTTTGGATCCTATACTTTTCATGTTGCTCTTCTGATATTTTGATGGCAGATGGGAAGCTGAAGCCTTCATCAACTAGTCCACCACAGGCTGCATTACAAAATATGCAGCCTGCATCAGCTACACCGAGCAATAGCATGACCAAAATGGGGTCTCTCTCTCATTTCCGTTGGACTCATGCAGTTATTGCTGTAGGTTTACTTGCTGCTTCTGGAGCTGGAACAGCCGTACTCTTCAAGGTAATGCATAGTAAAGAACCTCCAATTTGCCATGCTAGTTGGTATCACATCTGTACTGTCTATCCTATATCAGCCATTTTTAGTGTATCCAATTACTGTATGATGCAGAATATTTGTCAATTAGATCATTTTACCCCTTTTGAAAACGACAAGAAGAATAAGAGAAAAGCTGGAGAAGTACTGCTTATGGACTATTAGTAGAATCACACATTTGAAAGCCATTCTATCAATTTTAATATATATGTGGATATTCTGAATGAGAATTGAGCCTGAATCCTCTCATTCGCTGTTCAATCTTACAATGTGATGTGATGCACATTCAAACTTTTTTAGAATTGCTAGGCAGGACCTTTATTGGAAGATGAGTATCTTGCTATCGCATACTGTCCAACTTAATAAATGGCCTTAGAAAAGTAATCCGAGATCCTTCAACGTAAAGTACAAGATCCTCATCAAATGCGGAATGCTCTACACCAAACTCAAGTTTTTGCTTTGAACAAGGATGCAGCCAATATAATTTCTTTGTGATTAACCTAGTACCAAACGCAACTTTTTCTTGTTACGAAAACAGTGTTGTTGGCTTCTCGATGCTGCATGTCCAACAGCTTATTCCACGAATCACTTAATATCTCAATGAGACTCGGAAGGAGCTTTCCTTTCAAATGTAAATTTGCGGACAGCTTTACCTCTTGTGCTTTAATTCCACCAGAAAAGGAGATTTTCCATACATATTCTTTGTTAATCAAAGTGGAAAAAGATACTGGTGGTTAATTATTTCTTAATGTACGTTTCCTTTAGCTCATAATTCTCTTGGTACACTTGTTACTTTTTGATTGCATATATTGGTTTAGGTTTTAAAACCAAAATTCTATTCTCCATTAGTTGGGTGTGGGTTTCTTTTTCACATGCGAGACATCTCAAACTTTCACTTGTGCTAGTTTTACTTGGTAGTAGCTTGGTGATTAGTTATTTCTTATAGAACCGATCCAAAATAAAAGAATGAAGTAAAACCTAGTTCTGATTTCATTTTCTTTTTACTTATTCTTAAGAAACCCTGTTGTGAATATTTTGTTCAGATTTATTCGGACTCCTCCAATGCCTTATTTTTATTGGATTCGTCTCTAAACTAGGATATTGCTGCTTATCACGATCTAATTGGAAACTTTGGTCATGGCCCAATATATATAATTATCATCCCACTGTTAAGTGACATGTGCTTTTGCAGAAATCTATTATTCCCCGATTGAAGTCTTGGATACGCAAGGTTGTAATGGATGAAGAAGATGAAAAAGATATTGTAAAGGGAAAACCAAGTTTGGCAGAAGAAGCTGCTGTTGCTGCGAAAGCTGCTGCAGCCGCTGCTGCTGATGTAGCCCGAGCAAGCCAGGAGATGTTGGCATCAAAATCCGAAGGTTGGTTAATGTAAAATCTCATAATAGTAACAAGTTAAGAACTGGATATGAAATAAAATGAACTGAAAAATTGTTTCAGCATTGGTGACTGAACTCTTTCATTCTCTTTTGTCTCCAGTGCTTAACTTGTTACCATTAATGATATCATGGTGATTTAACTTGTGTTCCTCCACAGAGAAAAGGTATTTTGAGGAGCTGACAAGTCTGTTAAACTACCAAGTACGTGAGATGAAATCAATGACAAGTGCTATAGAGAAACTGGAAGGTAGTAATACATTTGCTTTTCATGACGTACTTCTGTACCCACTCTCTCACCTTTTTCCTTTTACATTTCATTCACTATTAAAGTGGAAAGTCTCTTCTTACGCTATAGGCTTTTTGTGTTTTGACCTTTTTTTTCCTTTTAGTAAAGTCATGTAAATTAAAAGGGACGTATTATGAAATAATAGGGGGCTAGAAAAGAGGTAAACTTTAGCAATACTATTGAGAAGTAAAGAGTTATATGAGCGTTCATAATTGAAAAGGCAATGGGGAAGATAGTGATAATAAATTGTGCATAAACTGTGCATTGTTAGTTTGCTGATTACACCTTCAGTTGAGGCTGGTACTTTTCGGCTCTAGATATTTTTGGCCTGATAACCTTGGTGTTCGAGTGTCATTGAACATTGTTTTAATGAGAGATTTTCATGGTGCCTGTACTGTTAAGCTACAAAAACTGACTTGTGAATGTGTTCAAAGAATCATCTGAAACTTCCATAAGGACGATCTTCCTGGCTTTTGACCATCAGTGGACCAGGCCGGCTATTGGCCTCTATGTCTCCTAAATGCATTATAGCATGACTTTGTTTCTTTAGTTCTTTCCTAAAGGTTTCAGTTCTTGGTCCCCGCAGTTCTGTCTAAGTTCTTTCTCCACTCCATCAGTGTTCCCTTTTATATATACTAGCTTTGTCCTCGTTATAATGTTGTCATTGCCCTGGAATTTTAGCAGTCATAAAGTAAATGCCAGGTTCTTTAGATTTCATCATGAATAGTTTAAATTTTATATACCATGCACCCCCTGCCGTTACGTGGCGGGTGGCCCACCTCCAAAGAAAAAAAAGGAGATAAAGGGATCCAAGTCATCCTTAGACAGGACGTGGTACCTGATTGTAGTTGCTCTATACATGCAGGGCAAAGTAATACTTCTGGAAGAATACCAATTACAGAACTAGATGATCGCAGAATTTCAGTTACTCAATCTAGGGTAAGTTGTATAGCAACACAGAAGTCTGGATCTTATAATTGATATCTCTGTTGGCTTTTAAGATACAGTTTCTGATTTGCTTTTATGGTCCAGCAGTCTTATTTAAATGGAAAAGTGGATGGTGATGCACGTTCAGGTTCTACTTTCTGTTTCTAGCTGCCAAATTTTGTTCAATCGATTTTTACTGATTCTTTAAATACTAATGCTACATGATTGGTTTATTTTGTGCAGTGAGATCTTTGTCGCCACCTGCATCTGTGGAACCATCTGTTGCACCCCATCCAAAGTCTTATATGGAGGTGACTCTTATACTCTTTGGCTTATTAGTGTTTCTCCTAACTACCAGCTCATCCGTTAGTAATTTCATCTTATGATTTACCAATCTAAGAAGGGAAAGCATGCAACTTTCTGGCTGGTCAACAATCAGTTAAAACATTTCATAGTTACCTTTTGAGTTTCCCCGTGGAGTTTTTCAAATCAACTTTTTTTAAAAATATTTCTGCTTGGATAGATATGGAACACTATGTAATGGAAGAAGGGAGTGGGCGGCTGGACAGTATCTTCAGCCGACCAATTATCGGGGATCTTTTTCTCCCCATTCAATCCTCTTTATTTTTATTCGTACTCTCATATGATAAGCTGCTTTAATCATGTAAAACTGTCAGGCTTCTCTTCTTCCAAGCTGGAAAGAGAGAATTTTTATTTGAAATTCTAATAGAGGTGCTAGATGCATATGGTTGTAAGCAGTCACAACTTATGAGATACTTCTATCTGCCTTTGAACAAATCAATGAGTAGCACTGGTTGAACTTTCTTTCTCTTCAATAAAGATGCTAGTAAAACGGGTCAGATGTTTGCTGGAAGAATTAGGTAATCGTCTCTTCTAAGTTCTAACTTCATTATCATTTTGCAGATTATGGCTATGGTTCAAAGAGGAGAGAAGCCTTCCAACATCCGAGTAAGCCCAGGGTTCTCACCAGTGGTTGACATACTTTTATCTTGAAAAATAAAGTTTTGTTGAATGTTTGTACATCCATCTTTTGATGCAGGATATAAATGATCAGCCACCAAATCCTAACCAGCCTGTACCTGATCCTAGTGTTGTTCCAAAGCCCAAGGTTTTGTTTCCCTCCTTTTGTTTCTTCTACTGACAATGTCTCAATTGGGTCAAATTTGAAGGTCGGAATTAGGTCAATTTAGCTGTGTGTAGACATAGTAACTACAAATTTATTGTTCTTTTAAATTCTGCTATTTAATATTCTTTCTAGTTAGTCTCTGTTAGTTTGACTTTGAGAGACATGCATGGACATTCTGGCAGCTGGACGTGAAAAAATAAGATTAACTAATCGAATCTATGATCCTATGCAATTTCTGCTTTTTGATGAATTAATCACTGCAACTAAGGATATTTAGGAATATGTTCCTGCCATTGTATGGATTAAATTCTATGAAAACCTGTCACTTTGGTTAGGATACAAGGACTATGGTTTTCTATTATCTTTTCTAGATAGAACTTTCTATTCAGTACGTTTTTATTTTTTGTTTTTGGTTTGTCTGGGGTAAAGGTGGAGGTAGAGGGGTAATATGTGGTTTAAACTTGAGATTTTCTCCATATACTAATTTCTGCTTGTCAACAGCCTTGGGAAGTTGGCCAGATTCAAAGTAATTCAACTAATTTGCTTCAATCTCAAGGGAGTGGCGATGGCTTGAATTACGGTTACCAAGACAATGTGACTAATGGAGATAGTTCAGCACTTTGGTGGCAGCGCAAGAATGCCAGGATAACTGAAATCGAAACTGAAGGTGAACAAAACTTTGGTTCTCCAACTGCACCAGTCCAGGAACGACCAATTCAGAGATCCTGGGTTCCTCCCCAGCCTCCTCCAGTCGCAATGGCAGAAGCAGCTGCAGCCATTCGCCAACCTAAAAAGCCTGTGTTTCAGAATGAACAATTGACTGATGATCAGTTGATGGCTCGTTCATCAGAGATAACAGATGAGTTGCAGAGGGTAACTAGAATCTCCGAATCTGGTGGTGCCCCTGAAGCTAATGGCTCGGGTTCTGCTCTGCAGATAAGTGAGACACCAATTGGAGAAGGCGATCAAGTTTTGAGCAGCTGAAAGATCATTTGTTTTTCTTGATATAAAGGCTGGGTATTTGGTATCGAGGTTTTCCAAGAGGTTCATCCTGATCTTGCAGCTACATATTCTTGATGAACTCAAGCCTCCGAATGAATTCTACAGTTACATTTAAGAACTTTAATTTCTGGTATGTGAAAAGATCATCTAAATGTAGCAAAAGCCATTATGTTTCTTCTTGCTGGTCTATTGATACACTAAAATGGCTGCCTAACTTATGTACTAAAAGATAAGTTATATAATTCTACAGTTTGAATGAATTGAAGAATAAATTAATTCTCTTCAGTCTCTGTATACATTAATATATACATTATTTTTCTGATGGATTGGTCCCGAGTCCATCTATTCATAAGCAACAATTGTCTATATATATATTCCTAAAAGATGTTCTTAAATTTTGGAAGCATCAATCACGGGGCCCTATATTTTGGTGAAAGACACTTATCATTACTTAAAAGTAGATCAACATTATCTAGTAGCAACTCATAATCTCCGTGAAGAATCTGTCCCTCTCATTACACTTTCTAGATGGGAAGTTCACACATGTAATATCAGTTAAGATAGCCTTTAATTCTTTTTCTTCTTTTTTGTTGATTCCAATTTATAGCTAAGGATAATGGTCATTTGTTAGAACTTGGCATAACTACTAATAATTCAGATTTGCAAACAAAGGCACAAATAAACAAGAAGATAAAAGGATAAGATTTGCATGCACATTTTTTAACTTAGTTTTCCATTTTCTTCAAGAATTTTAGACACGGGGTGGTTGTCAATAAGATATTCTAAGTCAGTTTTTACCTCTAGTCTAAATTACCCCTTGTAAATGTTCTCCTTTTCACTTTTATATATGTTTTGGTTCCCATTCTATGCTGTTGAAACTTCGAATCAGGGTTCATCTGAAATCTCCTTAATCGAAATATATATATATATATATATTACATGTTACATGATGAATTCCCTCGGCGTTTTCACTTTTAAAAACTTTTAAATCTCTTTACTGAAAATTCTGNGTATATCTCAATATATACATTATTTTTCTGATGGATTGGTCCCGAGTCTATTCATAAGCAACAATTGTCTATATATATATATTCCTAAAAGATGTTCTTAAATTTTGGAAGCATCAATCACGGGGCCCTATATTTTGGTGAAAGACACTTATCATTACTTAAAAGTAGATCAACATTATCTAGTAGCAACTCATAATCTCCGTGAAGAATCTGTCCCTCTCATTACACTTTCTAGATGGGAAGTTCACACATGTAATATCAGTTAAGATAGCCTTTAATTCTTTTTCTTCTTTTTTGTTGATTCCAATTTATAGCTAAGGATAATGGTCATTTGTTAGAACTTGGTATAACTACTAATAATTCAGATTTGCAAACAAAGGCACAAAATAAATAAGAAGATAAAAGGATAAGAATTGCATGCACATTTTTTAACTTGGTTTTTCATTTTCTTCAAGAATTTTAGATACGGGTGGTTGTCAATAAGATATTCTAAGTCAGTTTTTACCTCTAGTTTAAATTACCCTTGTAAATGTTCTCCTTTTCACTTTTATATATGTTTTGGTTCCCATTCTATGCCGTTGAAACTTCGAATCAGGGTTCATCTGAAATCTCCTTAATCGAAATATATATATATATATATATTACATGTTACATGATGAATTCCCTCGGCGTTTTCACTTTTAAAAACTTTTAAATCTCTTTACTGAAAATTCTGCTTCTGCCACTGATTCAAACAATTGTTTAAATCGCCGTGAGTAAAGGTGTTCAAACCGAACCGAAAAATAGCACCAAACCGAAAAGTCAAACCAAATCGATTAAAAAATCCGATTAGGTTTGGTATTGAGTAAAGAAATCCGAACCAAACCGACATATAAATATATAATTTTTATGTATACTTTTAAGACTTATATAAAATTTTCTAGAAATATTTGTGATCCTCTCCAGGGATGTTATATTTAATAGAACTATGAAGTGCATCTACTGTTATTTACTTTAAATAATGGTTTGTATCACTACTATCTTATCAAGTATTATTGAAATGCATCAATCTCTTTGTTTTTAATTCCATATTTATATGTCAAGATCTATTAAGCTCTTATATTTTTTTCGAATTTGAAATGACATTTCATTGGTAATTTTAGAATTAAATAGAGCATATCATTATTTAGGTTTCATATCGATTTTTGTGTTTAATTATTAAATTCGGTTAATCTTGAAAGCATACATAAACGAAAATTATTGTTACACGACTAAGAAAATAACTATCATGTATTACTAAAAAAGTGCTCTCATAAAAATATTTTAATAGATCATGTTTATCAATTTTTTCAAATTTTACTAAATATATATTCACTTATCAAAATTCTATCTATAATTTTAACAAAATAAGATTGAAATAATATTCATGTAACGAAAAAACCCCGAAAAATCCAAAATCAAAACTCCCGACAAAATTGAACCAATCCAAACCGATATAGTTGGTTTAATTTTAATAAAAACGGAACCAACCCGACTCATGTACATCTTTGGCGTGAGTATAATATATGAGTTTGTAGGTTAGCTCATCAGTTCCGTCTTAATTTACATAATGCGGGGGTGAGCTTTATGGTATTCTACTAGTATCTAATAAGAGAGAGTTAGCAGACAGCTGAACGACATGTGTGCTTAGGATTTAGGGGGCATTAATGTCTTTTTGGTTTAATTTGTGCTTCCTCCTGGGAGTACAGTAAACTAGCCTGTTTGAACTCCAACATTTTAGGCCCATCCCAACTTTATGGCACGCGGCATACGTCAGCTGTGACAATGCTACAGTAATATGTTCAATTTTCTTTCTCCTGCATTACCATTAAGTATTAACATAGCTTGCTCTCCCGAGAAGTCTTCACTTTTTTTCATTACAAAATTTTTAGAGTAAAATGATGTACATTAAAATTAACAAAATTAGAAAGCATAACTCACATAACGAGCATATTGTCTAACTGCGTGATTCACTTTATAAAAATTCATTATATAATTTTGGAAGTGTTTGGAGATGGATATACCAATTTAAATGTGTAAACATTTTTTATCTTAATTTATTATTTAATATTAAAATAAGAACAAGCAAGATATTAACTATTATAAACAAGTAACTAAATGTATTCTACACCACAAGTTATTTGCATAAAACTAATCCTTAAATATTACTACGCAATTTCAATTTTTATGCCAAATCCGTAGGTATTTGTATGGATTTCAAACCAATTGAATCCTCATGATAATTTTAGATGTCAGGCAAAAAAATGTAGGTGCACTTATTAATACATACGGTTTTAATTTAGGCACTTAATGCGAAAAAAGATAGTGTCGAACTAGCACTTCTTTAGAAAAATTATTTTCTATATTTTTTATTTTTTTTAACCTTCGTCTTCCAAAGTTTTTCTTGATAATGATTCACGAGCACATAATATAAGGAAAAAGTTATTATGAAGAGGAAATGAAACAAAAGTCTTATTACCTTTTTTATTTTTTTAGCTTTCATATGGGTTCAACATTTGCCTTTAAGTTTTGTGCAGATTTGACATTCATACTATAATTTAACATGTTAGAATTGTATTTTGTGATTTTGAAATACTTGAAGATGAAGCTTAAAATATGAATTTCATTACAATGAAAAACGCACGATAAAGGATAACATTTAGGTTGAGTTACGTTCATGCAATAAAATTGTGAATTTATAAAATTTAATTGTGACAAATAGTGGTGCTCGATTGTTTTGTCTTAAAACCAAACAAGGAATGAAGAATTGCCATAGAGATAACTTAAATAACTACATATTAGATAGACTAACACATGAATTAATGAACAAGTTTGCAGCAAATGAGTCAATATTAACAAAATACAACTTCAATACTCTAGTTTGTAACAATGCAAGTGAAAGGATAAAGTTGTTCCAAAAAATAATACTAACAACTCAAAATACTCGAGAGATATGAATGGATAAGGATAAAAAAGGTTACATCAAATAAAGAATTCAAGTTTAACAAGACTTACACACAATAACTTCACTATTTGGAGTTTATATAGTGATAATTGAATATTGTTGTTTAATTCCAGCATAAATTAAATATGAAATCAAATGATTAACTCTGAATAAATCTGCATGTAAAAGTTCCATTAATTAAGTGACCATGGGTGCTCTTTAGAGAACAATTGCAATATTACACTTAAAAATTATTTTATAATTATATGTTGGGCCAATGCTGAGCATGGGCCACACCTCATCTAGTTTGTACTTAATGCGAAAGATTTGCAAGATTGTGAAAGTTGAGTAGAATATATGCGCTCTGAAAAAGTAGGGTACATGGGCAAATGCTCAGTATATACTACGGTAGATAGGGGTGTATAAGACCGGATTAGTTCGGTTTTTATCAAAATCAAACCAAACGAACTATATCGATTTGAATTAATTCAGTTTGTCGGGTTTTATGGATTTTCGGGTATTTTTATTACATGAATATTATTTCAATCCTACTTTATTAAAGTTATATTAGATAAAGTTTTGATAAGTGAATATATGTTTAGCAGCAATTGAAAAGATTAACAAACATATGATCTATTAAAATATTCTTATGGAAGAATGTTTTTGATAACACATGATAGTTATTTTTTTAGTTGTCTAACAATAAATTTTTTGTTGATGTACGCTTTCAAGGTTAACCGAATTTAAAAATTAAACATAAAAATCAATATGATACCTAAATAATGATGTGTTATATTTCATTTTAAATTATCGAAATACCATTTCAAATTCGAAAAAGATATAAGAAATCTTGACATATGAATATGGAAGAACAAAAAGATGATTGATGCATTTCGATAATACTTGACAAGAAAGTAATACAACCCATTAATTACAGTGAATAAAATTGAATGCACTTCATAGTTCGATTAAATATTACATCATATGAGAGGATCTCAAATATTTCTAGATATTTTTTAAAGAAAATTTCATATAAAGTCTTAAAATTATATATCTATATATCGGTTTAGTTCGATTTTTTTATCAATATCAAACCAAATCTAATCGGATTTTTTATTCGGTTTGATGCGATTTTTCAATTCGGTTTGAACGGCCACAATAGATATAGAATTTGGTTGTGTTCCCAAGAAGTTCCTATCATTTATCAAGACTGTAGCTTAGCTTATGCATGCTGAGTAAAGTAAGGATGTGATAATAGCCCCTAACTAAGATTCACATGCCCTTGCTTCTACTCCACTGCTTCCTTTCATTTTCTTTCCAACGATACCAAAAATAGACTGTGACACCTTATCGTGTTACCTGTTTTTCAAATCTTCCTTTGCATACTGAGTAATGCTTTTGTGAATTAACGAGTGAAGATCTCCTTCTCTAATAGTAGTATCGCTACCAAAGATAACAATTTTTCAAGGCTATTTGGCTATTTCTTTTATACTGTTGGAAAACTCAATCATTTTTTCAGTTTGAATCTCGTTCAATTCATAAACACGTATAATTCCAGTTCCAACCGAGACCACTCGATTAATCTCATAGCGTAAAAGTTGTTAATTCAAACTTTGTTTTACCCCAAAATGTTACAGAGGAAATATATTAGTACGACTTTATATCTTTTGGTTCAAAATTATGACGAAGACACTTCGCAATTTTTCCAAAATATTGTGGAAGTTTTTGCCAAGATGATGAGGACATTGATGAATGAATTAATAATATAGTACGGCTGGTTAAAATTTGGTGGAAGATTTTTGCTTTGCAGTTTCTTGCAATAAAGGAGTTTAATTTTCTTTTCTTTATAACTGTCCCTATTATTGTCCTGTTGGCTCCAACTAGTGGCAGGTTCTAAAGTTTTTGGCACTATGCTTATCATTTGCCCCAAAACAATCTTAATTATTTGCTACATTACTTTACTGGTCCATGCTTCTACTAAAAAAGTAGAAACAACAACAAATAATAGAACTCAAGAAATAATAGTATTAATTTCTTTTCTTTTTTCGGGACTACATACAGAGAAACAGGATGCAATTTTTATGCTTTGTGGTAACCAATCAAAGAAGAGGGCAAAAGAAATTCCATACAACATTAATTTCCTGCAGAACTCTAGTAGGCATTCAAACCCAAATAAAGGAAATAGCTCCTTTTTTGGTATAACCATATGGTTCACTGGTCTAACAAATCCAAATTTGCACTACTTAATTAAAGTAAGAACATTTCCTACCCAGAGTTTCTCCATTTATAAGAAAGTTCCTAGAGATTTTCCTGAAACAGTTTACCCAGTGAATAGTGATGGAGCCACCCATGTTTGACAGCTTTATAGATAGGTAAAAATATTATGTATACATTCTATATATTTAATTTAATTGACTTTTTTGTATATTTACTTCTTCATATTATCTTATCTTCTATAAAAAATATTATCTTATCTTCTATAAAAAATCTGGGTCCACCATCTATTGTAACCTTTTTGTTTTTCGGGTTAAACTGTAGCCCTCTTCAATTAATAGTACTCCATTTCGTTTTCTTTTCATTTTTTGACGTTCTCCTCAAGTTTTATTTCATGGAAAAGATGTAAAGAGCACTGAGCACCGAATTAATATATAGTCAAGAGGAATAGACAGATATGTGTTTCAAATTTCAATCAACTTCATTTTCATATATAGTTTTCCATTAGCTGCTTCAGAAAATAACTATCAAGTGGGATCGGAGCAGTTTAGTCTGTATACGGTCGAAATAGATTTCAGCCTTGGCATATCCGGTATGATTCGAAGGGTGATATATCGAAGTAAGATCCCGAAGGGAGGACGAACTAACTTCGAACCCGGGGAGGCCGGTCCGTGTCAAGATCGATATCATGATCAAACTCGAACAAGAATCGAACCATGACGCAGGGTAGACCTATCGTGCTGATAATCCAAAGACCGACCAACACTGACCTGGAATCAATTCGAGGGCTCGAACCAGGACCGGGCTCGAACCAGGATCACAAGTTCGAGCCGAAATCAAGCTCGAACCAAAATCGAGGATTCTAAGCGAGATCGAGCTCGCAGACAAAAGCCGTTGCAATTCCACTAGAGGGAATCTTGGCAGAAATTATGGAAAAGCTGACTTATCATGGGTCTCCCACTGAATGTTTATTTTGTTATGATTGAAGCCAAATCCCTCCACTATAAGAGGGCTTGGTTATCATTTTTGTAGGGAGGTTCTTCTGAGACTTACATTATAATAAAAGTATTATATTCTTCTACAGTAAAGAATCACTCTTCCAGTTTCTTAGATTGATTCTATTTGTCGAATCCTAAGGTTCACTGTTCTTGATAACCTTACCCAGATTGTATTCTCTCCAATCTACATTTACATTTTATTTATCCTTGCATTTTATATCAAGTTACGCCACATATCCTCGAAAACTGCGTATAAATTCAACTCTATCCATTTTTCGGGTAAACATAGTCATAGTAATAAACTTTAGTTAATGTCTTGATAGACTTTTGCACTTCTAGAATTTAAGATAATATAAATACAATGAAGATTGGAAAAAAATTGCACTTATAATTTGCAAGTTCTTTTTTTATTTCAAACTTGCAAATTAAAATTTACATTTAACAACTAAATGAACAAAAAAGAGTAAATTCAAAGTTTAAATATTAAATATAAATCTAGATTTCAAAGGTTTTGTATTGCCTTAGTAAGTTTTTCATAATCAATATGAACTTTTTGGTCATCTTCTGGAGTGTTAAATTCGGATGGGTGACCATGTGTTAATATATCTCCAAGTTCCCCGTCTTCTGGTTTATCAACATCTTCACGTCCCTGATTTTTTCGTTCTTATCTAATCCAATCTCTGAAACATACTAAAACTTCCAAAGCATTGTATCCCAATGAGTGACGGGTGTCTCCCAGTTGTTATCTTGCTTGACTAAATGCACTCTTTGATGTAACAGTTAAAATTGGCACATTCAGCACGTCCCGAGCCATAGCGGAAAGAACAGAAAATTACTTTTCATTCTCATGTCACCATCCCAATGGTGAAAATTCCTTATTGCGAGGCTCTGATTGCTTTTGCAAGTAAAATTGAAGTTCATCAATGTTCCTGCTATTGGTTTGAGTGGAAGGAAACGGAGGCCAAATATTATAACCATCAAGACTTTCATCTTCATCCGTATTAGTAGATGCAGTAGAAGTAGTACAATGCATAGTGGGATTAACATTGCCTACATTAATAGTAACATCATCAATTATATTTGCATAATAATTATATAATTGTTGTAAATAATCATTTAGCTTGTTCATACAATAATATATATCCGGGGTTTCAGTTGGTCCATTCTCCATATAATTATATAAAGCATTGATTAATTGGTGACAATTAGATATCTTTATAGAAGGATTTAAAACAACATCAATTAAGTAAATCAGAGGAATTGGAAAGAAATATTTCTTGAATTTTGCTTGCATTTTTTCAACAGCATCCTTATATTTTTCTTTCTTCTTAAATTCAGAGAGTAGAAAAGAAATTTTAGCTATATGTACTAAAGCCATAGTAATAGTAGGGTAATATGCTCTAGAAAACTCAACAGTAGCTGTATAAAATTTATGTAAAAATTGAACAACATCATTAATGGCCACCCAAGTATTAGTTGTTAACATACGGTTTGGATCAGTACAATGCGCATTAGCAACTTCAGTTATTGGCGATCTATATTTGTAACAACATTATAAAAATAAGTATGTATAATTCCATCTAGTAACAATTTTATCTGGATTTAAGGTTATGCTCCGTACACTTAGTCTTAAATCCCTAATTCTAGATTGTCTATTATTTTCTTGAATAACACCCACTGCTCTTGTAACATGAGTAATCTCAGTCGAAAATAAATTAAGGCCACTTTTAACGATTAAATTATAAGCATTGCATGCACACCTAACATGAAAAATTTCGTCTAGTGGTGGTTTCAAATGCAGTCTTAATATTGAAATAGAGGCATTATTATTAGAAGCATTATCCAAATACATACACAATACTTTTTTATTAAGATTATAAAATTCAACAACTTCGCAAATAGTAGTACTTATAAAAATAGCAGTATGACTTTGATCTTCATCATATTTAAAAGCGATAATACGTTTTTGCATATAATAATTATTATCTATCCAATGACATGTAATTGTCAAATAATTATTTTCATTTACATCATGGCCAATATCAGAAGTTAGAGAAACTCTACAAGGAAGATGGTCAAACAAATAGCGTATGTATGCCTGATATTGTCCATGAAGTCTAAAGATATTAGATCTACAAGTACTTCTAGGGATACCTTTAAATAAGGGATTATAAATCTTTTGAATATACATAGTAAGCTATGATGAAGAAGCAAAAGAAAAAGGTAGACAACCCAAAGTAATCATTTTTGCTAACTCCTCACGATCCTTCATTTTATCATATTTCATAAGTCGTCCAGTACTAGGGTTTAGAGTTCCTTGATTTTCATCTAAATCAGAGCCCCATTCTATAGGATGAGTAATTTTTAAATGTCTACTAAGTGTTCCTGTCCCCCCTAAACTTTCTCCCGTCTTATGTTTAAAATCATCTTTACAAAGTTTGCATCTAACACTATATAATTCTCTATTTCGTCAAAATATTTCCAAACTTTACTTCTTTTCCTCCGATTAGTAGTCGGGGCCACATGTGGTCTGCTACTAGTGCCATGACCACCACCCCTGCTACCAACTCCAACACTACTAGGTGTAAGTGGTGTCTCATCTTCAATTTCTAATTAAATATCTTCTATACCGAAATCTTCCTGTAATTGTTCATAATCTATATTATTATCAGATGATGTTTCAGAAATATGTGTAGAGTCATTTAAATTACTACTAGATATTGAGGCAGTACCTCTTTTTCTATTTTTTCGATTACCCCGATTAGCAATATTTTTACAAACTCTTTTTGCAGCATTAAACATATTGTGAAAATTTAACTACTAACAAAAATTAAATATGCAAATTAAATAGTAAATAAGAGAAAAGAGTTGGAGGGAGTGCACCGAATTCCGAAATAAGTTGAACACTTTATGATTTTTGCAACTCCAATGTTACCACGAAGAAATGTCAATTGTTCAAAGTTCAAACTTCAAATAATATGATAAATTAAATTCCAAAAAAAATGAGAGCCAAATACTTGATTGCAATTTAGGTGAAGAATAAGAAAATGACAATTGAGATTTATGTTTAAGAAATGAGAGATGAGTGAAGAAATGAAGAAGAGAGGGGGTGTATTTATAGTTTTTCAAATGGCTAAATTAGTAATTAGTAAGTGTTATTTTTATAAAAAAATTGCCCAAAAAGGGCCATTCTTGCAATAATTCCGTTGGGCAATGGTCAAATTTGTAGCTAATCGTTGCCAACTGTCAAATTCGATTAAAAAAAAATCGTTGAACCGGGCCGGGCCGGCCAACCGGTTCAACAGAAAATTTATTAGACCGGTTTAGACCGGTCCGGTTAACTGGTAATATTTTTTATACGGACCAACCCATCTAACCCCCTAACCCAGCCCCCCGACCCACTAAGTACCGAACCGGTCCAGTCCGGAAACGGGTCAACCCAGCCCGTTTGTCACCTTTACTTTAATCTATGTTTTGATTCTAATAAGAGCATACCTTTAAGAAAAAACTTCCTCGTACTGGCAAAATTTGTTACATGATTTATCTGAGTGTTGATTAGATCTTGAAATGAAAAGCAACGTGCAAACCACAGTTAACAAACAGTATTTGGCGGCAGAATTCCTATCAACGGTCTTGTGGATGTGTGTGTGTGTGTTTATTGCAATACTAAGGAATAAGAAAATTCAGATCATTATCTTACACTTGCCAAATCATCCAAAAACCAATGTCTGGTGGTTGGATATGGGAAGTTGAGGATTAAAATAATGCAATATATATCAAGACTTTTAAAATTTTTAGTTTCAAGATAAATCAATGCATCTGCATCTCTTCTTAATTCATTTTGCTATTGCCTTTTTTTTGGACAAAGGACTAAGTAATGCAATAAAAATTGTATAGGAAAAGAAATTGACTTAAACATTTGATAATGCATAGAAGTCAGAAGTCCTACCACGTGCCTAGAACATCAATATCAACACACACAGATACACACCATTATTTTTTTCATCACCAAACGTCTGATCCCTCATATTTGAAAATGATATATAAACACTAACAATCTAATTGTATATTAGTTATCATTTTTATTTGATTGTCAATGAATGCTTATAATAAAGATTTATCTATAGTTACCTTACCTTAGTGATTGTACAAATAATTTTTAAGTCACTAGTGCATAACATAGAATTTAAACACTATTGAAAATCGTGAGGTGATTTTGCATTATATGATATACTTAAGACTCGACAAACCTATACCCTCTAGAACGGCAAAAGAAAAACAATCTGAAAGTGTATATGAAAATGGATATGTCGTTTCAGATGCTTGTGTTTGATCATGTCTGCGTCTTGTTTTCTCTGTTTGCTTAAGCGATCTTTGAATATATAATTACAAGTAATCTCTTGTCAAGTTTACCGAATAAAAGAGATTCTTGATTGGTGTTGGTGGACAACGTGAGAAATTACGTATGATCACTATATGAGAATTTTACCTGCGCAAAAAGACCAAACTCATCCAATACAAAGATAATAATTTTATGTGCCAACCTACACTCTCTGATGAGATACAATAGAATGAGCACGATCACCGGGAGTAGAAGAAACGAGTACACATTTTTTATTGAAGATTATCTAATTTGAACATTCATTTTCAAAAAGAAAAGAATCTAATTTCAACATTCTGAGTATCACATTTCACAACTCTGTTGTCACCCGAACAATGGTTTCTCCTTTGAATTTGGCAATTTCAGTTAGAATATCACATTTCACAACTCTGTTGTCACCCGAAAATGTATTATTTTCCCCCAAAGGAGAATATAAGCAGCGATGTGAATTCCCTTTGCCTCGTAAAATTTTCTTAGTTCCTTTTGCTGCCACATTGGGTTCATCTCCACCTTTCCGAAAAGAAAGAAAACAAAGGCACTTATGAAATAATTTTTTCAGTATCATATTTCTAACAATTGAAAAAAACAGATACATAATAATTAAATGATACATAAGCCCAAGGAACAAAAGACAATAATAATTAAATGAAAATCCATTTAATAACGTATTAAATCAAATTACGAAAAACTACTTTGTACACTAAATTTCTCGCTTCATTTGTTATTTGTCCATCATCACCATAAACTCAAATCTTTAACCATTTTCTACTTGTCACTCGTGAAAGAGCGACATACAATTGTCCATACGTAAACACTGATTTCTTCAAAATAACTCCACATGAGACAATGACTGGCCTTCAAAATAACCCCACATGAGACAATAACCCCCAATTGTCACGGCAAAAGACACCACAATTGGAAATTGTCATCGCTAGAACTTAAAAGGTATTCTCGCATCAGATGGATTCAACATCATTCTTGGAATAAACACTTCAATAACCCGATTTTCAAGTCTTGTGATGATCAACCTTGTACCATTGCATAATCCCGATCAATATTTTTCTGTGAACATCACAGGAACACCAACATTTAGAGTAATAAAGTGATTTGGAACTCCAGAACATAGTTGCATGAATTTGATCTCCCTAAAAAAAATTTAAAAAGAAATTTAAGTTAGTAAGAGTTCATGGTTATACAAAGATTATGTATTGTTATATTGGTAAAAAATTCCACAACATAGTAATGCATCAACAAGTGTGAGTAGACTATGCCAATAATTGCAGTTTCTTAGTTCATTCCGTTTAAGAGATGAAAAAACAAAAGATATACACCAACAATTTAAGCAAGCCAACTACACCTGCTACGTAATTAGAAGCTGAAATATTGTGTATTCTCTGTTAAAGCACTTTTTGTAACTACCCGACCGGTCGTTTTGAGTATTATAACCCCTTTTCCCCATTTACTACTCAATTTGTGCTTTACAGTTGTTATGAGACTTACCGGGGTAATTAGTTTGGGTCCGGTGAGGTTTTGAAATGAATTGATACACTTAGTGTCCAAAATAAAAACTAAGTTGAAAAGGTTGACCGTATATTAGCTTATATGTAAACGACCCCAAAATAGAATTTTGATGATTGCAATAGCTCTGTATGTTAATTTTGGACTTAGGAGCGTGTCCGAAAAAGTATTTGGAAGTCCGGAGTTAAATTAGGCTTGAAATAGCTAAAATAGAAATTTAAGTTTGAAAGTTTGACCGTGGAGTTGACTTTTTGATATCGGGGTTAGAATTCGATTTGAAAATTAGAATAGGTCCATTATGTCATTTATGACTTGTGTGCAAAATTTGAGGTCAATCGGACTTGATTTGATAGGTTTCGGCATTGAATGTAGAAGCTGGAATTTGTTAGTTTTTGTTAAGCTTGAATTGGGGTGTGATTCGTGTTATTAGTGTTGTTGGATGTGATTTGAGGCTCGACTAAGTTAGCATGATGTTTTAGGACTTGTTGGTGTATTTGGTTGAGGTCCCGGGGGGCTCGGGTGAGTTTCAGATGCTTAACGGATCGAAAATATGAGCTTAGGAAAATATGAAAATTTTGCTTCTGGTGTAACCGCACCTGCGAAGCTTTGATCGCAGATGAGACACCGCAAGTGCATAAGGACCATCGCAGAAGCAGCTAGGAGTGAAGGGCAGGGCAGGTTGCACAGGTGCGAAGATTTTGCCGCAACGACTGATTGACCGCAGTAGCGGAAAGGGAGCAGTTTAGACTCATCGGAGAAGCGGATAACTTCTTCGCAGAAGCGAGTCTACAGAAGTGGACTTCTGTCCGTAAGTGCGAAAGCACTGGGCAGTGTACAAAACAGAGGAGTTCCGATATTTTTGTCATTTTTGACATTTCTAACACGGGTTGAGGCGATGTTTGAGCGAGAATTCACGGAAAATCTTGAGGTAAGTCACTTGTGATCATTGTTAGTCAATAATATTGAATTATCATCAATTATTCCGACTAAATTGCGTTTTTTGAGGTGAAATTAGATGATTTGGGCCTAAGATTTCAAAAAATAATTTAAGATTTGGAGGTCGAGTTGATGTCGAAATTTGGTAAATTTGATACGGTTAGAATCGTGGTTGAATGGGCGTTCATATTTTGTAACTTTTGTCGGGTTCCGAGACGTGGGCCCCACGTGAGATTTTGTGTGCAATTTCGATTTTTTATTGGAAAATTAGTATTTTTATATGGAATTAATTCCTATAATTTGTATTTACTAAATAAAATTAATTATAACTAGATTCGAGGCGTTTGGAGACCTATTCGCGAGGCGAAGGCATAGAAGAGTAAGGAATTACATAGTTTGAGGTAAGTAACATTTCTAAATTTGGTCCTGAGGGTATGAAACCCCAGATTTTTGTGATATGTGATTGGGTTTGAGGTGACACACATGCTAGGTGACAGGCGTGTGGGCGTGCACCGTAGGAAGTGTGACTTGGTCAATTCCATGGAACTGTGTAGTTGAATAATCTGTTGATATCCGTACATTTCCACGTATTAGAGAAATTGATCTATAAATCATGTTTAAACCATGTATTAACACTGTTGGGACCTACAAAGGTTGTGTACATGTTGAATTATCTGCTAAATTGTTGTTTCATGCTCAGAGACGATTCTACTTGCATATTACATCATAGTCTCTATTGCTTATTGTTGATGCATCATATCATTGTTGTTGGGTTGTTTATCATGATTTATGAGAGCCTGAGAGACTGGAGAGGTTGATGACTGAGTGAGGCCGAAAGCCTAATTGTGAGGATATTTATGGGATTGAGCTGCACGCCGCAACATGTTTCATTGATTTATGCCATGATTGGCTTATTATAGCGCTTGGGATGAAGGAGCCCCTCCAGAGTCTATACGCACCCCCAATGAGCGCATGTACCTACTGAGTGCGAGTGCCGAGGTGAGTGCCGAGTGACTGAGAGGAATGAGTGACTGTGAGGAAAGAGTGATTGTGAGGTTGGAGTGAATGGGAGGACTGAGTGACTATTGCTCTGAGAGGATGCGTTGATTTCATTATTGCTGCACTTTAGTTATCATATATCACTGTTTTAGAAATTTCTGAAAGACATTATCTTCTGTTTCAGTCGAATTTGATATGAAATTACTGTTTGAGTTTAAAAAATTGAACCTGAAGGCATGCCTACCTTCTTATGTTAGAAATTACCGTAATTGGACTTAGCTGTGAAGATCGTCACTATCTTCAGTTCTTTATTTATTATTGTTACTTACTGAGTTGGTTGTACTTATACTACACTCTGGACTTCGTGTGCAGATCCAGGTTTTCCCAGATATAGTGGGTGTTGATGCATTCACACAATTGATTTTTCGTAGATTCCGAGGTAGCTGCCGTATTTCGAAGACCTTGTCTCTCCTTCCCTATCTTCTTATTTATTGTATTTGGTCTCAGACTATTATAGACTGTATTTTCCAGACTTGTGATATATAGATGCTCATGTACTTTGTGACACCCCGATAGTTGGGAAATTATATGTTATGTTTTGGGGTTTCTATCCCGTTTATGTGAACTTTTGCTATTAAATCTGTTTTAATTCATTCTTGTTAAAGGTATTGGGAATTTTTTGTGAGAAGTTGGCTTGCCTAGTACCACGTTAGGTGTCATCACGATAGGTTAGGATTTTGGGTATCAGGCCCTAGGTTACATAAGTCTCACGAGTTATGAGCAATTTTAGTAGAGTCTTGCGGATCGGTATATAGACGTCTGTACTTATCTTCGAGAGGCTGCCGAACCCTTAGGAAAAGTTCACTTTCTTGTATTTTGTCGTGCGAATTTGTTGATTCTGGAAACTAAATATTTGTTATTCTATTCTCTCATAGATGGTGAGGACACGTACTACTGGATCAGACGGTCAACCACCAGTGCCACCAGGTAGGGCCGTGAGATGCCGGGGCTGTGGTAGAGGTCAAGGTGTAGCTCGTATAGCAGTTGAAGCAGTACCTGTAGCATCACAAGTTTCTCCAGCTTTGGAGTAGATTCCAGATATAGTTGAGCCGGCGGGACTAGCTCAGGCACCAGCTGTGCCCATTGTGATTCCAGGCCTTCACGAGGCTTTGGCCCAGATATTGACAGTTTGCACTGGCCTTGCTCAGGTGGTTTCGGCTCAGGCCGCATCAGCCACTTCTCAGGCTAGGGGAGGTACTCATACCCCTGTTGCCCGTACTCCAGAGCAGGTAGTGTAGGGACTTCATATACCGGGGGTACTACCAGCCCAGCCAGTTGCAGCTGCTCAGGCCCTGGTAGTCCCCGTTATGGCAAATGATGAGCTGAGGAGACTTGAGAGATTTACAAGGCTTCGACCTCCATCATTTAGCGGTGCTGAGTTAGAAGATGCTAATTATTTTCTGGATAAGTGCTAGCGGATGCTTCAGACAACGGGTATTTTGGATACCAGTGGGGTCTCATTCACTATATTTTAGTTTTCTAGGGCTGCCTTCAGTTGGTGGGAGGTTTATGAGAGGCGCATGCCGGTAGGTGCAGTACCACTTACATGGCAGGAGTTCTATGTTCTCTTTTTGGAGAAGTTCGTGTCACAATCTCGCAAGGAGGAACTGCACAGATAGTTTGAGTAGCTTTGGCAGGATGGTATGTCTATGATCCATTACGAGATGAGTTTTTCTGTGTTGGCTTGTCACACAGTTTGGTTGGTTCATACTGATAGGGAAAGGATTAGGAGGTTCGTTGATGGCCTCACATACCAGTTGCTGTTACTTATGACTCGAGAATAGGTATCCGGTTCTACTTTTGATAAGGTGGTTGACATTGCTCGACAGATAGAGATGGTCCGTAGCCAGGAGCGAGGAGAGAGGAAGGCCAAGAGGCCTCGTGGATCGAGTGGTTTCAGTGGTGTTCCTTCACGGGGTCAGTATTACCACGACAGGGGTCGTCCTTACAGACACGCTCAGACAGGTCGTCCAGTTCACCGTGGTGCATCATCCAGCCATAGTTCATACAGTTCTCATCAGGGTCAGTCATCTCTCAGTGACCTTCTAGCCTAGATTTCGTCCCGTGCTCCTTCAGTTCAGGGTTCATTTTCACCGGGTGCTTCTAGCAGGTATTCTGGTTCTCGGGGCCCGATTCAGTCCCCACCACCACCGGTACCAGGGAGTTGCTTTGAGTGCGAGGAGTTTAGGAATATGTGGAGAAAGTGTCCTCATTGCCCGGGAGGTCCAATGCAGTAGAGGAGTCAGACTACAACTTCAGCATCAGTTACTTTGCCGCCCGCCCAGCCAACTTGGGGTGGGGCTCAGTCAGTTATGGGTCGCCCAAGAGGGGGAGGCCGATAAGGTGGCGGTCATGCCCGATTCTATGCTTTTCCTGCCAGACCAGATGCTGTTGCTTCAGATGCAATGATCACTGTTCTTGTCTTAGTGTGCCACAAGGAAGCTTCTATATTATTTGACCGTGGTTCCACTTATTCATATGTATAATCGTACTTTACTCATTATATGGATATGCCCTGTGAGTACTTAGTTTCACCTGTTCGTGAATCTACGCTGGTGGGCGACACTACTACTGTGGACCGTGTGTATCGGTCGTGTGTGGTAACTATTGGGGGATTGGAGACTAGAGTTGATCTTTTATTGCTCAGTATGGTTGGTTTCTATTTAATCTTGGGTATGGATTGGTTGTCTCCATGTCATGCTATTCCGTACTGTCACGCAAAAATTATGACGTTGGTGATGCCAGGGTTGTCGAAGGTCGAGTGGAGAGGTTCTCTAGATTATGTTCCCAACAGGGTAATTGCTTATTTGAAGGCCTAATGTATGGTTGGAAAGGGGTATTTGTCATATTTGGCCTTTGTGAGAGATGTTGATGCAAATACTCCTACTATTGATTCAGTACCGGTAGTGCGAGACTTTCCGGATATATTTCTTGCAGACTTGCTAGGTATGCCACCCGACAGGGATATTGATTTCGGTATTGACTTAATGCTAGGCACTCAACCCATTTTTATTCCTCCGTATCGTATGGCACCAGCTGAATTGAAAGAGCAACTTCAGGAACTTCTTGATAAGGGATTTATTAGGCCTAGTGTATCACCTTGGGGTGCACCAGTTCTGGTTTCTCGCGATATAGAACGTGCCATAATCTAACAACACGAACCTTCAAATTCCAACTCAATTTGGATATTGATATTTCACTGATATAGTTATAGTTTGAAGCCATATTTTGCAGTGGGTCAAACTGAATAAATCACAATTTGTTTGTGCGGAAGCTAAACCCTAAGCAATGTAAAGAAGCCAAACCTTAGCGAAAGTTGCTGAAATAAAAATTTCTAAGGAAAGACTATAAAAGGAGTTGCAACCTTAGTTTTCTGAAAACCTAATTTTTATAAAACGGTATGTGTAAGTGTCGAAACATGTATTTTGATTGTTTCCTAGTAAAACACGATACCTACGATTATCTATATTGTACACAAATAAGGTCAGACACAACAAAGATTGTACTATTTTTATTATTTATTTTTCAAATAAAGAATTATTATTTACACTTAAAAGGAATGTGTAAGATACAAAACGATAATTTAATTGGTTCTTTCTCAAAAAAGGATACCTACCATAACTGAATTATACACAAAAGAAAGCCACCCTTATCTCACCGCATGCATTTCAACACCCAAACCTTATACCACCGCATGCATATCAATATCATAATATATCACAATTTGCACCTCAAGTGCCCAAATATTTTAATTTGCCAAAATAAATCAACAACAAGAATATTTTTCACTATAAGGAGCTCACGACTCAATCATAATGGGTACAAAGTCTCACAAAATATTCAGCAAAATAATATCCATTATTTTCACAATACGGAGCTCGCGACTCAATCACAATGAATACAAAAATCTTCACAAAATATTCAACAAAAATAATATTCCACAAATTTAACATCTTGACTTAAAATCAATTTTTTTAAAATGTAAAATACATCATTTTTAATAATATTTAAATTAATAAATCCAACCTTCAAATAATGCACGGAACAAAAGAACAGAGTTTCAACTAAACAGGTAAAACACTTAGCAGGAACAGGTCAGGCAAATTTAAAATACGAAAATATATTAATGATGATGAATATAACAGAATAAAATAATTTAATTAATATGCAACAGTGCTCTACACAATTTAAAGACATAATCTTCCATATTTAGCTCGTGTACACACTCATCACCTCGTGTACACGACTTTCAACAGATCAACATTTTCATAACAATACCAATCCTAAAGGGAATTTCCCCACACAAGGTTAGACAAGTCACTTAGCTCAAACCACGCTCAATCAGTCAAGTAGTATGCCTTTTCCTCGATTTTTCGACTCCGATCGGTTCGAATCTAATCATAATTAATTTGATTCAATCAATACAAATTATAGGAATAAATTCCATAAAAAAATACAATTTTTCTAACAAAATCCGAAATTTAAACCGACAAAACTCATAAAATCCAATAACCCATTCAATTACGAGTTCAACCATACTAGTTTCACTCAAATCCGACATCGAAATGTCAAAAAATCATTTTATGAAACTTCTACAATCTTTCCCAAATTTCCATCTCAAAACACTAATTAAATGATGAAAACAGTGATATATTCGTGTATATTGGCAAAATCCGAGTTAGAATCACTTACTCAGATGTTTTTCCCTTGAAAATCTCTCAAACATCGCCTCTCTCCAAGCTCCAATTTGTCAAAAATAGAAAATGGGACGAAGTCCCCTTTTTATAACTTAAAGTTTCAGTCCAGGCGTTGCCCTCGATCGCTGCCCTCGATCGCTGCCCCCGATCGTTGCCCTCGATCGCTGCCCTCGATCGCTGCCCCCGATCGTTGCCCTCGATCGCTGCCCTCGATCGCTGCCCTCGATTTCCTGCCCCTAATTTCCAGCCCCGATTTCCAGCAGAAAAATTTCAGCAGCTGTTTAAGTCCAAATTTTGATCCGTTAACCATTCGAAACTCACCCAAGGCCCTCAGGACGTCAACCAAATACACCAACAAGTCCTAAAATATCATACGAACTTAGTTGAAACCTCAAATCACATAAAACAATGCTAAAACCACGAATCATACCCCAATTCAAGTTTAAGGAACTTAAGAATTTCCAACTTCTACATTCGATGCCGTAACCTATCAAATCAAGTCCGATTGACCTTAACTTTTGCACACAGTTCATAAATGACATAACAGAACTATGAAAATTTTCAGAACTGGATTTCAACCCCGATATCAAAAAGTCAACTCCCCGGTCAAACTTCCCAAAAATTCAACTTTCGCCATTTCAAGCCAAATTCCACTACGGACTTCCAAATAATTTTTCGGACACACCCCTAAGTCCAACATAACCATACAGAGCTATTGGAATCATCAAAACTCTATTTCGGGGTCGTTACACATAAGTCGACATCCGGTCACTATTTTAACTTAAACTTTAAACCTTGGAACTAAGTGTTCCAATTCATTCCTAAAATCTCACCGGACCCAAACTAATCACCCCAACAAGTCACATAACAACTTTAAAGAATAAATTGAGCAGTAAATGGGTTAATGGGGCTATAACTCTTAAAATGACCGGTCAGGTCCTTACATTCTCCCTCTCTTAAACAAACGTTCGTCCTCGAACGAGATTAGAATTATATCTGAAGTGGTGAAAAGATGCAGATAGAAGCTACACATATCATGCTCGGTCTCCCAAGTCACCTCCTCGACTGGATGACCCCTCAATGTACCTTTACTGAAGCAATGCTCTTCGATCTTAGCTTTCTAACACGTCTATCCAAAATGGCCACCGGTTCCTCGACATAAGATAGATCCTTGTCCAATTGGACTGAGCTGAAGTTTAACAAATAAGACGGATTGCCGTGATACTTCTAGAGCATGGAAACATGGAACACTAGATGAACTACACATAGGCTAAGTGGTAGTTC
Source organism: Nicotiana otophora (assembly GCA_000715115.1). NCBI lineage: Eukaryota > Viridiplantae > Streptophyta > Magnoliopsida > Solanales > Solanaceae > Nicotiana > Nicotiana otophora. The sequence goes on from AWOL01S0001428.1 coordinate 27,718, forward strand.
AAGTATCTAAGCCACCTCTCTAATTCTTTCAAGAATCTCAAAAGGCCCAATATACCTAGGGATCAACTTGCCCTTCTTCCCAAATCTCATAACACCCTTCATGGGCGAAACCCAGAGTAAGAACCTCTCACCAACCATGAATGCAACATCACGAAACTTCCAATTCACATAACTCTTTTGTCTAGATTGGGAAGTACGAAGCTGGACCTGAATCAATTTAACCTTTTCCAAAGCATCTTGAACCGAGTCCATACCCAATAGTCTAGCTTTGCCCGGCTTGAACCAACCTACTGGAGACCGACACTGCCTACCATATAAGGCCTCATACGGATCCATCTAAATGCTCGACTGATAACTGTTGTTGTAAGCAAACTCCGCAAGTGGCAAGAACTGATCCTAAGCACCCCCAAAATATATCACCCGATCGTTGATGCTTATATTTCACATGTTGACAATTTAGGCACCGAGAGACATAATCTACTATGTCTTTATTCATCCACCTCCACCAATAGTGCTGCCTCAAATACTAATACATCTTCGCGGCACCTGAATTAATGGAGTATCGCGAACTGTGAGCCTCCTGGAGAATCAACTCACGCAAACCTTCTGCATTAGGAACACATAGCCTGCCCTGCATCTGTAATACACCGTCATCTCCAATAGTGACTTCTTTGGAATCACCATGCTGAAATGTGTCGTTAAGGACAAGAAGGTGGTGGTCATCATACTGAAGCTCCATTATACGATCATACAGAGAAGACTGAGAAAACACACAAGCCAAAACTCGGCTCGGCTTGGAAACATCTAGTCTAACAAATTGTTTAGCTAAGGCCTGAACATCCAAGGCTAAAGGCCTCTCTATTACCGGTAAATATGCTAAACTGCCCTAACTCTCCGCCTTACGACTCAAGGCATCGTCCACCACATTGGCCTTTCTGGGATGATATAGAATGGTGATATCATAATCTTTAAGCAACTCCAACAACCTCCGCTGCCGCAAATTAAGATCCTTCTGTTTAAACAGATATTGTAGACTTTGTTGATCGGTATAAACCTCACAATGGATACCGTACAAATAATGCTGCTAAATCTTCAAGGCATGAACAATAGCTGCTAACTCAAGGTCATGGACCGGATAATTCTTCTCATGTACGTTTAACTGTCTGGATAGGCAATCACTCTACCGTCTTGCATCAGCACTGCGCCGAGACCAATATGCGATGCATCACTATACACAATATAAGACCCTGAACCTGTGGGCAACACCAATACTGGGGCTGTAGTCAAAGCTGTCTTGAGCTTTTGAAAGATCTCCTCACATTCCTCGGTCCACCTGAACGGAGCACCCTTCTAGGTCAATTTTGTCATAGGTGCAGCAATAGAAGAGAAACCTTCTTCAAATCGACGATAATACCTTGCCAAACCAAGGAAACTCCGGATCTCCATAGTCGAGGATGGTCTGGACCAACTCTGCACTGCCTCAATCTTCTTCGGATCTACCTTGATCCCCTCGCACGAAACTATATGACCCAAAAATCCCACTAACTCAAGCCAAAATTCACACTTTAAAATTTTTGCACATAACTTCTTTTCTCTCAAAGTCTGAAGCATAGTCCTCAGGTGCTGCTCATGATGCTCTCGACTTCGGGAATACACTATAATGTCGTCAATAAACATAATGGCGAATGAATCAAGGTAAGGCTTAAATACACTGTTCATTAAGTGCATAAATGCTATTGGGGCGTTGGTCAGCCCAAATGACATCACAAGGTTTTCATAATGACCATACCGAGTCCTGAAAGAAGTCTTCGGGATATCTGGCTCCTAAATCTTCAACTGATGATAACCTGAATGTAAGTCGATCTTAGAGAGCACCGTGGCACCCTGAAGCTGATCAAATAGGTCATCAATACGTGGCAATAGATACATGTTCTTCACTGTAACCTTGTTCAACTGGCGGTAATCAATACACATCCTTATTGAACCACCCTTCTTCTTCACAAATAAGACAGGAGCACCCCAAGGCGATACACTGGGCCGAACAAAACCCTTATCAAGAAACTCCTGTAACTGCTCCTTTAATTCCTTCAATTTTTCTAGGGCCATACGATATGGTGGAATAGCAATGGGCTGAATTCCCGGTAATAAATCAATGCCAAAGTCAATATCCCTGTCGGGTGTCATATACTGAAGATCTGCTAGAAATACATCAGGAAAATCCCTTATTGCAGGAACTGACTGCACGGTAGTAGTATCAACACTAACATCTCTCACATAGGCCAGATACGCATCACACCCCTTCTCAATCATTCGTTGAGCCTTAAGAAATGAAACAACCCTGCTAGGAACATGATCCAAGGTACCTCTCTTCTCTAGCCGCGGTAGACCTGGCATAGCCAACATCATCGTCTTGGTGTAATAATCAAGAGTAGTGTGATAGGGCGACAACCAGTCCATGCCCAAAATAATATCGAAATCCACCATATTGAGCAATAATCAGCTCTGATCTCAAAACCACTGATAACAATCAAGCACGACCGATACACGCAGTCAACAATAACAGATTCACCCACGGGTGTAGATACATAAATCAGGATACGCCCAAATATGGAGCAAAATAAGATGACACATAAGAATAAGTGGAGCCTGGATCAAATAAGACTGGTGCATCTATATGACAGACCAGAATAATACCTGTGATAATAAAATCGGATGCAACTGCCTCCGTCCTAGCAGGAAGGGCATAATATCTGGCCTAGACTCCCCCTCTAGGGCGACCTCTACCTGTCCGACCTCTACCTCTAGCTGGATGTGCAGGTGGAGTAGAAACTGGCGCAGTAATCATGGCCTGAGAAGCGTTATGGCCCTGTGGAATAGGTGGTGCCTGAGAAATATGTGGAGGTGCACCCCTCCTAGGTCTGGGGTAATCTCTTATTATATGATGAGTGTCACGATACTCAAAACAAGCCCTTAGAGGACGTGGCTGCTGGGACTGGCTCGGGCCTGATCGGCTAGACTGACAACTAAAATCACCCCATGCAGGGGGTACAGTAGACACTGGCGGTGCATAATATGGAACCTGGGGTTCGGGAATTGCCGGAATACCGCTGAAAGCTGGAAGTGCTAAATGAATAGGATGGCTCACATAGCCTCTACCATGACGGGCTGCAACTGGGGCACGAGAACTGTTATATGTTCCAGAATATCAAGGTTTCTTAACTTCCTTATCCTCTCTCTCCCGAGTCCACATACCATCAAATCTCTTAGCAATTGACACCACCTGTTAGTATGCGATGTCCATCTCTAGTTCTCGGGCCATACTGAATCTGATACTAGGGTGGAGCCCCTCAATAAATCGACGTACCCGCTCTCACACAGTAGCAACCAAGGCTGATACATGCCTAGACAAATCACTACATAGGACCGTATACTCTGACATGGTCATAGAACCCTGGTGCAACTGCTCAAACTCTACGCGCCATGCATCTCTAAGACTCTGAGGAACATACTCCTTCAAGAACATATATGAAAATTGAGTCCAAGTGAGTGAAGCTGCTTCAACCGGACTGTCCAACTCATATGCCCGCCACCATTGGTAGGACGCTCCTCTAAGTTTGAATGTCTTGAAAGAAACCCCACTAGAATCCACAATACCCATAGTATGGAGGATACGGTGACATTCCTCAAGAAAACCTTGAGCATCCTCTGAAGCCAAACCACTGAAAGTGGGAGGGTGGTACTTCTTGTACCTGTCGAGCCTGAGTTGCTCCCCCTCTGAAACTGCTGCCCTAGCCTCCGAACGAACTGGGAAAACTGGTATAACCTCTACGGCATGGTCAACTTGGGCCCGTGGCTCTGGGGTATGAGTGGCGGGAGTCTGTGATCCTCCCCCGGCCTGAGATATGGCGGGAGCAAGTAGAATCAACCCTTCCTGAGCTAGAATGCCAAACATGGTCAAGAACTGGGCAAGAGTCTCTTAAAGTACATGGGTAGTAACAGACATCTCAGGTGAGTGTTCTCCAACTGGAGCTACTGGTGGTTCTACTGCAGTAGCTTGTGCAGGTGTTCTAGCTGCACCACATGGTCTTCCCCGGCCTCTGGCTCGACCTCTGCCCCGGCCCCGGCCTCTTGCGGCTCCAACAAGAGGCGTGGGTGTCTGATCATCGGATCCAGCTGTGTGTGTCCTCACCATCCGTGAGAGAATAGAAAGACAAGATTTTATCATTTTGAAGTCAACAATGTGCACGATATGGAATGAAAGAAGTGAACATTTCCTAATAGTTCCATAGCCTCCCGAAGATAAGTACAGACGTCTTGTACCGATCCGCAAGACTCTATTAACCTGCTTGTGACTCATAACACCTATGAACCTAGAGCACTGATACCAACTTGTCACGACCCAAAATTCTCTCCGTAGGATGTCGTGATGGCATCTAGTCTCTAAGACTAGGTAAGCCTATCAATTCGGAATAACTGAATATAAATTGAAATTTAATCCTCAACAGTCGAATAAATAAGAACTGCAAATTTAACAATTTCAACTCCCAAAACCCGGTAGGAATAAGTCACAAGCTTCTAAGAATTTATTCTCAATGTCTCTATACATTAGAGTCTAAAGGAAATAAGGAAGATAACATAATTAGATAGAAGGGGACTCCGGAGTCTGCGGACGCTGGCAGATATACCTTAAAGTCTCATCGTATGACTAATTCACTAATGTCTGGTTTGATAAGATGTACCTGGATCTGTACAAAAAGATATGCAGAAGCGTAGTATGAGTACCACAACGGTACTCAGTAAGTGCCAAGCCTAACATCGGCAGAGTAGTGATGAGGTCAGGTCAGACCCTACTGGAATAATAAAACAGGTAAAACACTTAGCAGGAACAGGTCATTCAAATTTAAAATACGAAAATATATTAATGATGATGAATATAACAGAATAAAATAATTTAATTAATATACAACAGTTCTCTACACAATTTAAAGACATAATCTTGCATATTTAGCCCGTGTAAACACTCGTCACCTCGTGTACACGACTTTTAACATATCAACATTTTCATATCAATACCAATCCTACAGAGAATTTCCCTCACACAAGGTTAAATAAGTTACTTACCTCAAACCATGTTTAATTAGTCAAGTAATATGCCTTTTCCTCGATTTTTTGACTCCGATCGGCTCAAATCTAATCATAATTAATTCGATTCAATCAATACAAATTATAGGAATAAATTTCATAAGAAAATACAATTTTTCTAACAAAATCTGAAATTTAACCCAAAAATCGCTTGTGGTCCCCGCATCTCGTAATCCGACGAAACTCGCAAAATCCGACAACACATTCAATTAGGAGTCCAACCATACTAGTTTCACTCAAATACGATCCCGAATCGACATCGAAATCTCAAAAATTCGTTTTTTGAAATTTCTACAATCTTCCCCAAATTTCCATCTCAAAACACTAATTAAGTGATGAAAACAATGATATATTATTTTTCCTTTGAAAATCTCTCAAAAATCGCCTCTCGCCAAGCTCCAATTTTTCAAAAATGGAAAATGGGACGAAATCCCCTTTTTATAACTTAAAGTTTTTGTCCAGGTGCTGCCCTCGATCGCTGCCCCGATCGCTGCCCTCGATTCGCTCCCCTCGATTCGCTCCCCTCGATCACTGTCCTCGATCCTTTCCTCGATTTCCTGCGCCCGATTTCCAGCCCCGATTTCCAACTCTGATTTTTAGCAGAAAATTCCAGCAGTTATTTAAGTCTAAATTTTGATTTGTTAACCATCCGAAACTCATCCGAGGCCCTCGGGACCTCAACTAAATACATCAACAAGTACTAAAAATGTCATACAAACTTAGTGGAAACCTCAAACCACAAAAAACAACGCTAAAACTACGAATCATACCCCAATTCAAGCTTAAGGAACTTAAAAATTTCCAACTTCTACATTCGATGCCGAAACCTTTCAAATCAAGTCCGATTGACCTCAAATTTTGGCCACAAGTCATAAATGACATAACTGAGCTATGAAAATTTTCAGAACTAGATATCGACCCCGATATCAAAAATTCATCTACACGATCATACTTCTCAAAAATTCAACTTTCGCCATTTCAAGCCAAATTCCACTACGGACTTTCAAATAATTTTTCGGACACGCTCCTAAGTCCAAAATTACCATACAGAGCTATTGGAATCATCAAAATTCTATTCTGGGTTCATTACACATAAGTCGATATCCGATCACTATTTCAACTTAAACTTTAAACCTTGGAACTAAGTGTTCCAATTCATTCCTAAAACCTCACCGGGCCCAAACTAATCACCCCGTCAAGTCACATAACAACTGTAAAGCATAAATTGAGCAGTAAATAGGGGAATGAGGCTACAACTCTGAAAATAACCGGTCAGGTAGTTACATTTGGACTTGGGCGTATGCTCGAATCGGGTTATGGACAGCCCGGGAGCGTTTCGGCGCTTAATAGTGAAAATTGGCTATTTGAAGGCCAGTCAGGTGGCCTCAGATGCCGTGATCATATGTATTATTTCTGTCTACGGTAGAGATGCTTCAGTATTATTTGATCCAGGGTCTACGTATTCATATGTGTCATCTCTATTTGCTTATTTCCTGGGTTTTTCTCGTGAGTACTTGGGTTCTCGTGTTTATGTGTCCACTCCTGTGGGCGATTCTGTTGTTGTGGATTAGATCTACCGGTCCTGCATTGTTATGTTTTTTGGTTATGAAACTAGAGCAGATCTTTTGCTGCTTGATATGACCGACTTTGAGATCATCCTGGGCATGGACTGGTTATCTCCATATCATGCCATCCTAGATTGCCATGCCAAGACTGTTACCTTGGCGATGCCATAGTTGCCTAGATTGGAATGGAAGTGTTCGTCTGTCAGTGCATCTAGTCGGGTTATTTCCTTTATGAAGGCTCGACATATGGTCGAGAAGGGTTGTTTGGCTTATTTGGCCTATGTTTGGGACACAATGGCAGAGACTCCGGAGATTGATTCAATGCCCGTAGTTAGAGAGCTCTCCGATGAGTTTCCTTTCGATATTCCAGGCATGCCACCAGATCGTGATATTGATTTCTGTATTTATTTGGCCCCAGGTACACAGCCTATATCTATCCCATCGTACCGTATGGATCCAAAAGAGTTGAAGGGGTTGAAGGAACACCTTGATGAGTTGTTAGCAAAGTGGTTTGTCAGGTCGAGTGTGTCGCCTTGGGGCTCACCGGTATTATTTGTGAAGAAGAGGGATGGGACTATGCAAATGTGTATTGATTATTGCCAACAAAGTCACTATTAAGAACAAGTACCTGTTGTCATGGATTGATGATTTGTTTAACCAGCTGTAGGGTGCCAGGGTGTTCTCAAAAATCGACTTGATATCGGGTTACCATCAGTTGAAGATTCGGGATTTGGATGTTCCGAAGACTGCTTTCCAAACTATATATGGCCATTATGAGTTTCTGGTAATGTCCTTTGGTTTGACTAACTCCCCGACAACGTTCATGGATCTGATGAACTGGGTGTTCATGTCGTATATCGACTCATTTTCCATCGTCTTCATTGATGACATTTTGATCTATTCGCATAGCATGGAGGAGCACGAGTAGCTTTTGAGAGTGGTGTTTCAGACCTTGCGGGAACAAAAGCTATATGCTATGTTCTCCAAGTGTGAGTTTTGGCTAGACTCTCTATCATTCTTGGGGCATATTGTATCGGGCGAGGGTACTTAGGCTGATCCCAAAAATATTGAGGCAGTTCAGAATTGGAATCATCCCACTTCGGCGATTTAGATCAAGAGTTTCCTGGGGTTTGCAGGTTATTATCGTCGGTTTGTGGAGGGATTTTCATCTATTGCGGTACCTTTGACCAAATTGACCCAGGAGGGTGCTCCGTTACGATGGTCCAATGATTGTAAGGTGAGCTTTCAGAAGCTCAAGACCACATTGCCTTCAGCACCGATGTTAGTGTTGCCTTCTGGTTCAGGGATGTATATAGTGTATTGCGATGCTTCACGCGTTAGCCTAGGTTATGTATTGATGCAGGAGGGGCGCGTTATTATATATGCTTCACATCATCGGAAGCCCCACAAGAAGAATTACCTGGTACATGATTTAGAGTTGGCCGCGATAGTTCATGCTCTTAAGATATGGAGGCATTATCTTTATGGGGCATCCTGTGAGGTTTACACTGATCATCGTAGCTTGCAGCATTTGTTCAAACAGAGGGATATAAATTTGAGGCAGCGCAGGTGACTTGAGTTACTAAAAGATTATGATATTACTATCTTTTATCATCCAAGCAAAGAAAACGTAGTTGCATACGCCTTGAGCAGAAAGGCGGAGAGTATGGGTAGTTTGGCCTTCATTTCAGCAGAGGAGAGGCCATTAACTTTGGACATTCAGTCCTTGGCTAACAGACTTGTAAGGCTAGATATTTCAGAGCCCAGTGGAGTTCTTGCATATGTCCAGTTTGATGATCCACACTTGTTGGTTCTCCTAGAGACGGTACTACGTGGTGGTTCCAAGGAGGCTACTATCGGTGAAGATGGTGTTCTGCGACTCCAGGGTCGTCTATGTGTTCCTAATGTGTATGGGATGGGGGAAACGATCCTAGAAGAAGCACACATTTCTCGATATTCTATTCATCCAGGTGCTACATAGATGTATCGCGACCTGAGGCAGCATTATTGGTGGCGGTGGATGAAGAAAGACATAGTTAAGTATGTAGCTAGGTGCCTAAATTGCCAGCAAGTTAAGTATGATCACTAGAGGCCAGGTGGCCTACTTCAGCAGATGACTATATCAGAGTGGAAATGGGAAAGAATTACTATGGACTTTGTAGTTGGGTTACCGCGGCCTTGTGAAAGTTTACAGTTTGGGTCATTGTCGATAGGTTGACCAAGTCGGCACACTTCATTCCGGTTATGACTACGTATACTTCAGATAGGCTGGCCGATATTTATATTCAAGAGATAGTTCGGTTGCATGGTGTGCTAATTTCCATCATATAAGATAGAGGTCCTCAGGTTAATTCACATTTCTGGAGAGTAGTACAGAGTGAATTGGGGACCCGTGTAGAGCTCAGTACAACCTTTCATCCGCAGACCGATGGGCAGTCGGAGCGGACAATTCAGATCTTGGAGGATATGCTCAGGGCATGTGTGATTGACTTCGAAGGTTAGTGGGATCGTTTCTTGCCTTTGGCCAAGTTTACTTATAATAACAGTTACCAATCCAACATCGAGATGGCTCCATTTGAGGCTTTATATGGTCGGCAATGTCGTTCTCCCATCGGATGGTTTGAACCCAGCGAGGCTAAGTTATATGGTACTGATTTGGTGAAAGATTCCTTGGTAAAGGTAAAGTTGATTAAGGAGAGACTTAGTACAGAACAATCCAGTAAGAAGAGTTACGCGGATTAGAAAGCGCATGAGTTATCATTTATGGTGGGCAAGAAAGCTCTCTTGAAGAATTCATCGATGAAGAGAATCATGAGGTTCGGGAAGAAGGGCAAGTTGAGCACAAGGTTTATAGGCCCATTTGAGGTGTTGAGACGTGCTGGGTAGGTTGCTTACGAGCTTGCCTTGCCTTCCAGTCTATCAGGAGTTCATCTGGTTTTCCATGTATCTATGCTCCGAAAGTATCATGCCGACCTGTCGTATGTGTTATACTTCAGCACAATTAAGCTAGATGAGAGCTTGGGTTATGAGGAGGATCCAGTTGCCATTGTTGATAGGCAAGTTCGCCAATTGAGGTCCAAGAGGATTTTCGCGGTAAAAGTCCAGTGGCGGGGCCAACCAGTCTAGGAAGCGACTTGGGAGGCCGAGGAGGACATGTAGAGCATATATTCATAGTTATTCAACACTCCAGGTATGATTCTAAAATCGTTCGAGGATGAATATTTGTTTAAGAAGTGGAGAATGTAATGACCCAACCAGTCGTTTTGCCTTCTAGAACTCCGTTCCCCTAAATAAGACTCCCCGAATGTTCCTTTACTATTTTATGACTTGCGGGGGTGGTTAGTTCCGGAATTTGAAGGGTTTGGGTTGAAAACGGAACAGTTGGTTCCTTAGTTTGGCTTTAAAAAGGTAAGTTTAACTTCGGTCAAACTTTTGAGTAAACGACCTCAGAATCAGGATTTGACGGTTCCAATAGGTTCGTATGATGATTTTGGACTTGGGCGTATGCTTGAATCGGGTTTTGGACAACCCCGAAGCGTTTCGACGCTTAATAGAGAAAATTGGCTATTTAAAGGTTTAAAGTTCTTCAAATTTGGTTTGGAGTAAGTTTTGGAGTAATTGAGGTTCGTTTGTAATTCCAGGCCTGGGAATAGTTCCGTATGGTGATTTAAGACTTACACAAAAAATTAGGTGTCATTCCGAGTGGTTTAAGTATGTTTCAGCACGTTCGGAGTAAGTTTGAAGAACTTGAAATTTCCAAGTTGAATCAATTTGGTTTGGGGTATGATTCTTAGTTTTGATGTTGTTTTACGTGTTCCGAGAGTTCAAGTAAGTCCGTTTTATGATTTCAAACTTGTTGGTATGTTCGGGCGGGGCCCTGGGGGTCTTAGGTGTTAATCGTATGAGGCTCGGACCAAGTTTGGACTTAGGAGCAATGGCTGAAGCTTCCAGCTTCTGGCGTAACCTCACCTGCACATGGACAACTGCAGGTGCGAGCTGGAAAATGAGAGCAAGAAGCCGCGGTCCAGCGGGGGTAGCTCAGAAGCCGCAGGAGAGGAGCCATTGGGTGCACCTGCGAGCGCGCAAGTGCGATGAAGGAGCCGGAGAAGCGGGAAAATGGTCCGCAGGTGCACAATTTGTCCTAACTGGAGGAGACCGCATCTACGAGGATTTTCCCGTAGATATGGGACCGTAGAAGTGGCCGTACCTCCGCAGGTGTGAAAATCACAGAAGGCAGAACCTTTATTTAATTCGGGGTTTGAGTATTTTTGACTCATTTTCTTCATTGTTTGGGCGATTTTGGAGCTTCTTGAGAGGGGTATTCACCTAGAAACTTGGAGGTAAGTTAATTCTACCTATTGTTAGTTAAATACTTAGATTTATAGGTAGATTTTGACATGTAAATTAGTGAAATTTATGGGTTTATATGAAAAACTTAGGTTTTGATAAAAATGAGATTGTAACCACGAAAATAATTATGGGATGAGATGGAAATTGTATATTTGAGTTCTTGAGGTTATGGGTGACGACTTCCTTGGAAAATTTCCAGAATCCGGGCACGTGGGCCCGGGGTGAATTTTAGAAATTTTACCAATTTGGGTTGGGTAATTACACTGATAGATAAATTATGAAATTTTGAGCATGTATTGATTAATTATATAATATTTGGCTAGTTTCGGAATTGTTCAGCACCAAATTGAGACTTTAGCGCGAAATTATGACCGAGAAATGAGCTTTGAGACGAGGTAAGTCTCTTGTCTAACCTTGTAAGAGGAAATTTACCCCATAGGTGATTTAAATTAAATGTTGCTATAATTTGTGGGAGGCTACGTACGTACAAGGTGACGAGAGCCCGTGCGTAGCTACTACTTATGCTTGTGTCCAGGTAGTTTTAGGACCCAATGCATGAACTATTTGGAATTGTTTTGCACCATACTTGTTAATTTTAAATGCCTAAATTATATTAGGATTTGTTAGAAAATTTGTGAAAGATCGCTAATGAAATTCGTATTGTTTTAGTATAAATCCTTATGCGCCTCAGGCCCGCCAATGCTTTAAAGCATAGAAGCTGTGGGACACATTGACATTTATTAATATATGTATATATGACACAAAATATAATAGCAACTTTATTTATATTTTACATAATTTGCGCATGTGTTTTTATTTCTCGGATTATTTATTAGTTTAATACTACAACACAAATAAAAAAACGACAACTTAACATAATTTAAATTCGGTACAATAAATGATAATACATGACACGTAAAACATAAAGATAAAATACTACACTCAACACATCCATGTGTTTGTTTAGTCACTATCACCCATTTTTCTGTGCTTCAACCACTTCAATTTCTCTTCCAACCTATTGTTTCTTCTCCTGCTTCTTTTAGTTTCTCCTTCACTACCTCTAGTTGTTGTTGTATTTTAAAGATCTGGGGTTCGCATTCACCGGTCATATTTCAAACATAGTGCAAACATGATTTGTAGTATTCCTGGTTAATGGATTCATCATACCATTCTTGAAATTTACATTTAGTTTCGTCATGCCAATGGGGATTATAACACAACCCTATTAATTAACATGTTATATAAAAAAATTAACAAATATTTTTTCCAAAGCAATAACTTATAAGTTGTTGACAGATCCAGCGTCTGCACCCCAGATTGCAATTTGACCAATATGGCTTCAAAATCGCACGTTTGCCACAATAATACCTTGGTACATCATTGCGTCCAGACATTTCGTAATGCAAGAAAAATAAAAATTAATAGAAAGTTTTTTTATTTGTTTAGTTAAGCGCAAATAATAACTAAAATGCGCTAGGCTTTTATAGGCAGCTAATACACATAACGCATATTGGCGGTGCGCTATGTTTCGCGTGATAATGATCCATTAGAGTACAAAATAACTTTTCGAGAATGGCAGCGTTTTCATGTCGACAAGACAATACACATAACGCATATTGGTGGCACGCTATGTTTCGCATGATAATGATTCTTTAGGGTACAAGACAACTTTTCCAGAACGACAGCCTTTTCAGGTCGATAAGACAATACACATAACGCATATTGGTGGCGCGCTATGTTGCGCGTGATAATGATTCTTTAGGATATAAGAAAACTTCTTAAATTGAACCAAAAGATATGTATTCAAAGACCATTTGAAGAAACATTACACCATCCATTACAAAAATAACACTAACATTTAATAAGTGGTTCAAGAAGAGGCAAAATGGTGAAGGTTGTTCAACAGATCCCCATGGAACACGTCTTAACACTATCGATCCCTACCTTGAAAACAATATGCTAGGTTGCTATACTGATTTTGTTGATGACAAGTGGTATGGTGTTATGCGTCCCTTGAAAAATAAGCCTATAAATATACACACTAATCTCAAAGATGCAGGGTACATTATTGAGGGCGAAACGCATTCTACAAAGCCTGAAGGTATGCGAATTTCGGGCGAAAAACTACAATAGGTTCCCCTTTACTCAAAACGATGTTCTTATGAATACTATGTCGCCGGCATGGGCTTGTTATGCCACAAACACTGTCTGCAACCTTCCAAACAAACACACACAAAGATGAACCAGAAGTGATTCGACATTTGATGAAGGAGATTCTAGAGTTGGAAAAAGAACTAGATGTTCATCATGCAATGGATGATCTTAACTACCTTGGAGGAATGGAGGATCAGTATTGGAATTTATTAGAAAATGAAAAATTGCATAGAGACAGTGATTATCCTGTTTTCCCAATAGCTGTCGAGTGGGAGGAACTACCTAAGTTTCTACCATAGACGTTGGACGTAGGAGTCCCATATTGTTGTAAATCAAGCAAGTGGTCTTGTTGATGATATCGATAAAATGTGTATCAACTGGGGCCTAGATTACGATGCCCTCAGTCCCGAAGGGTGCGTACACGATGTTGACGAAGAAAATGAAGCAAATAAAAATGAAATAGTGCCAGACAACGACGATAATGGAGAATGAAAATTATTTTTTTTCTTGGGGTGTATGTTAAATTGTTGTATTGAAGTATTAATGCTAAATATCAATTAGATTTAACCCCAATGGAAACATAATTTTATTTCAGACATTTTGCAAACTGAACATATACATACATTTATAACAACACATTACTGCAACAAAACACTACGTGTATTCTTGATAATTGGGCACATTGGATGAACTTCCACTGGAGATGAATTACCACCGCTACCCAAATCAGCTGAAGGACATTTACGACGGTCGTGTCCTGTTTGGGAATATATGCCACATTTACGTGCATAAACGGTATCACCAACATCCATTTAGTTCCATATACACATTTGTTTTTGCACTTGTCATTGACGCATATAATCCTTGTTACACACCATTTTAAATGGTTCTGGCGGCCAATAATGCTCAGCACCTACTGGCTGAAACCGTCCACTATAGGTGTTTAAGTACGCAACAACACCATATTCTTTATCAACGTACTTCATTGCAGCGAAGCCTATATGTTTAAAGCACTTCATGGCATGTGAGCACGGTATGTGATAGATGGACCATTTCCCATAGGAACATAACTTTCTCGCTTCATTGACGGTGTGTGTATTATTCCCCCAGTTGTGATGAATAGCGGTACGATCTTCAAAAATATTTTGCTCGTTGCAATACTGCAAAAATGAATGCCACTGTGTTCGCTTCCTGTATGTCTCAAATATTTTCATTGGTATTGGCATAAATTCGACACCCCTTTCCATAAATGACAATGCACCTCTAGATGTTTCAACAAATCTCTCCGCCATTTGCTTGAATGACATCTGCACCATGGCAGTGACATGCAATCCACGTACAAACTTCAATAACCCATTAAAAGACTTTGACACGTTTATAGTGACAATTCCCCATCTTCTGCCACCATCTGCATGCAAAGTCCACTTGTGAAGCTCATGTTGCATCAACCAACTATAGGCTCGTTGGTCTTCCTGCCTGATCAATTACATTCGCCTCCTGAATTTATACTCTTGGTGATCTGTTGCAGCCATACACATTAAATCATGCAAGTCCTTGTTTGGATAAGCCCTCTGGAAGTTTGCCTTCAGATGCCTCACACAATAACGGTGGTAGGTATATGGTTCCTTCCATGCACACAAATTCTGTACAGAACTTAAAATACCGCCATGCCGATCAGATATTAAATAAATACTTGAACGTTGTCTGACAACGTGCTCCTTCAAGTGGTTCAAAAATAATGTCCACATCTCTTGGCTTTTATTGGAACAAATAGCAAATGCTAGGGGAAATATACTTCCATTAGCATCTACTGCAATGACGATCAATAACTTAATATCTTACTTTCCATAGACATGAGTGTCGTCTATGGATATTACTGGATGACAATGCACAAAACCACCAATGGCTGGTTTAAATAACCAGAACATATATTTGAATATGTGTTATGGTATTCTCAGACTCCGCTCAAGCTTCTATTCAACGTCTTGGGGTTAAAGTATTGCAATGCGGCCATGTACATGGGTAGAGAGGCAAAGGACTTATCCCAGTTAGCATAAACAATTTCAAACATATGTTTTCGCCCGAGAACTGCCTTTCTTTTGGTAATGGTACATCCATATACCCGGTGGATAGATGTTATATACTCTTTGATCTTGTACCTTATTACGCTTCAATGTGTGGAATTAAGACAAGAGAAATCAATTCAACATTCAAGTTAAAATTATTCCTAATGAATGTGTCCATTTCACAATTTAGGGTGCTAATGTATTTACCCACAACCCACATATTTGTTTTCAGCTTCCTCGCACGCAGAATCCAATTACAATCTTGAAACCATCTACGACAAATAACATTGTATACTTTCGGAGATGACTCATGAACCACGATCTCACGACACTCTTTTATGTTGTACATTCGCACTGCCCTACTCAGGCGCACTTTATCAGCAAAAAGCATGCCCTTTGACAACACCGTTGCTATAGATTCATCCCACATTGCTGTTTGAATTTCGTCAAGATCCCTTGTGAGGGCATCCACATCCGGCATACTTGGCAAATGATTAAGGTAGATGTAAAGCCCCATAAATTTCTAACTTAAAATTTTAATAATCTCGTAGTTCATAACATAATTATAATGCTCGAAGGGTATAAGGATTTGCACGGTTTAAGCGAAGTATTTGGGATAATATGCGTATAGGATATGAACTAATATGGTAGGACTAATACTTAAGAATAAACTAAGTTACCTTACTTTTTGTTGGAAAACAAAGTTGTTGAAATTTTCTAGTATCCGAGTGTATTAAATAATTTCTTATTAGCTAGTGTAATGAAGGATAAGTAGCTTATATATTAGTTTAAAATATGGTGAGAGAAGTCAAGTAAACAACTGGAAAGAAAGAAAAAGATGGGCAATTATCTAGCTATGTCCCACGTGCCCACTAGTGAAAACTTTAAGAAAGATAAGTCCACTAAATCAGTGGCAATTGTATGCCTCTTTCGCTGGCTACTTTCAAGAAAGAAAGAAAACAAAGTTTCTGTTTTCTCAAGCTTGTTCACCGCAAAGTCTGCAACTGCTTGGGTTATCTTGAGAGTTTGATTTTACGAGAATTTTCTAATCAAAAGTGGCAAATTGACTCCCATTCGTCATTCGGAAGTACTCATATACTCTTCTCTGAAAAAAATTGTTTATCTACTATCAATTGAGATATGGGTAGGATTTTGAGATTCAGATTTTGTTTTAAAAAAAAGAATTTTAAATGCTTGGGCTTTATTCAATAATGTTATTACAATATAGTAAGAGCCTTGGATGTATTACTATGAATTTATTATTGGAATCATGCTTGCTCATTGCTGGGAAGTGATGAAGTTTGGAAGAAAAAATAATAATAATAGAAAACTTCGTAGTTATAGCTTGTTTTAATGAGTTGTGGGATTAAACGTTACAAATCGATTTATTGAGTTATTACGGATTAATTAGTGTTTTAGAACCTAAGTGAGACTTTTTTAGAACTAGAGAACTGTGTATGTAGTTGTATTCTTTGGACATGTATTAATTTAAGTTGAACCCAATTGTCATTTAGTTAGAGAAATTGGTGACTTAGGATTGCCTGGAAGATACGTGGAGGCAAAGTTGAGTTTGTAATTTAGGTGAGTTGAGGTTTACTTTCCTAGTAGGAAATTCCATTATAACCCTTGTTCTCCATATGTTAGCTAAAGCTAAGTCATGTCTTCTCGTGATCCAATGCTCAGTTTGCTTATTCTTATTCAGTACGACATTATATGTGACATGAATACATGCTTATGTGTATTACCAATTGTTATGTGCCTTTAATTGTGATATTCACATTAAGTAAGGAGAAGTGGCCAACCTCCTCCAGCGTGAGTGCCATGATATCAGGGTTACCTACCCCACGCTCGCAGGTGCCAACTGTTTGTTTGGGAGATAAGCCAACACTCCCCCGTACGTGTTCCCAGATGCTCATATACACAAGGCCATTATGCGTAACAATTAACTTTGCAAAGTCGTATCTTTATATATATATATATATATATATATATATATATAAACTCAGTTTCTATTTCAGATATCAGTTATGAGCTCCATTTCTACGTTAAGTTTCAGTTTTAGCTTACAGTTTCAGTTTCCAGATTATTACTTGGTTGTAAAATTTTATATGATTTATATGATTTTCCGTATATCCCTTTTCTTTTTTATATTTTCCCGAAGGTATCGCTCTGCCTTTTTAGGAGGTAGCCTATGAGACTTACTAGGTATCCTTTGGTGGTACTTAGCCCGTTTGGGCCTGCTACGTCCTGTGGCGGGTATTGAGGACGTAGGTAACAAGGCACACGGCTAGATGAGATATTCTAGATTCAGTTTAAAGACTCCGTTGATTCATCCCAGCGGTAGCGGACCCTTTTCAGACTATTATTTTTAACTTCTTCCTTTTGTTTTTACGTTTATTGTATTTTCGGGGGATGCCCCCGTAGGCTATGTATTTTTAATTTTATTTTTAAGATTCTAGAGGCTCATGACTTGTTAGTGGGTTAGTATTAAAATATTTTTAGATTTATCCTTTATTTATTATATTTTATTAGTCAGCTTAAGAACTACAATTTGATTAGAATTAATATTTAAGCATGTTAGTTTCCTTGCTATTGAACTTGAAGTTTGATACAAATAGTACAGGGTTCACTCAAGGAGTGGTAAGGGTTGAGTGCCAATCACGTCACACCCTAGTTTAGGGACTTGACAAGTTGGTATCAGAGCAACCGGGTTTATGGAGTTCTCGGGAGTCATGAACCGTGTCTAACAGAGTCTCAAATATGCGTATGTTGTTCACCATACCTATATTTGGGAGGCTGCAGGACATGTTAGGAATTTATTTTTCTTTCTCTCCTTTGATTCTTATATCGTGCTTTAGATTTAAATGTTTCAGAATTCTAATACCTATTTATCTCTCGTTTCAGCATAAACAAGATGGTTAGAACAAGATCTATATCATCCTCTACTGCTAACAATGTTGAGATACCAATTGCTAATCATCAAGAAGCAGCACCAGAGGTGCAAGCCACACTAATAGCACCAACTGCAGTTAGAGGACGTGGCAGAGGTAGAGGTATAAGTCAAAATGCTAGGGGTAGAGGTGGAAATACTAGAGGTAATCAGGCTCGTGGTAGGGCCACATGACAAGAACAAGCTCTACCTCAGCAGGTTGTTAATGATCGGGTACCACCACATCAACAGGATAATCCAATTGACAGAATTTTGGACTTTCTAGAGTCCCTAACCCCTCCTACTAGTGGTCAAGTTGCACTTGTTCATGCTCCTCCTTAGGACCCTCTTGATTAAGATGAATAAGTTATAGGAGATGATTTTCAAGCTTCACTCGAGGTAGCACCACCGGTTGTCACTGCAAATATTGCCCAGACAGTGCAGTTACCAACAGGAAAATATTGATCCACATGCCTTTCTGAGATTAAACCCTCCTACTTATAATGGTACCGATAAACCAAATGAACCAATGTTATTTTTGGAAGATATAGAGGAAATATTTATTTCTTTGTTTTGTCTTGAAACACAAGCCACAAAGTTGATTGGGTTTCGATTGAAGGGTGCAACAGGACAATGGTGGAGAGGTTACAAGAAGGCTAGAGATTCTACATTACCTCCACTTACTTGGCCCCAGTTCAAAGAATCTTTCAGGGCCAAGCTTTTAGAGCTCCGACGTCAGTTCGAACAACTTAACAGGGTACCATGTCAGTGATTGAATATGAGATGAAATTTACAAAATTGGTAGACTATGTACCTAATTTGATACCAACAGAGAGAGAAAAAGTGAGAAGGTTCATTAAAGTCTTGAATCCACATATGGCAAAAGATATGAATTCACATCAGGATAACAAGACTTATCTTCAGGTTATCAATATCGCTATGTGTAAGGAGGCTTTTGATAAAATCACCAGGGAAGCTAGAGATAATAATAAGAAGGCTAGAATAAAAGGTATTTATAGTGGGTTTTCAGTTGGGGGTAAGAACACGAATCATTTAGCTCACATTCAATCAACGACTCACTCATCTCCTTATCCAGCTCCACTTAGACATGGCCAGCAAAGTAAGGGTCAAGCCCCTCAGGGACAAAGTTTAACTAGTCAGGGCCAACCTCGGTTCTCCTATCCTATATGTCCTTCGTGCAGCAAAAGACATCCAGGGAAATGCCTTTTGGGTCAGAAAGGTTGTTTCCACTGCCATAATCCGGGTTATATTAAGAGAGACTGTCCACTGCTTGGACAAGCTTCGGGGAAAACTCCAACCAGACAAGAAATATCTATGGGTAATTCTATAGTTTCACCTCATCCAGTTCGGGCATCTAATACTCAGATTGGGCGTGGTGCCAATAAAGGTGGAGCTCAGGGAGGAGGTAGACCAACCAGATTCTATGCAGTTCTAGACAGGCAGAATGCTGAGGCATCTAACCGAGTTATTACAGGTATTCTCTCGGTTTGTGGTCGCCTTGCTTATGTATTAGTTGATCCTGTTTCAACTTTCTCCTATGTGTCTGCTTATATTTGTGTCGAGTTTGAAAAATACTAGAAAAATTAGGGGTTCCGTTTGAGGTTTCCACAGCTATAGGGGAATCTGTTAAAGTTGAGTATATATTCAGAAACAACATCATCACAGTTCAGGGCCGAGTAGCCGATTTGAACTTGTTAGATATGGTAGACTTTGACATTATAGCTGGCATGGACTGGTTATCTTCTTGTCATGCTATAGTTGATTGCCATGCGAAGACGGTTAAATTCTTATTTAATGGGGAAGATACAATTATAGTTAGAGGTGAAGTGGGTACGTTTGTGGGTAAGTTTATTTCTTACCTTAAGGCTAGAAAACTAGTGAGCAGCGGGTGTTTGGCTTTTCTAGCACATGTGCGGGGTATGAAAGTTGGCTCCCTAGTGCTTGAATCAGTACCGATTGTGAAAGTGTTTTCAGACGTGTTCTCGGATGATCTCCTAGGGATACCACCAGATAGGGAGATTGAGCTTGGCATAGACACATTGCCAGGAACTCAACCAATCTCGATTCCTCCTTACATAATGGCTCCCTCTGAGTTAAATGAACTCAAGAAGCAGTTACAAGACCTCTTAGATAAGGGTTTTATTCGACCTAGTGTTTTACCCTGGGGTGCTTCAGTGTTGTTCGTGAAGAAAAAAGATGGTTCCCTACTGATGTGTATAGATTACCGCCAGCTAATAAGGTTACTATCAAAAATAAATATTCACTGCCCATGATAGATGACTTATTTGATCAGTTGCAGAGTGCCAGGTATTTCTCAAAAATAGATATGAGAATGGGATACCATCACTTAAAAATCAGAGAAGCAGACATCCCGAAAATAATTCTCAGGACTCGGTACGGTCACTATGAATATTTAGTGATGTCCTTTGGGTTGACTAATGCACCAACAACCTTTATGGACTTAATAAATAGAGTATTCAAGACTTTCTTAGATACCTTTGTCATAGTATTTATCAATGATATTATGGTATATTCCCGTAGCCATAAAGATCATGAGAATCACTTGAGAACAATTCTTCAAATACTCAAGGACCGTTAGCTTTATGCCAAATTTTCCAAATGTGAATTTTGGCTCGATACAGTTATATCTTTGGGACACGTGGTCTCGAAATAAGGCATTAGAGTAGACCCACAGAAAATAGAAGCAGTTAAGAGTTGACTTAGGCTAACGACCCCTATAGAAATTCGTAGTTTTCTAGGGTTGGCAGATTACTACCATCATTTTGTAGAAGGGTTCTCTTCAGTAGCTACCCCGTTGACAAAGTTAACTCAGAAAAATGTGAAGTTCCAATGGCCTGAAGCTTGTGATAAAAGTTTTCAAGAACTCAAGAACAGGTTGGCTACAGCCCCAATCCTGACTCTACCTACCCCTACAGGTAAATTTGTGATCTATTGTGATGTTTCCAGAGTAGGATTAGGATGTGTTCTTATGCAGAATGACGAGGTAATTGCTTATGCTTCTAGGCAGTTAAAGAATCATGAGAGAAACTATCCTACCCACGATCTTGAGCTAGCAACAATTATTTTTGGTCTAAAAATATGGCGTCACTACCTTTATAGAGAGCAATGTGACATTTATACAGATCACAAAAGTTTACAGTATATATTCAAGCAGAAAGAGTTGAATTTAAGACAATGCAGGTAGTTGGAGTTACTTAAATATGGACCTTCTGCTAAGTTCATCAGCATATATATATATATATATATATAACTCAGTTTCTATTTCAAATATCAGTTATGGGCTCAATTTCTACGTTAAGTTTCAGTTTTAGCTTACATTTTAGCTTATAGTTTCAGTTTTCAGATTATTACTTGGTTGTAAAATTTTATATGATTTCTATGATTTTCCGTATATCCCTTTTCTTTCTTATATTTTCTAGAAGGTTTCGTTCCGCCTTTTTAGGAGGTAGCCTATGAGACTTACTGGGTATCCTTTGGTGGTACTTAGCCCATTTGGGCTTGCTACGTCGTGTGGCAGGTATTGAGGACGCATGTAACGAGGCACGTGGCTAGAGGAGATATTTTAGATTCAGTTTACAGACTCCGTTGATTCATCCCAGCGGTAGCGGATTCTTTTTAGACTATTATTTATAAAATTGTTTACGTTTATTTTATTTCCAGGAATGCCCCCATAGGCAATGTATTTTAAATTTTATTTTTCAAATTCTAGAGCATCGTGACTTGTTAGTGGGTCAGTATTAAATTATTTTGTTATTTATCCTTTATTTATTATATTTTATCAGTCAGCTTAAGAACTGCAATTTGATTAGAATTAATATTTAAGAATGTTAGTTTCCTTGCTATTGAACCTGAAGTTTGATACAAATAGTACTGGGTTCACTCAACGAGTGGTAATGGTTGAGTTCCAATCACCTATCACCCTAGTTTGGGGCCATGACAGTAGGGAATCTCCCTTGAATGAAACGGCACATGGGACTCGTACACTCTTGTTCTAACTGGAGGCGGAGCATGCTCATTCGTCAAATCAGGTTCAACATTCTCGTCCTCATTATCATCACCCTCATCAGTTAAGGGTGTGTCATCTCCAGACTCATCAACATTGTTTTCATAATCACTATTCTCTTCCTGACTCTGCGTATCTACCAGATCCTGATTAAATATGTCGTATTCAGGTAATTGAGTAAGGACATGACCTTCAAGTTGCTCTTTTTTACTGCACAATCATCGGCCTTGACGTACATTTCCAATATTTTTATCACAGGAAGTTCCCGTGTTCATCTAGAGTCCTCAAATAATCTGTCAGAGTCTCATCGTCTTCGATGTTAAACTCAGCATAACAAGCAACCCCTTGCGGAGTAACATAATACAGATATCTTCCGGCTACTTTAATATTCACCAAAAATTTGCTCACACTCATATTTTTACATAATAACGATACCAATCTATCGTACTCTATTGTAAGTGGGAACTTAACATGACAATGTGGAGACTCGGTCAGTCGTTCCAGAGTTATAGCCCCATTTTCTCCATTTCTACTTATTTATGTGTTGTTCAGTTGTGTTGAGTTGTATCGAGTTAGTATGTTTGGGTTCAGAGTAGTTTTGGAGTGAAATAAGACACTTAGTCTCTTAGTTAGAAAGCTTCAGTTAAAAAAGTAAACCGGAAGTTGATTATGAGTAAACGTGTTCGGACTTGGATTTTTATTATTCGGTTAGCTTCGTTGAATGATTTTAGACTTAGGAGTGTGTCCGGAATGTAATTTGGAAGTCCGTGGTAGAATTAGGCTTGAATTGGCGAAGGTTAGAAATTTGGCGATTTTGGTCGACAATGAAAAATTTGATATCAGAGTCGGAATGGAATTCTGAGAGTTGGAGTAGGTTCGTAGTATCATTTGTGACGTGTGTGCAAAATTTGAGGTCATTCGGACGAGGTTTAATAGGTTTTGGCATCAGTTGTGAAAGTTTGAGGTTTCAAGTCCATTAAGCTTGAATTGGTGTGCGATTCATGTTATTGTTATTGTTTGAGGTGATTCGAGAGCTCGATTGAGTTGGTATGGTATTTTAGGATTTGATGACACATTTGGTTGAGGTTCTGGAGGCCTCGGGTGTGTTTCCGGTGAGTTTTGAGCGACTCCGGGCATTACCAGAACTGAGGCATGGTTCTGGTACTTACGTTTTCGCTGAGGGCGGCAAATATTCCGCTGAGGGCGGCAAAATTTCGCGAGGGAGGAGGAGGGGGCACGGACCGCGTAAATTTGGTCGCGGAGGCGCTCTAGGGCATATCTGCAGATTCGCTGGTCCGACTTCGGAAGCCTATATCGTTTGATCTACAAGGAATTTTGAGATGATTCAAAAACTAAATTTGTAGCCCTTCGTGTCTAGATTCTAGAAAGATAAAGATATCATTATTTGGACAACTGTAGAAAAGGGTATGGCCAAAATACTAAAGCCTGTCACTACAGCCACCAGAAGAGCGAACAACGCTAATTTTTCGCGGCCGCGCCTGGATTTTCACGGTCAGCGTAGTGGAGATCAGAGAGTGCACTATATAAACACGGTTTAGGAAATTATTTCATATTTTGGACCTAGGAAGCTCGGTTTGTGGTGATATTTCGAGAGTTTTTCAAGAAATTCATCGAGGTAAGTGATTCCAACTCGGATTTGGTTAATGTTTATGAATATATCAATAATTTCATCATTCGATTAGTACTTTAAGGTAGAAATTTGGGAAAAATTTGTAAAACTTCAAAAAATGAATTTCTGGGATTTGAACATCGAATTGGAGTCGGATTCGAGTGAAACTAGTATGGTTGGACTCGCGAGTGTATGTGTTTCCTAGTTTTGTAAATCTTATCGGATTTCGAGACGTGGGCCCTGGGGGCCGGGTTTGACTGAATTAGGGATTTTTGGTCTGATTTGATAATTTTCATGTAGGCTTCACCCCTTTAGCAAATATTGATGATAATATGCTGATTGTGGTTAGATCCAGAGCTTTTGGAGACCGAGTCCAGACACGAGGGGATCCCAGAGTAGGATTTTTACGCTGTTAAGGTAAGTAACAGTTTTAACTCTAGATTTGAGGGTATAATCCCAGAGAATTTGATATCGTATGACTGTTTGGAGGTGATACCCACGCTAGGTGACAGGCGTGTGGGTGTATACCTCGAGGGATTGAGACTTGGACCGTCCCGTGAGGCCTCATGGCCATCATATGTGTTTACGTAGTTACTTGTTGTTGAACTTGTCTGCCTTCATGTTAGAGATCATACTTAGGCTTTATTCATGCTCACATTATTTGTACTCAGTCATAGAAATTATTGTACATGTTTACCT
>AWOL01S0001428.1:53919-77207 GCA_000715115.1 Nicotiana otophora
CCCCCAATATAATGAAACCCTAATCTTTCGCTATTTGAATATTATGACAAAATGCAAAATAATTTAATGAACAAATATTTCGGAAGGCTTGAAGGATCCTGAATGGATTTTTATAAAATCCTGAAACTCCTTAAATAAGGAAAAAACCAGCTCCGGGGTACAATTATTTGATGTATAGCGCCTTAAATATGCGCGCTATACCCCTATGAATTATTGGTGTGTCAGTTAAGTGCAGAAGAATTATTGATAGGCCCAACATTTATGTATAGCGCGGTATATATGCATGTCATACCTGTAGCGCGGTTATTCACCGCGCTATACCTTAACGGACAAACGTGTCATTAAAGTATATCGCGTTGATAACCACACTATATATATATATATATATATTATGGTGCTTAGTCTTTTTTTGTTTTACCTATTTTGATGGCTTGAGTAAAAAAATACAACACTTTGGTTCGGAATTCCTGAAATTTAAGATTCATTTGATTAGCTGGTTTTATAAATAAAGTGATTGTTTCTGATGAAACGGAAAAAGCATACGGGGGAGGTAAAGTACTGTTGGAAAGTTCGAAAAAAACAACACCGTAAAAGCACATACTACCATTTTCATAAAGACATACTCCATCTACCATTGCATCTAATTACTGATTTAATCTGTAAAAATTGAGATAAAAAGATTCAAAGCTGTATATATAAATATTTAATTTACACATACTTAAATTACTATTTGCTACAACCTTATTATCCACAAACATAAATAACAAAGAGTAAAAAAACTTTATACAGATATTTACTCAAGCTTATTAATCACCAATTTACTACCCATAGTAACCACTTATACCTGTTTTACTCATAACAAGATGAATGAAGATTCCATTAACCTCGGAAAGGCGGTGAACTCCGATTCTACACATTCACCTTACCACAAAACCCTGCCAAATCTTGCCTGTACGGCAAGTACGACTTCCGTTTAATATCACCTCCGTTCTTCAGGCAACGCACTGCCGGAAAACCTTTACCGACGAGAATCCCGGCAACTTTTCCTGCGATTTTAGCAGACTCAGCCGCCGTCGTACTCTCTGCTTTCTCTTCTCTCTTCTTATTAAACGCAGTCGTCAAAAACACGAAAGTATCTTTACCGTCGCTGTTACTCCGGTGAAGAAAGTCTCTTAACTTCCACCGCTTAGAGGAGGAGCCGGTGGATTTGCTCTTCTTACACTGTTCAGTTGGAGAATCTTCCGCCGCTCTCGGCCTCCACATGCAGTAAGTTCCCGGAGGAATGCTTTCTAAGTCGTCGGCTTCCGACGACGAACAAGACGGCGTAGTTTCACGCTCCGCGATGAAAAGCTTCCTTAACGGAAGTCGAATTGACGCCGTCGGAGCCGAAACCTTTTCATTTTTGAATTGAACATCGTGTGAGCATAAATCTGTGTTGAAAATTGGACGGATCTGACCGTTGTAGAAGATTTCATCCGCAGAAATAGGTGAAAATTCAGATTCTGCATTAACAAAAGCAAACTCAAAATCATCATCACCGTTCTCTTCGTTTTGTTGTTTTTCCAGTTCAGCTTTCTCATTCAAAATCTGTACTGCACAGCTGAATGTCTCATTATTATCATTGAAGAAAAATTCGAAATCTGTTTCATCTTCAGCGTTGAATTCTTTGACAACTCTAGCGGCAATTTCGGTGAGATTATTGTTGGAATTATAAAGAATGAAACTCGAAGACTGCAGGGACAACATCGGACTCGCTTGCATTTCTGATATATATATATATATATATATATGTATTGCAAACACTTTTCCTTTAAACCTTCTTCTAAACTGTAATTTCCTTGTTTTACAGTGTTTCTTTTCTCTTCAGATTATATAGGCTAGTTGGAGGACAGGAGATAAAGACGACATGGTTCGGAACGCGGTAGATAAATAAGAGTAGTGACAAGTGATGATTGTTGGAATATGGACAGAAAAATACATAGTACGTATTAGATAATTCATGCACCAAATTATGTTAATATGACAAATTTAAGTAATAAATTAAAATGATACTTACTAATATAGTAGTAGTAAGTAACGATGCTTAAGTAATAAATAAAACTTAATTACTATATTTAGAAGACGTATATCGTAATTTTGTTTTTGTTGTTTTATTGATACATCCATCGTATGTAAGCACTTCACTACTCTTGAAGAATAATGGTTTAACCAAGTTATAATAAAATACTAGGTCTAAATTTTAATTATATAAAGTTGTCGCAAATTAATTATAATGTTCTGATGGATTAATCTATTTCATTTTTACTAATTATAAAAATGAAATATACATATTCTTACTTGTTTTTGGTGTGTCAGTGAATGATTATAAAACTTTATATATTAATTAAATTAAATATATAAAATATAAAAAAATGCTCTAACTACTGAGCTATTTGATTTAATATCAAATGATCTCTACATTAGTCATGTCAATGGTATTTTAAATATATAAAAGCTAACTAGTTTTTAAAGAAAAAATATCAATCTTCTCGAGATTTGCAAAATCAAAGTGTAAAACAAAATGGACGGTCAATATACTATCTACATTTTAATCACGTTTAGTGTTGATTTGGTTGGCTGCATAAGAAATTAATTTTGATATAAGATATCCCATAATATACATATTATTATCACCTTAATCATCAGAATATTATAATCTTTTAAGTATATAGACCAATAAGATATCTATCGATTTTCTTTTTAGTACTGAATAGATATGCATAGATTAGTTGTGGAGTTTCATGGTGGAAATCAGAAAATTGACTTTCGAGTTTTGAGGTGGTTAGTTAATGTATATGATGAGGTAATGCATGCCGAAGATAAGCTGTAGTAGATATGTATCTAAAATTTTAAACGAGAATTCTTCTTTGGTTGGTTCATACGTAACAATCACACGTGTAAGGCTTCGCAAGTTCACACGCGAAAGTTCTACAGAAATGGACCTACTATATTTTTTTAGATTGTTACACTACTAACTTATATTGTTAATAAAATAATTTCATAAATACTGCAATTTAATAACAACTCAGTATAATTTCACAAGTGAGATCTGGGGATGATATGATGTACGTATTCTTACCAAATTAACACTTTACTTTTGGATCATTGATTTCATGTCCGTTAGGTTCAAATGATATTGTTATTATGGGTGTGTTTGGTACGAAGAAAAATATTAAAAATATTTTTTAAAATATTTAAATCAACTAAACATGAAAAAATTAAAAAATATTTTTTAGAAAATATTTTCCTTTCGTGTCAAACACACCCTATATTATTATTGCAGTTTGCACCATATCTTTATTTTCAATGATGAAAGCGTTTCACAATTTCTACCTATTTTCATTTGTGAATGCTCAGCAAAGTTATGATATATTGTTTTTGTTTAAGAAGAACAACAAGGATGACATATTAGTTAGATATTTTACGTTTAAAAAACTCCCAGGTTCGTTTAAAAGGTCCTTTTAGCTATGGAATCTTACGGGAATGTATCAAAAAAAGACACTATTTATTAATAACTAGCCATTTTAGGCAAGCTACTAAAAATAGCCAAAAACATTACCAATGATATACGACATTCAAAAAATCTACGCAAAAAAGATTTTTTTCAATAGGCATTATTGAGATTCATTGAAAACACATGATGAAGCAATATACAAAATTTGACGAAATTTGAAGGCGAGTGAGACTATTTTGGAGTCAAAATTCATTACCTATGATATAAAATATTTAAAAAGTAGGCAAAAAGGATTTCTTTTTTAATGGGCATAGTTGAAAGCATGTAGATTAGGCGGTACACAAAATTTGAGAAAGACTAGAGGTGAGTTGGATTGGTTTGGTATCAAAATTCGTAGTTAAAATCGAGTTTAAAGAATACTTTTGCAACACATGTATCAAACATGTATCACGCATGTGTCTCACACATAAGTATACATGGATATACATGTGATACATATTTGATACACATATGATACATATGTGATACACAGTGTATTACACATATCATCTTTTTTTATGTTTATCTTCTACTTCAAATTTTCAATTCAAACCATCTCAAAACTCCACCAAATCATCCCAAAACCGAGATTCAAACTGCTTAAGATGTAACCAATCTATTCAAACAACACTCATTCAAAAGAAAACAAAAATTTGATCATTTTTTGGCTACAAATAGCCAATTGGTTAATATTGATATCATTTAGCTAATATTAGTAATATTTTATGAATTGACTAATATTTGAACTAATTTGCATATGAGCGGACGTAACTGATAGTTTCCCTTTTAGTTGTGTGATGACTACCAAATCGTTTGGGCTTCCAAAATTATGGAGAACTCCCACATGTGCGGAAGATTTATTGTGGCCCAAGCTATGCAGGCCCTTTTATCTGTTTTAGTGGGAACTTTCTTAGTTTTTGCCTTCGTCTAAGGCAATTAAGTAAAAAGCTAAAAAATGTTATAAAACAATAAGATAAGAAGAGGAGTATTGCAGAGAAAAGTAACGAAAGAATTCTTATTGATTTGGGATCATATATAATGGAATAGAACCTCTCTATTTATAGGGAAAAAATGACTTAGCCACCAAGTAACAACCCTAAAATCCCTCTAAAATATAGACATTCACCTTAAATACAATTATATTTATAACACTTCCCCTTGAATGTCTATTCAACATATAATGTACCTCGTTAAAACCTTAACTAAAATAAAATCCAGTGGGAAAACATTCTAGTGAAGGAAAAAGAGTACACATATTTAGAAATATACCTTTTGGTTGCCTCGTTAAAAACCTTGCAAAAAAAATCCAATGGGACAAAACCTTATAAGGAAAAAAGAGTACAACACATATTAACTCCCCCTGATGAGAGTATCAATTCACATCTTTGAGCCTTCGCATCCCAATCTTGTGCACCATCTTCAAATGATCGCTGGTGGAGATTTGATTAACAAAACAACCATATTAACTTGAATGAGTATGTTGCACCTTGAAATCATCATGCTTAAGATATGTAATTTCTTCATATAATGTCATAGAATGGATTTTTCAATATCTCCATAGCGGCAAAAATTCCCGATATCACATTATCATACTTATAGTTATAACAGGATACAAATGTGCCCAAATTGCACTTAGGATGCAGTACTTCATGACCAAGAATTCTATATGCTTTAAGCAAATTAAATCCTTCAGGGATCATCATATAAGTTAAGTCATATAAGCCATATGAGTGGACTTTAGATGCATATCAAGTTCTTATGTCATGCTAGACATATAAGATAGATAAACGTGATTGCACACACCATTGACTTTAGACTTTCAAATATTTGAACTGTAGGTCCAAAACTGCATGTCTTTCATATGAAACCAATTCTACTTGAATTATTTCTCCATACTTAAGATCCTCATATATATTTAGCATTATCATAGATGTAGTTGACGAATATTTTACATCGGTTCCAACCTCCTTTCTTTTCATAAAGACATAATATAGAGATCTCTTCATTCATGTTTTCAGGTACCTGAACCTTTCCTGAGATTTTATGAAGTATTATGTCATGTGATATTCTTGATCACTTGCATCCTTATTATGATCATTTTGATAATTTGCTCATCTTCTCTATCAAGAATTTTATTTGAAACCGATTTGTCTATACGTTTTAAGCGTACCATAGACTTCGTCCTTCTAGGACTTATTCTAATAGGAGCATTTACAATGAAAATATAGTTACTTTCTTTGGGTCAGCAAATACGCCTAGCATGCTTTGCAATATATTGCAGATGGATTATCTTTTTATGAACTTTAAGTTCATATTATCTTATTCGAGGATCTAAATGTAGAAATGATAATTAATTCCATGTAACTTTTCCTCAACTATTTATCCTGTCTCTCCCTCATGTTAGAAAAACTAACTTGCTTCCTCAACTTGGAAACCCATTTTTGTGCGTTATGGTGTTAATCAAAATATACATCACACATAAATAATAATGAGATGAAATTATTTGATTCTTGACCATGAACCACTTGCTGTGAGGGGAGAATGTAATATACTTTTGTACATAACGTGTATCAAACTGATATAGATAACTTTGTTCTCATAAACAATAGTTTAACTATTAAGTGAAGGCACTCAATAAATTATTTTGCTAAACCAGCTGTGATGAACTGTCTTGAATAGAAAATATAAAAATTATGCTCTAAATTAAATTATTGAGCAAGTTACCTCGCAAATACCATATTGTGGGTTAATCATAATCGCACATGTAATCATCTCATAGATGCAACCAGTTGTGATGTAAACTAACTTATCAAGATGAACTATCTTGAATATAAAATATGGAAATTATGCTCTAAATTAAATTATTGATCAAGTTACCTCGCAAATACCATATTGCGGGTTAATCATAATCGCACATGTAACCATCTCATAGATGCATCTTATGTGGTATACATGGCAGATAAATGAGCTCATATTCACCTTTGATATTTCTAGCATTCATGAGATTCAATCTCAATTTTAGTTGGTCTATTAATTAATGAGAACAAACAACACAAGAGAATTCATAAAGAATCTTCTTCAACACTTACCCATTTGAATTCTCATTTACTTTGCACATCGTACTTAAATCAACATTGCTCAATATGCCATGCCTGATAAAGCTGTCTGTATCAGTAAACTTCAGATTTACATCATGACATGTGCAATTGTTAATTAAACTCCCAGTTTACTATGACATGTATTTTTATATTAATAAATATCTATTTTACTGTGTCATGTAATTTTATCATATTGTTTTTATTTATGTAGTACAAATCAGGCAATAAAATGAGTAACTTTTATATACATATTACCCTGCTACAATTATAGTAATATAAAGATATTAAATATTCTTATTATTTATAGTCTCAATATAACCAACCGCTTTTGCGAATACTTTAGAAACTCAATAAGTTTCTTTGAGACTTACTATGGCACCATATCTTATTGATAATCAATTTTATTTCTCCAAAGTAGTATAACTGGTTCTTCTAGAGCTTTCAATTGATTTTGTACTATCACATATTCATCAACATTCACGGTTAAATATTGATAGATATTTAGTCAATTTCTTAATATATATACAGAATTTGAGCAAAAATTATTGGATCCACATGAATCACATGTAACATTGTAGATCCGCATGCCCTTAGACTAACGGTAGTATTATCAATTTAGCTTTATCTTACATCTTAACTAGTCCAGATACTACTTGGTGTTGTAAGTACGGTCTAGTGTCAGATTTAATTTAGAACTGTTACAAAACTTTCATGCTAATCACAAAGCCAACATATACGCATATAATTGCATATATAAGTTAAGGACATTATATGTCCTTAAATACCACACAAGAGGGGTGATTTGTGTGATGTCTAATTTTCGCATGCAATGGATTATAGAAGGACCTGGTTCTTCTAAGCGTTCCTTAATCTATAATTGCGGATTAAGTAATGCAAAAAGTAAAGAACACAAGTATTTTTACAGGGAAAACATCCGGCTCAAAAGGTGAAAAAATCACGACCTACTTCCCAGTAGGATTTTCCCCAAAACTTTACTACAACTCTAAGCCAAACAACAATGTTAACAAACTCTTGCAAACCTAAATATTAACTCTAAC
The DNA here is from genome assembly GCA_000715115.1 of Nicotiana otophora. Classification (NCBI taxonomy): domain Eukaryota; kingdom Viridiplantae; phylum Streptophyta; class Magnoliopsida; order Solanales; family Solanaceae; genus Nicotiana; species Nicotiana otophora. The sequence continues at coordinate 61,608 of AWOL01S0001428.1, forward strand.
CCTTGTAGCAACCAATCACAGGCTGTTGTGACTACTTCAAGTTAACTCTAACTTGAATGATACAACTCAAGTACCTAATACAATTTGCTTCTAAGAAAAGCAGAAAGGTACAACTCGAAAGCTCCTAGTACAATTGAAATAGAATAAAAGATAGACACGTGGAATTGATTCTTCAATCTGGTTCATGTAGCTTCAGGTTCGCACTCTTGAAACTCACAGGAATTGCTCACAAAATGCCTTGCTATTTTGCTCTCAATTCTTGCTTAACTTTAGTGTGTGTGCGTTACATGTAAAAGAGAACAAAGCTGATATTTATAGGGTTAGTAGAAGAAGGATTAACTAGAGGTCTAATGCTTTACTCTTCCTTGGTGGTAGAGTTCTAGTTATCTTCAACTTTTAATTCTTTCCTTATCTTGGATAGAGTTCTCTTCAAGTAAGGAGTCCTGCTCCTTATCAAATATGCAATCTTTTCGTTCAGGAATTATCAGAAATAACTACTTACACTTATCCCTTGTACGTGCATGCCTTTTGCTTGAATCTGACCGTAACCTGTGTACAATGTCCATGGACCTGGTTCATGTATGTGTTCCTTTGTCAATCATCAAAACTAAAATTGCTAAGGTCAACAAATTTCCCTTTTTTGATGATGACAAATTCTGTGCTTTTCAGAAGCATGGAACCTAACTCAACTCAGTTTAACATCAAACATAATGTCAGAACACTTTCCATTTAAAATCACAAATCATCAAGGACCAGGTTCATTAGGTTATAAATATCACAGTCCAAAGCAAAAACACACCTTATTTTTCCCCTTTTGGCATCTTCGAAAAGTTGTATAATTAAGTCAAGTAACTAGATTTTAATAGATATTACTCATGGCCGCTGAGGCTACATCAAATGCAATCATGGATTCAAGTTTCTCTTTTTCAATCTAAGGATATTAGCCATCTAAGAAATATCAACAAATAATTAGAGCAAAAGCAGTGAATTTCATTGATTGATAAGATCCCACCACAAAGCATAAAAAGCAATAAAAATATAAAACCATGAGCACAAAAATAAAATAAAATAGAGAAATCCCACTTGGGTCACTAGTTACAAATGGGCTAGAAAGGGTTTAGGACTGGGAAGGACTACGTTCTTGATTTTTGCCCTGAAGCAGTTTCAACATATCTTGAAGAATACACTCATTATTCCCCTTCTCTTTTTCAAGCTCAGACTCGAGAGAGTCAGTCTCAGCTTCTACTTCAGCCAACCTTTTCGCCGGCCTTTCAATCTCAGCATTATTAGTCCTACTCTCCTACTGCAATGCTCTAACCTTGTTGTTCTTAGATACCCTCTTGATGAATCAGGTTCTTTGGGTGTAGTTTGGACTTGGTAATCACAATTAGTCAAAGTTCCAGCGCCAAAGTAGTCTTTACTAGTACAAACATCCCATTTCTTGAGGGGAACCTTAAAGTAGTCAAGAATAGAAGTTAGTATAAATTCATAGGGAATGTCATGAGTTTTGGTACCATAAACCACTCTATGAAGGAGTTGGATTATGAATCCTAGCCAATTAATTTGCTTCCCACTATCCAAGCACTCTATAAGGACCAGGTCCATGAAGGTAGCAATATGCCTTCTTTCCTACCTGGGCATAACTACCTTATTCACAAATTCAAAGAGCACTTTATGAGCAGTCTTCATCTCACTCTTGTATACAATCCTGGGTTCTTGCTCCAAGTCCCTATCAACAAACTTTCTGGTGATAGCCAGTGAAGTAGGAAGATTTTCTAGACTAGGCCATTTATCTTGGTATAATCATTATACCCCTTAGCAGGTATACCTAGAATCTCCCCAAGATCTTTATCATCAAAACTAAATTTTACTCGTTTCACTTCACTGTTGACCCTTCCATTGTCAATTTCACAATTTGCAAAGAATTCCACAATTTCAGCCCTGGCCAACATTCCTTCCAATTGAAGGACCATGTCCTTCCAGCCTTGTACCTCCAGTGTTTCCAGCAGCAGATCCATTCATTTTTCATATAAATCACTAAGAAGCCTCCCATTCAAAATAGTTCTTTTCTGGAAGTTCACCAACTTATATTTTTCCTCATTAGTCTCCTCTTCTTCACTTTCTTCCTCCACTACTTGAACTATCTTTGATTTTCTAGAAGACCTAGTTCTTTTGGATAAAACAAAGTCTTCTGCCTCAACACACTTTTCTGGAGACCTCTTCTTAGAAGTCTTTCTTTTCTTAGCACTGGGAGGGACAATCTCCAGTTCATCTGTCTCATCCTCATTATGAAGGACCAAGTCTATCTCTTCAATCTGAATTGCTTCACTTGTTTCTCCAATTTTCTTCTTCCCATTGGCAGCAACCTTCTTGGCACTCTCAACTAAGGCCCTTTTCAAGTTGGCCTCACTATGCTTCATCTGAATCCTTGTAGTTCTTCCTCTTATGGGAGGAGTCTTCAAAGGGATAGAAGATACATGCTTTCTCTTCTTGCCACCCATAGCCTTTCCAAGGATGTTTACTCCAGCACTCTACTTCTTCTTGGGATTATAAGTGTCAGACACTTTCTGCAGCAGATCATGGAGTGGTTCCTTTATAGATGGAACATGTTCTTAGAATCTTTTCCTCAACCTAACCAGCCCTTCTGCTACAGTAGTGTCCCCAGAACCACTACCTCATTCTCTTCGAACAATCTCTTCTTCATCAGCACTTTCCTCACTCCATAACAACATTGCCCTTGTTTCTTCATCAAACCAACAAGAGTGAGTAAAGAAGATCCAACCACTCTTTCTTTTACCTTCCCCTCACATTTACTTCAACACCCTCACTCTCTTTTTCGTTTTCTTTTTCATTTTTACCATAAATATTTCCAGACCCAACAATTTCTACACCAGCTATCAAACCAACCAACACAAACCTATTTTCAAGATTCTCAGCAATTTCAAAAGTCTTTAACCCAGAAGTTACCGGTTCAGTTTCAGATAAAACTGGTTCTTCCCTCTTAGTCGTAGACTTGAAGTCATTAAATTTCTTGGCATGTTCTTTACTAGACACTATTTTGCGCGCAAGCATCTTGACATGCTTTTTCTTGGGAGTTCGGGTAGTTAAAGATGTGGGAAATGGTTCTTTGGGTGGTGAAGAAGGGTTTACAGAGCTTTTGGGGTTCTGAAGGGTGTTTTCCATTTGATTAATGTAGGGAGATGAAAGAATTCGAGAGAGATTTAGGGTTTTAAGATTTTGATCTTTAGAACATATAAGATGAAGAAAAATGGTAAGGTCAAATCAATTTAAAGAGAGAAAGGTTGAGTGTCTAACAACAACTTTTTGGAGTTTAAAAGTCTTGATTGCATTGGGAGTTTTAGTTAGAAAAGACGTTGGACTCTTCCCCCAAACATTTCGACAATTATGGCGCATGGGTCTCTTGGTAAAACTGGTTCGTTTGTAACTGATTGTTTTAAAAAGAAAGTTTGGGATAAAGTGGGATTCTTTTCAGATCATGATTCATATGCAGTTATTTCATATTATGCGGCGTGTAAATGCATACCTTATAAGCTCGATAAACCAGGTTCTTCAATGAAAGTTCTTTTGTGTAAGACTGAATTTTCCAAGAAATTAACGGTAATATTATTAGACATCTGTGATGCATTTTAGCACATGACACAAGAGTATACTAATAAAAATATGAGACTAAGCAATATCTAATCTAATTATTTATAAAATTCATAAATTATGTAACCAATCATTGAATTAAATCCGGTTTCTTTTAGGTAATCTTAATCATCCCTAATTCTAACCTGTTCATTTCAAAGTGATCCCTACTCAAAGATTTTGTGAAGATGTCAGTAATTTGCTTATCAGTATCACAAAATTGCAAAATGATCAAACCTTCTCAAAACTATCCCTTAGAAAATGATGCCTACTATCTATATGCTTAGTTCTTTTGTGATGGACCGAGTTCTTGGTCATACTGATTGCACTAGTATTGTCGAAAAATATAGGGATACATCGTACATCAATTTTAAAGTCCATTAATTGATGTATAATCCACAACAATTAAGCACAACATGAGGCAGTAGCCACAAACTCAGCTTCAGTAATAGATAAATGTAACGACCCGGCCGGTGGTTATGAGTATTGTAGCCCCGTTTCCTAATTTATTGTTTAGTCTATATTTGTTTGTTGCTATGTGACTTAGTGGGTGGTTGATTTGGTTCCAAGGATATTTCGGAATGAATTAGGACACTTAGTCCCAAGGTTAGAAGCCTATGTTGAAAGAGTTGATCAGATATTGACTTATAAGTAAACAATTCTGAAATGAAGTTTTGATGGATCCAATAGCTTTGTATGATGAATTTGGATTTAGTAGTATTTTCGGATATTGATTTGGAGGTCCGTAGGTGATTTTGGCTTGAATTGGCGAAAGTTGGAAAAGTTGAAGTTTGGAGAGTTGGGAAGTTTGATCGAGAGTTGACCTTGTTATTATCGTCAGGCTCAAATTTTGGTTCAGGAAGTTAGAATAGGTCCTTTGTGTCATTTATGACTTGTTTGAAAATTTTGAGGTCAATCGGAGTTGGTTTGATAGGTTTCGGCATCGATTGTAGATGTTGGAAATCTATTAGTTTCATTAGGCTTGAATTGAGGTACAATTCATGTTTTTGATGTTGTTTAATGTGATTTGAGGACTCGACTAAGTTTGTATGATGTTTTAGGATGTGTTGGTATATTTGTAGGGGTCTCGGGGGCCTCGGGTGAGATTGGGATTGATTGCCAATTGAGTTTGGCCTTGTTGAATTGCAGAATTTCCGGAGTCTAATTTCCTTGTTCACGTTCGCGAGAGAGGTCTCACGTTCGCGAAGTGAATCTGGCTGACTGGTGAAGTTTGTTCTTCGCGTTCGCGAAGGTATAGGGAGGTTGTGCATAGCGATCGCGAGAAGGATGAGCAGGTGGGGCACCAGGCCTGTAAGCCTTCATTCGCGGGAGTTGGTTCGCGTTTGCGTAGGCATGTGTTCATTAGTCATCGCGATCACGAGGGAGGTCTCGCAATCGCGTAAGAGTATTATGGGCAGCTAAGGATTTTGTGCTTCGTGAACACGAGGCACTTTCCGCCTACGCGAAGAAGGACATCTGGGTAGCTGTATATTATTTCAAAATTAAGGGTTTTGACTCATTTTTCATATTTTGAGCTAGAGACCTCAGTTTTGGGCGATTCTTGAACGAAGTTTCAAGTAGTTGATTGGGGTAAGTGATTCTAACTTGGATTTGGTTAATATACATGAATCTATCATTGTTTTTACTATTTAATTAGTGTTTTGGATTGGAAAAATTGTAAAAACTTCATAAACTATATTTTGAGGATTTGAAAGGCGATTTGAGGCAGGAATTGGATGATTTCGATATGGTTGGACTCGTTATTGAATAGATGTTCCAATTTTATAATTATTTTTGGATTTCGAGATGTGGACTCGGGGTTGACGTTTTAGGTTGACCTTTTGACTTTGGTTAAAGAACTTAGCTTTATCGTATGGAATGGATTCCTATAGCTTGTATTGATTGTATTAAGTTGTTTGTGGCTAGATTCGAGTCGTTCGGAGGCCGATTCGCGAGGCAAAGGCTTGTTGAAGTAGGGATTTGCGCGGTTTGAGGTAAGTAACACTTCTAAACTTGTTACTAAGGGTATGAATTCCTGGATTTCGTGTTATGTGTTTGGTGTTGAGGTGACACACATGCTAAGTGACAGGCGTGTGTATGGTCCTCAAAATCGAACCGTAACTATTAATCGAACCGCAAAATTGGCTAATTATTTTATTGGTATCGGGTTATCGGGGTAATGGTTGGTGAACACATTGAAATTTTATAATTAATAGCTTAACGGTTTGGGGGGTGGATTACTCAATTTCCTTATTGGATAAACCGTTAACCCGTTAAGAAGTTTTATATTTATATATTTACTCCTATATATATAAATTACTATTTGAAATTCTAAATCCCTAATCTCTCAATTCAATCAACACTGCCAGTACCTGAGTTCAACAATATAGATATCATCCATTTCCCTTACTTGGTATCTGATAGTTCTACAATGTCGATATCATCTATTTCCCTGCACAGAGAACTCATCAGTTACTGCTTCCACTTTGATTAGCAATTTAACATCATTTGGATTTCAGAATATCAGCATCACCATGAATATTTTGATGTGTTGGCATCACTATCATAGTTGTATTGGATATTACATGTCACAACACATGAATTAGGAAATATTATATAAATTAATTTGGACTTAATTTTCCCTTATATTTAGTTCTCTACTTATGTTTTTATTGCCTATTTGATTTAGCCGATAATTCGCCTGATAACTGCCCGATAATCACTAATCCTATATCAATCCGTCTGATGTCTTATTGGTTGGATAGCGGATTATTACATTTATAAACCAATAACCGATAAATCGAACCAGTATCCACCTGATCCGCCCGATAAGCATCATTAGGCGTGTGGGCGTGCACCGTAGTAATTATAACTCGGCTGATTCTGTGGTGTCATGTAGTTATTAAACCTTATTGCTATTCATGTAATCCCTACGTGTTAGAGTAATTGAACTGCGATCCATGTTAAAAATCATATTTAGGCTATATGCTTATTCCGTTGGGACTCGCTGCGGTCATTTCTACTGTTGAATTATTTTCTTAAACTGCAATTACATACTCATTCACATTTATCATTTGCGTATCATATCTCAGTCTTTGTTATCATTTATTATTACATCATGTTATCATTGTTTGGGTTGATTGGCATGAGATTTGTGAGCCTGAGAGACTGGAGAGATTGATGACTGAGTTGGGGACTGAGGGCTAGATTGTGAGTGATATTTATGGGATCGGGCTGGACGCTGTAGTAGGTTTTATTGACTCATGATAGGATTGGGCTGCACACCGCAACAAGTTTTATTAATTCATGATGGGATCGGGTTACACTCCACAACATATTTTATTAGCGCTTGGGCAGGATCCGCTCCTCCGGAGTTTGACATATCAGCAGTGAGCACATGTATGTGTATGGCGAATTTATACAGTGAATTGATGGTTTTGAAACGACTCTTGGCACATTCGAGGATGAACGCATGTTTAAGTGGGGGAGAATTTAATGACCAGTTTGATCTTTTTGAGTTCTAGTATTCTGTTCGGTTGTTTGAGACTTTGAGTAGCTTCATATGATGTATTAAGACTTGTATGTATCGTCGGTTATAGTTTTCGAGTGGTTCGGGATTGACTTGGAAGAATGACTCTCGATTTGGAAGAGTTGACTAAGGTTTGACTTTTGGGTAAACGGAGTCGGAATCGAGTTTTTATGGTTCCGATAGGTTTGTATGATGATTTTGGACTTGTATGTATGTTCGGATTCGGTTTTGGAGGTTCCTAGAAGAAGGATCCAACATTATTTGTCGAAAGTTGACAATTTGAAGAACATAAGAGTTCATAAGTTTGGCCAAGAGTTGACTATGATGTTATTGGACATCAATTGGTGTTACGAGTTTGGATAGGTCTATATAGTTGAATTGAACTTTTGTGCAAAATTTGAAAATAATCCAAAGTGTTTAAGTGTGATTCGGACACTGTTTTGAAAGAATGAAGATTTAACAACTTAAGAGAAATTCTACTCGGTTTGAGACTCGATTCTCTATTATGATGTTCCCGTAGATATTTTCAGCCTTAGGATAAGTTTAGATAATGTATTTGTACCTATTGGTATGATTAGATGGGGTCCCGTGGGGCTCGGGTGTATGTTGAATCATTGGTTGAGAAACTAGTTAAGTTAAGAATTTGGAGTTTGACCATAGTCAATATCGGGCCAATATGACCTCTTTTCGGTGTTTTGAGTGTTCAATCAGGTTCATAGCGTGTTTTATGATTGAAATGCATATATAGTTTGTGTCCGGGAGGTTCCAAATAAGTTTTGGGGTGCTAAAACGAAGATGCTTTTGTTGCTGATTTTATGGCGTAAAATAATTACAAAAATATTATTTTTGTCCCTTAAATTTTCACACTTCCTTTTCAACTTCAAACATCATATCTCCCTTATTTTAAGACCAAATTAAGTAATTCAAAAGGCTATATTGGGTGTAATCTCACAAGGATTATGTTGGGCTTATCAAATATGAGTTTCTGGGTTATCTATGATCTGATTCAAGCTAAAACAACTGTTGCAGTTTATTTATTCGTTCCGAAATTTAGTCATTTTTTCTCACAAGGTTTTGGAGCTCGGATTTGTGCATTTTGAAATCGATTTTCACCACATGGATTGGAGTAAGTGTTTTCTACTCGGTTTTAATTATATTCCATGATTCCATCTTCGATTTGAGTATTTGATTGATGATTTTAGAAGAGAAATTGAGGGATTTTGTCTAAATGTTTCTAAAGTGAATATTTTAGGTTTGAACTTCGATTCAGAGTCGAATTTGAGTAAAATTATTATGGTTGGACAGGTAGTTGAGTGAGTTGTCAGAATTTATGAATTTTGTCGGGTTTCGAGGTGCGGGTCCGGGTTTGACTTTTTAGTTGACTTTGGGCTTTTAATTAAAGATTCAACCTTTATAGATTGGATTTGTTTTATTTGGCATTATTTGATGTTTTTGAGTTGCTTTTGGCTAGTTCGATCCCTTCGGAGGTTGATTTATGCGGGATGGCATTTCTAGAGTGTTGTTTGGCTTGCTCGATATTTGATTTGGCTTTGAGATAAGTAACATTTCTAATCTTGAAATTGAGGGTAATTAACCCCGGGAACCATGTCATTGTGATGTGTTGCGGTAACGCACATGCTAGGTGACGGGCGTGTGGGCGTGCACCGGGGTAATCATGACTCAAGTTGACTTTTAGACTATTATTAGACTTGTTCTGTTATCACATCCTGTTATATCTGTGTTTCCCCCTGCTAGTTTGATTATTTGACTTGTGATTCATGTTAAAAATCATGTTTATGCTATGTGCTTATTCAATTGAGACCTAATGAGGCTATTTCTGTCATTTGCATATCATATCTCAGTCTCTGTTCATTATTCATCGCTACATCACATGTTAAGATTGTTTTTCCATATGTGGATTTGTTGGGCTGAGTGGTATGAGATTGTGAGCCCTTGAGATATGAGGGGTTGATGACTAAGATGGGCCTAGAGTCGAGTTGAGAGTGTTGTTGTGGATCGGGATGCATACCTAAAACCCAAAGTTTTGTTGTGCCGAGGTAGGCTAATGTATTTGAGGGTTGTAGAAGCGAGCCACGGCACATAATTTTTAGGTCGAATAGTGCGCTGGAGAGTTAAAGAAAAAATTATTGCAGAACAGGGTGTTTCTGCGGTCCATTATGCGATCACAGAACTACTCCATGGACCGCAAATCTGCCGCAGAGTGAAGCAGAGAAATGGCCAATTTTGGAGGTCGTTTTGCGGTCAACTATGCGATCGCAGAATTGTATCGCGGGCCGCACTTCCGTCGCAGAGTTGATATGAAGAAATTTGGAGGGTGATTTTGTGGCCCATTTTGCGGCCGCAGAATTGGTCTGCAGATCGTATTAACCTGACCGCAGACTAATCCAGAGCAGCCCAGTTTTTGGCATCACTTTCGTGGCCCATTTTGCGGTCCACATATCTATTCTGCGGTCCACTCTGCGACCGCAGATCTGAGTTCGGAGGGTCCATTTTTCTGATTTTTAAAACCCGACCCTATTTGATTAAAAGCCATTGGGTCTTGTTTAGGAGGCAACAAATTTGCCATTTTAGAGTGAGGGGAGTGCTTTAGAGAAAGAGGAGGAAGCCCTAAGTCCTTTGTTAATAAACCCTTGCTCAAGCTTTGAAATGCGACAAGGAAAACTCACAAGGTCTTCACCCAAGAGGTAAGATTCTACTCCCTAGCCCTCAATTTCGGGACTGGACTGAAAGTAGGTAATGGGAAATGTGATTCTTGAGTGTTATTTATGCACGCATGTAATATCAAGGTTGGTAGGAGGGTTATTGAGCTCAAATGGAAAAAATATTGGGTTGTGGGATGAAGGAATCCACCATAGGAGAACCTTGAAACCTTAATGCACACCTAGTACTTGATAAATGCTCAAATGAGCTAAAACCCTGAATATCTTCCTAATTGTGGTTCAAATTTATCATGTATCCATTAGATTGAAGTCGCTAGGATTTCCAGAATGTTGTAGTAATCTAAGGAAAGCTCAAGAAAGGTAGGTTGGCTAAACCCCTCTTGTGGAATCGATTTCCATGATGTCCTCGTAAGTTGCGATTATGATTGGCTCAATTTCTTATTTCTCATGTTTCGAGTCCTTCCTAATAGATTTGATTACTCTAAAATAAATGTTGTGTTGAAATATGTATGTACTCAAAATGTGTTCCAAATGTTCCTATCATATCATGATTCCCTTCGAGAATGTAATCTAGTATAATCAATGTACCAAAGGTGTTGTGATTTAAATATCATGTTTCAATTGCAAGTTAGTATGCCTAGTTGTGGAAGAGAAACTCAATGTGCTTAAGACTCTTGCTTACTCATATGTGTACTTAGAGTTTTGATTTGAAATTCTCTTATTGATGATAATCCATGGTAACACTTGAAAGTTATAGGGGTGAGTATGAAATATGAAATACGGCCGACGTGCCGAGAATGATATTACAATTGTGGCTACTAATGCCAATGAAATGGAAGGATGTGTGAAGATTGTGAAATGAGTTATAAATCCTTTAAATAATAAATGCTTTGGGAGTATCGTTTAGTCACCGAGGAAGGGTATGTCGAAATAACCTAACCCCCGAAACTACACGTGTCGGTGTAAGTGTTATTGATGGGTAAATCCTCGTGTTGATGTGATGAGATTGTTTCCCCTATATGGGATGAGATTGATGTGTTAAGATATTTTCTCTTGAATGGAATGAGATTATTTCTAGAGAGATGTGATGTGATGCCGACCTACACAACATTGTGGTGAGACGGTGTAAGGCCTCGTAAACTGTTTTCCTAAAAATCGGGGTTCTGTGATGTCGGGGCAGGCGTATAGGTTAATAAGAGTAGAAATTCTTCGTGACTCACCGTGGTTCGAACTTTTTGGATTAAACAGTGTGCTGGGGAGTTGAAGAAAATGTTGGGCAGAAGTAGGCCTTTCTGCGATCGCAGAACCACTATGCGGACCGCAAAATGGTCGCAGAGTGGGTCAGTTTTCTGGGTCATTTTGATGTCAAATTTTGTGGCCATTATGCGACCGCATAATGGCCACAAANCATAACCACTTCGCGGACCGCACTCTTGTCGCATATCCCGCTTTGGGATTTTTTGGAGAGAGGTTCTGCGGTGCACTATGCGACCGCAGAAATGTTTTGCGGTGCATTATGCCACCGTAAAATAGGTTTGCGGGCCGTATAGTGACCGCAGACCGGGTCAGCCACGCTCAGTTTTGGAGGCCAAATTATGCGGCCGATATGCGGACAACATATCAATTATGCGATCACATAGGCGATCGCAGACCTTGTTCCGGAGCTCCATTTTTGGGTTTTTAAAACCCGACCCTACTTTGTTAAATACACATTTTGGGCCATGTTTGAGCTAAAATCTGACACTTTTAGAGTGAGAGAGTGCCCTAGAGTGAGAAGGTGTTCTTCAACAACTTGTTCTTCAATTCTTGCTCGAATCTTGGAAGATTATCAAGGAAAACTCACTAGGTCTTCATCCTAAAGGTAAGATTCTACACCCTAACCTTCAATTTCGAATTTTGTCTAGAAATGGGTAATTAGCAAGATACGTTTTGGGCATGGGAGTTGTCCATCTTACATCCATGTGTTATCAAAGGGTGTAGAAAGATTGTTGAGCTAGAACCATGATCATCCTCCTAATTTTGATTCAATTTGTTATATTTTCAAAATAGATTGAAGTTGCTAAAATTTCTGGAATATTTTAGAGTGTAAGGAAGCTCAATTGAGGTATATTGGCTAAAATTTCTCTCTTAAAATCGAATTCCATAATGTCCCCATGATTTTCAAAGTATGGGTTGTGTATTAAAATGTTATGGCTTTGAATCGTATTTCAAATGAAAGCTAGTATGCCAAATTGTGTGAGAAAGTCTCATTATTCTTAAGACTCTTAATTGCTCATATGTGTACCTAAAGTCTTGATTGGGAATGTCTTATTGTTGATAATCTATGAAGATGGTTGGAAATGAAATAATTGAATTGGGGGTATAGTGTGTGGCCAACGTGCCAAGAATTTAAGTTATGATTGTGGCTAATAGTGCAAATGATTTGAGAGGATGCGATAAAGAATATGAAATGAGCCTCGACTCAATGGTTGAAAAATGATTTCGAAAATAGAATTGCCTAAAAGTTTTTGTACTCAATTCATGCCCATAAGTGGTTGCTTTAACTAATACTTTGCTTTACAAATATATCCATTGTGATTCGAGTTCTTACATACTCAGGTGTTGAAATTATATAATGTCATTTATGGGAAAGAGTATTGCAAGAATAAATGGTGTATTGATTGCTTATGATTTGATGTGTGCTTGCATTGCTGGTCGGTATACCCCATTATTTGGGAAGAAACCTTTTGTGTTTAAAGTTTCCATTACTAATAAATTTGAGTTATACGATTGCTGAAATATTCTATATGTTGATATTTGATGGTGATCTTTGAAATTGAAAGAGGTGAAAGTGTGGAATATGAACTACGGCCACCGTACCAGGAATAAAGAATTTTGTGAACGGCCAAATGAGCCAAGGAAATATTGTTGTTGTGAGTGTGTGGAAATACTAATAAGAATTTATACAATGTGAAAAATGTTGAGGTGAGTATAATTGTATTTATGTTACCTTGTGTGCAACTCAAATAAAAAAATGCTTTTAGGAGCATCATTAGAAAAACCGAGGAAGGGTGGGTCATAAGGCCCACACCTGAAACTACACGTGCCGGTGTAGGGGTGGATTGTGATTCTTCCCCTTATTTGGGATGAAATTGAAATATTGGAGAAAATTTGATATTATTCCCCTTAATTGGGATAAAACTGGTAACAATTGTGGATTGGAAAAGTCAACCCACACATCATATGTGGAAAGGCGGCCTAGCTGATCGGGTGGAGATCGGACGCCATGTTGCGCACATGGTGGTACCACGCTTGGTAAAAACTTTCTTTCACATCACTCATTAAATCACATCGTTCGTGGGGAGATGGCCTAGCCGATCGGGCGTGATCGGACACCGTGCTAACACAGACGATGGCATATTGGTGCTAATGATATCCCAACCAAAAATTGTATATGAAGTTCATATTTTGAAAATTATTATGTTTTAACTAGACATTTGGATATTGTTGATTGTGACTTGTTGTTTCTATGTGTTATCTTTTCTTATATGGTCATTATATTTTGAAAGAGGACTTTTAGCTTTATATACTAGTATTATTCGACAGTACTAATATCCATTTTGCTGGGGGCGCTGCATCTTTAATGGATGCAGGTGGTTCTACAGCAGGCGGCATTGATCTGTGATAGCGATACTCTTTCTTCAGCTGACATGGTGAGCCCCCTTCATTTCGGGTGTCATATATCTTTTGTTTCTCATGTACTGTGTTTTGAGGTATAGCCGGGGCCTTGTTGTCGGTATTTTCATATTACTCTTCTATTGTACTTAGAGGCTCCGTAGACGGGTTGTGGGTTGTGGTTGATGTTGGGAATTGAACTAGAAATGTTAGTATTTAGAAATCACATTTTTCATTAATTCTATAAACTCGTAATATTTTGGAAATTATGAATGAAGCTGCTAATGGGAATAAAATAGAAGTTGTTAAAAAAAGCTTTTCAGTGTTTGATTAATGGAGTACATCTCCTCTTTATTCATAGATGAATTTTGGTAGAAGGTAATCTAACAGGCTTGCTCGGCCAGGTTCTCTCGGTTGTGCGCCGGTCGCGCTCCCCGAGTTGGGGGCATGACAAATGGCTTAGCCGATCGGGCTGAGATCGGACGCCATGCCACGCACATGGTAGTATTGTGATTGAATGTCTCTGGGTGAGATGGCTTAGCCGATCGGGCTGAGATCAGACTCCATGCTAAAAGTACGGTAGTGTATCGGTACTAAAGATCTCCTAACTTAAAAATATTAAAACTTACTTGAAATTTATCTTTCTCTTAACTTGACACCTTGATAATGTTTGAGGCTCTCGTTGACTTCATGTTTCCTTCTCATTTTACTGTTACTCGTTCTATTGAGAGGGTGTTTAGTTTTACATACTAGTACTATTCCATATTTACTAGCGTCCGCTTTTTCCTGGGGCGCTGCAGCTTTAATGGATGCAGGTGGTTTCACAGCAGGCGGTGTTGATCAGTGATAGCAGTACACCCTCTCCTCAGCTGACTTGGTGAGCTCCATTTCATTTCGGGGTCTCGTATCTCTTGTCCTCTATATATATTGTTTTGAGGTATAGCTGGAGCTTTATTGTCGGCACCATCATGCCACTCTTTTGTATCTATTAGAGGCTCCGTAGATATAGTGTGGGTGGTATCGTTATTTTGGGAAAGTCAAACTAAAGATGTTGCATTTGTATCACATGTTCCACTTCAAACTATGAAAGTGTATATATTTTGAAACTTTTTAATGACGTAACTAATGGTAATAAACTGGTGTTATTCACTTGATCCTTCATTGTCTAATTAATGAAATATATCTTCTCTTTATTCATGGGTGAGTTTGGGTAGAAGGCATTGTACATGCTTGCTTGGCCAAGTTATCTTGGTGGAGCATCGTTCGCACTCCCCGAGGTCGGGGCGTGACAATTATTATTATTATTATTATTATTATTATTATTATTATTATTGATCGGGCTGCATGCCGCAGCAGGCCTTATTGGCTTAATTATTATTGTGGATCGGGCTCACGTCACAGCAGGCCTTATAGGCTTTTGATTAGCGCTTGTGCAGGATTCGTCCTTCCGGAGTCTGCCATGCTAGCAGTAAGCGCATGCACAATGATATATATACACGTGTTTTGGTGAGGGGCTTATGATCCAGGCACCCGTACAGTGCTGAGTGATTGTATGTGTGTGTGACGAAGTGGACATTTGAGACAGACAACTTGAGCATGTTGAGGGTGAGAGTACTTGGGATATCACCGTGAAATTATTCATTTGACATGCAGACTTGGCATGTAGGCATAAAGATGCATTTTTCCTTATGCTAGACGGTACTATGACATTCATGACTTGACATGTACATTTGAAATGAAGGCATAAAGACGTACTTTCCTCATGCTAATTGGTAAACGGAGATTCTTATCTCGTGTTGTAAATTGGAAATATAGTTCTATCGATAAACTCATATTTTGTTGATTTTTAGTTGTAATATCTAGACTTGACTATTATACTTGGAAATCATGTCTACTTTTCCGTAACTGTGAACGAGTTGAGCATAATGTCTTTTGAGCTATTACTTTTACTGCCTTGATTATATTATTATGAGTTAATATTGGCTATTGGTGTTGGACACTGAACTTCTTCTGAACTCGTCACTTCTTTCAACCTAAGATTAGGTTTGTTACTTATTAAGTACATGGGGTCGGTTGTACTCATACTAC
>AWOL01S0001429.1:5165-33717 GCA_000715115.1 Nicotiana otophora
ATATATATATATATATATATATATATATATATATATATGTAATAATGACTCGGCCTGTAATTTTGTGTATTATAACCTCATTCCCCTATTTATGGCCTATTTTATATTCATTTGTGGTTATGTAACACAACGAGGTGGTTGGATTTGTTTCCGAAGGTCTTTGAGTAAAATGGGACACTTAGTCCCAAAGATGGAAGCTTAAGTTGAAAGAGTTGACTGAAGTTTGACTTTTGTGTAGAAGACCCTGGAATGGTATTTTGATGATTCCAATAGTTTTTTATGATGACTTTGGACATAGGCATTTGTCCGGACTTGGATTTGGAGATCCGTAGGTTGATTTGGTGCTTTTTGGCGAACGTTGGAAAGTTGAACATTTGGAAGGATAATATGTTTGACCAAGAGTTGACTTTGTTGTTATCTTGCTCAGATTTTGGTTCTGGGAGTTGGAATAGGTTTGTTGTGTTATTTGGGACTTGCATGCAAATATTGGGGTCACTTCGGGTTGGTTTGATGTGTTTCGCCATGAGTTTTGGATGTTGAAAGTTCATTAGTTCATTAGGCATGAACTAGGGTGCGATTCATGATTTTGATGTTGTTTTATGTGATTTGAGGCCTCGAGTAGGTTCGTGTGTTTCGGATGGGTTTCAAACCTTTCATCATGTTTTGGCATGGCAGATATCTTATGTCTAGTTTTCTACTTCGAGATTGTCACGACCCCAATTTCCCTCCGAATGATGTCGTGATGGCAGCTAGTCTCTAAGACTAGGTAAGCCTAACATACATGTAAAATGTAACTGAAAAAATGATAAAAACTTTAATATAACTCAACAACTAGCCTAAACAACTATGCAACTCAATAGAACAAAACTCCCAAAATCTAGCTGATACGAAGTCACAAGCTCTACAAGAGTATACTGAACATCCTTATACAACAATATCTATAAAAAGGAAAAATCAAAGAGAACTAGATAGAGGGTGACACCAAGGCCCGCGTACACCGGCAGGTATAACCTGAAGTCTCCAAATCCAAGCTCGACTCGCTGGTGCTTAGGCGGGTAAGAGGTACCCGGATCTGCACAAAAAGATGTGCAGAAGCGTAGTATGAGTACACCTCAACGGTACCTAGTAAGTGTCTAGCCTAACCTCGATAGAGTAGTGACGAGGTCAGGTCAACACCCTACTAGAATAAGTAAGAAAACTGAACAGGTAGATGACAATGTGATAATGATAAACAACGGAAATGAAACAATGAAGAAAATATACCACGAATAGCTACACTGAACTAAGGCAATTAAGGCATCACGAAAGTAAACAAGGAATAATATGCCAAGGAAACAAAGCGACCAAAACAAAATTGATGTAATATAAATGTATTATCAAGCATCACTACCGAGGTACTGCCTCATAGTCTCATATCACAATACAAATCATAATCTTTCCTTATATCACCGCGGGATCCTTGCATTAAGTTTTGAAAATAATTTTTTTCGAAATTGCTTCCCGCGTTTTAGCCCACCTTAGCACACCGCGTGGCATCAAGTAGTTCCCCTACTAGCAACAAGCGTATCAAGCCACCTTATCTCACCACATGCGTTTCGACCCCAATCCCTATACCACCACATGCGTATCAATATCATAACGTATCGCAAATCTCACCTCAAGTGTCCAACATCACAACTTGCCAAAGAAGTCAACAATAATAGAGTTTCCATGATAAATAGCCTATAGCCCAACCACAATATGCACAAAAGTCTCAACAATAGCAACCAAATCATCTCCTATTTCTTCGAATATCTTATTGTTGAACTTGATATTGACTTATAAACGCCGTAATTCACATTGAGGCAAAGTAATAGAGAGGGAAAAAAACTTCAACTAAACATGTAATGACAATTAGCAAGTAAGAGTTAAGACAATTATTAACGATGACAAGTAAAGCATGTGAAGATAGACTAAAGATGATGAATGTAACATATTATGGAAACTTAATTAAAGGCATGAAATGAATCTACATAGCTAAAACCGGAGTCAATTACCACATTTAGCCCGTGTACACACTCGTCACCTTGCTTACACGGCTTCCACATATCACAATTAATACAAAACAATACCAATCCTAAGGGGTGATTCCCCCACACAAAGTTAGGCAAGACACTTACCTAAAAACACGCTAACTCAATCCACTAGTAAGCCTTTCCCATGATTATTGAATCTATCCATAACAACTAATACCATAAATCCAAACTATAGGAAGCTATTCCGAACAATAAAGTTGCAATCTTTAAAGAAAAAAAAATTCAACTCAAGTCAACCCCCGGCTCGCGTCTCGGAACCCGACCAAACTTACAAAATCTGAACACCCATTCGATAACGAGTACAACCATACAAGAATTACTCAAATCCGACTTCAACTCGCCTTTCAAATCCCCAAGAGTCTAAGAAGTTTCACAATTTTTCTCCAAATTTTCCAACTCAAATCACTAATTATATGACAAAAATAACAATGGATTTGTGTAATATAGCCAAATCAGAGTTAGGATCACTTACCCTAATAATTTCCTTGAAAGTCCCTCGAAACGTTACCACAAACCGAACTCTCTAGGTCCAAAAGATGAAAATGAGATAAAACCCTTGAACACCCCCTTTTCTGCCCATCAATATTTGCTTCTACGGGCACACTGTTGCACCTGCGAGTCCGCTTCTGCGGACCCTCGACTGCACCTGCCGTCCTTCACAAGTTCCTCACAGTTCCTCTTCTACGGAAAAACACTCGCGCCTATGGATGCGCATCTTCGCCCACGTGTCCATACTAGCAAAGCTAGGCCTGGGCTTGCCTTCTCTGCTTCTGCGATACACCCTCACGCACCTGTGTGTCCACACCTGTGGCAAAACCCTCCACTGGTGCGGTGACACCAGAACAGCAGACCTTAGCAATTCAGCCAAGTCAAAAATTATTTCGAATTCAATCCGAGTCACACCCAAGGCCCCCGGGAAACAGTCCGAATATACCAACAAGTTCCAAAACATATAACAGACCTACTCGAGGACAAAAATCACATCAAACAACATCGATTCTAAAAATCATAATCTAATTCAAGCCTATTGAAACTATGAACATTCGACTTCCAAAACTAATGGCGATTCATACTAAAACAACTCCGATTGACCTCAGATTTTGGACACAAGTCATAAATGACATGATAGGCCTATTCCAATTTTTAGAATCAGAATCCGACCTGGTTATCAGTAAAGTCACCTCCCAGTCAAACTTTTCAACCTTCCAAATCTTTAACTTTCTAACTTTCTCCAATTCAAGTCGAAACGATCTACAGACCTCCAAACCAATATATGGATAGGCTCCTAAGTCAAAAATCACCATTCAGAGCTATTGGAACAATCAAAATTCCATTTCGGAGTCGTCTACACGAAAGTCAAACTACGGTCAACTCTCTCAACTTAGACTTCAAACTCAGGGAGTAGGTGTCCCATTTAACTACAAAACTCACCCGAACCAAAACCAAACACCCCTGGCATGTCACATAACCATAATAAAACATAGAGGAGGCAATAAATAGGGAATCGAGGCAATAATACTCAAAACGAATGACTGGGTCCTTACATCCTCCCTCTCTTAAAACAAATGTTTGTCCTCAAACGATTGTAGAGACATACATGACGTGGTGAAAAGATGAGGATAATTACTACGCATATCACGCTCGGTCTCCCAAGTCGCCTCCTTGACTGGTTGACCCCTTCACTTAACCTTCAATGAAGCAATGCTCTTCGACATCAACTTTCGGACTTACTTGTCCAAGATGGCCACCGGCTCCTCAACGTAAGACAAATCCTTGTCTTATTGTACTAAGCGAAATCCAACACATGGGACGGATCACTGTGTTACTTTTGGAGAATAGAAATATGGAATACTGTATGAACTGTTGCTAGACTAGGTGGCAATGCAAGCTTGTAGGCCACCTCCCCAATCCTCTCAAGAATCTCAAAACATCCGATATACCGAGGGCTTAACTTTCCCTTCTTCCCGAACCTCATAACACCCTTCATAGGAGAAACCCGGAGCAAGACTCTCTCTCAATCCATGAATACAACATCGCGAACCTTCCGATCCGCAAAAATCTTCTATCTAGATTGGGCTGTAAGAAGCCGATCCTGAATTAACTTATCCTTTTTCAAAGAATCCTGAACCAAGTTTGTACACAATAGCCTCGCCTCACCTGGCTCGAACTAAACCACTAGAGACCGGCACCGCCTCCCATACAAGGCCTCATACGGAGCCATCTGAATACTCGCTTGGTAGTTATTGTTGTAGGCAAACTCCTCAATCGGCAAGAACTGATCACAATAACCCCCGAACTCCATAACATAGGCATGAATCATATCCTCCAATTTATGAATAGTGCGCTCGGACTGTCGATCTGTATAAGGGTAGAATGTTGTACTCAATTCAACCCGTGTGCCCAACTCATGTTGTACGGCTTTATAGAAGCGCGATGTAAATGATGTACCCTTGTTAGAGATGATGGATACTGGCACGATATAAAGTCGGACAATCTCGTGAATATAAATCTGAGCTAGCTACTCTGAAGAATAAATAGTCACCACTAGAATTAAATGAGCCGACTTGGTTCCTATCCACAATCATCCATACTGCATCAAGTTTTTTTCCAGTTTGTGGGAGCCCAATAACGAAATCCACGGTAACTCGCTCCCATTACCACTCGGGAATCTCAAGACTCTGAAGCAATCCTCATGGCTGATGATGCTCATACTTCACTGACTAACAATTTAGACTCCGAGCCACACACTCCACTATGTCTTTCTTCATCCTCTTCCACAAATAGTTTTGCCTCAAGTCCTGACACATCTTAGTGGAACCCGGATGAATAGAGCACCACAAACTGTGAGACTCCTGCAGAATCAACTCATGTAACCCATCTTCATTGGGCACACATAGCCGGCCCTGCATCCGTAAAACACCGTCATCCCCAATAGTAACATTCTTGGCATCATCGTGTTTGACCGTGTCCTTGAGGACAAGCAAATAGAGGTCGTCATATTGACGCTCTCTGATACGCTCATATAAGGAAGACCGAGAAACCACGCAATACAAAACTCGACTCGGATCTGAAACATCCAACCTAACAAACTGGTTGGCCAACGTTTGAACCTCCAATGCTAATGGCCTCTCCGTTGCCGGTTGATATGATAAACTGCCCAAGCTCTACTTCTTTCTACTCAAGGCATCGGCCACCACATTGGCCTTCCCAAGATGATATAGAATGGTGATATCATAGTCCTTAGGCAACTATAACAACCTCTGCTGCTGCAAGTTAAGATCCTTCTATTTGCACAGATGTTGTAAACTCCGGTGATCAGTATAGACCCTCAAGGGACACCGTACAAATAGTGCCGCCAAATCTTCAAGGCATGTACAATAGCTGCTAATTCCAAGTTGTGGACATTATAATTCTTCTCATGCACCTTCAGCTGTCTAGACACATAGGCAATCACCCTACCGTCTTGCAGCAATACCACACCGAAGAAAACACGTGACGCATCACAACACATAGTGTAATACCCCTAACCCGTAGGCAATACCAACACTGGGCAATTGTCAAAGCAGTCTTGAGCCTTTGATAGCTCTCCAACTCTCCTCGTTCCATCTGAACGGAGCACCCTTCCGGCTCAATCAGGTCATAGGTGCAGCAATAAATGAGAAACCCTCTACGCAACGACGATAATACCCAGTCAAACTAGGAAAACTCCGGATCTTAGTGGCTGAAGACAGTTTGGGCCAACTCTACAATACTTCAATCTTCTTCGAATATACCTTGATCCCCTCACTCGACACCACATGACCGTAAAACGCCACTGAATCAAGACAAAATTCTCACTTTGAAACTTTTGCATACAATTGCTTTTCTGTCAAGGTCTAAAGCATAATCCTAAAATGCTGCTCATGATCCTTCCGGCTCCGGGAGTACAACAGGATGTCGTCAATAAACATAATAATGAATGAATCAAGATAGTGTTGGAATACACTATTCATTAAGTGCATGAATGTTGTTGGGGCGTTGGTCAGCCAAAATGACATCACAAGGAACTCGTAATGACAATACCGAGTCCTGAAAGCAGTTTGTGAAATATCCGGATACCGAATCTTCAACTGATGATAGCCTGACCGCAAATCAATCTTTGAGAACACTCTGGAACCTTGTAGCTAATCAAATAGGTCATCAATACATGGCAATAGATACCCGTTCTTTACTCTAATCTTGTTCAATTACAGATAATAAATGCACATGCACATAGAAGCATCCTTCTTATTCACAAACAATACCGGAGCACTCCAAGGTGACACACTAGGCCGAATGAAACCCTTATCAAGCAACTCTTGCAACTTCTCCTTTAAATCCTTCACCTCCGCTAAGGCCATACGATATGGTGGAGTCGAAATGGGCTGAGTGCCCGACAACATATCTATGCCAAAATCGATATCCTCATCGAGCGGCATGCTTGAAATATTTTCCGAAAATACATCTGGATAGTCTCTCACTACCGAACCCGACTCAACAGTAGGAGTATCAAAATTGACGTCTCTCACAAAGGCTAGATATGCATCACACCCCTTCCCAACCATCCATTGTGCCTTAAGGAAAGACACCACCCTATTAGGAACATAATCCAAACTACCCCTCCACTCCAACCACAACAAATATGGCATAGCCAATGTCACCGTCTTGTCATGACAATCAAGAATAACATGATAGGGAAACAACTAGCACATGCCCAAAATAACATCAAAGTCTATCATACTGATAAACAATAGATCAACTATGGTCTCAAACCCCCTAGAACAACTACAAATACTGATACACACAGTCAACAACAATGGAATCTCCCACAGGTGTGGACACATAAATAAGAGAACTCAAAGAATCACATGATATACACAAAGATAGAGAAATGTAAGATCATACATATGAATAAGTGGAGCCTGGATCAAATAAGACTGATGAATCTCTATGATAAACCAGCATNCAGATGTTGTAAACTCCGGTGATCAGTATAGACCCTCAAGGGACACCGTACAAATAGTGCCGCCAAATCTTCAAGGCATGTACAATAGCTGCTNTAATACCTATGATATCTGAGTCTGATGCAACCACCTCCGTCATACTGGGGAAAGCATAACATCTATCCTGGCGTCCCCCTCTAGGGAAACCCCTACCCACCTAGCCTCCGCCCCTAGCTGGCTGAGCAGGTGGAGTGACAACTGGTGTGGTAACCACGGCGTAAGAAGTCTGGGGACCTTGTGGAATAAGTGGAGCTTGAGTAGCATGTGGATGTGCATCCATCTTAAGTCTGGGGCAGTCGCTCACCATATGACGAATATCACCACACTCAAAATAAGGTCTCGGAGGACGTGACTGCTGAATCTGGCTCATGCCTGGTCGGCTGGACTGACCGTTAAAAGCACCTCGTGCTGGAGGTGCACTAGACAGTGGCGATGCATAATGGGCAACCTGAGACCTGAGAGTAGCCAAAATACCACTAGAAGCTGGAAGTGCTGAATAAACTTGATGGCTCACACCGCCTCTACAACAACGGGTTATACCTAGGGCACGAACACCACCATATCCACCAGAATCTCGAGGACTCTTGGCCTCCCTGTCCTGTCTTCCGACCCCACAAACCCTCTAATCTCCGTGTGATTTCTACCACCTACTGGTATGGAGTATCAGTCTCCAACTATCGAGCCATGCCGAATCTAAAACCATAGTTTATCCCCTTGATAAATCAACGGACTCGATCTCTAATTATGTAAACCAACATAGGTGTATATTTGGACAACTCACTGAACTTCAGAGCATACTCTGATACGATCATAGAACCCTAGTGCAATTGCTCAAAATGCTCGCGCCATGTATCCCAAAGGCTCCGGGGAATAAACTTCTAAAAATTGAGCCCATGTGAGTGAAGCTTCCTCGGTTGGGCTACCCTCCTCCCAAGCCCGCCACGACTAGTATACTGGTCCCGAAAGCTGGAAAGTAGTGAAAGAAACCCCGCTCGTCTCCACTATACCCATGTTATGGAGAATATAGTGGCACTTGTCCAGGAAGCCTTGTGCGTCTTCTGTATCTAGGCCACTGAAAGGAGGAGGATGGTACTTCTTGTACCACTCGAGCCTGAGCTGCTCCTGCTTAGAAGTTAATGCCCTAACCTCGAGCAGAACTGGGATAACCAGCTGAACTAGTATAACCTCTGGGACCTGCTCACCATGGAATCACTACTATGGGGTACAGGCCGCAGTAGTTTGTGCTCCTCCCCCAGCCTGAGATGTTGCCTTTGCAAGTGGAATCAACTTCGCCTAAGCTAGATTACCAAATATGCTCAAGAACTGGGCGAGAGTCTCCTGTAGTGCAGTGGTAACAACAAGCACCGCAAGTGCCTACCTCCTAACTGGAGCTACCGGTGGCTCCTCGATAGCAACTCGGGCAGCTATTCTAGCTGCACTACATGCCCCTCCTTGTCCTCTCCCCGACCCCCACCTCACCCCCAGCCTCTCGCATCTCTAGCAGGGGGTGCGAGTATCTAATCGTCAGATCCAACGGTGCATGTCTTCACCATCTGTGAAAGACTAGAAAGACATAGATTTAGAAATACAAAGTCAACAAATTTGCCCGATAAAGGATCAAAGAAGTGAAGTTTCCTAACAGCTCCATAGCCTCTCAAAGATAAGTACAAAAGTCTCTGTACCGATACGTGATATTCTACTAAACCTTCTTGTGACACATAAAACCTATGTACCTAGGGCTCTAATACCAACTTATCACTGACCGAATTTCCCTCTGTACGATGTCGTGATGGTATCTAGTATCTAAGAGTAGGTAAGCCTTGTCGCGCCCCCTTTTCTCCCGTGAAATGCACTCTTCGACATGTGACAACTCTTTTAAATGAGGTATTAAAGAGGAGAGTCGTCACCTAACAGTTTTTAAGGTACATTAGGGCACCTGTTATGCAGATAACTCTGTTTGACTAGTCTACGTCACCAAAGATCGGGTAAGGGATCAAGTTACCTCAAAGAGAAGGTGTTAGGCTCTCCTCGAGGTACACAATTGTAGGTCCCGGCTGAACTTAAGATTATGCGGATTACGATTAAACTAGGCGATCAAATAAATAAAGGGAATTCTGAAGTCAAAGAACTTTATTACAACATGTTTAATACAGATCTTAGTGCGAATATAGGAATACAACTATTTAGATCTAATAGCAACATATCAAGAGGAGGGGGGTCCTAATATTTTTAGCCTAAAGGATCACCCCATGCAACATAAATAATACTTCGCAACTCCCTAAAGATAGGGAGTTGCTCATATTATTCAGCGAGCACAGACTATCATCTCCTGCTACCCGATTACTATGTTAAAATTGTTACTTAAAAGTTTTCTAATTCAATTATACAACCACAGGTTGACCACATTACCCAGACATTGAACAACTTGAACCAAGTAGTTCACATATTTAGTAGACAGTACGAAGAAATAATTGAGTGTCAAAGATAGCTCAATAGTAGAAGGAGTGGGTAAAAGACCCCAAATCCTAGTGTGTCAGAGTTCACAAGGGTCTCAAATGGACCCCGAGCAGTGCTCACACTAGGAGGTCAGTAGTAAGAGCCTTGGTGGCCTTGGCTTTCAACCGACCAAGAATGATAGGTTCAGAATATCATGTGTAACAAATGAGAGAGAGGACAATGTTTTGAGGGGTAGAAGTTGAGGAAATACATTTATAGCTTGAAGTAGACATAGCAAAGTTGAGAACACAAAGCAACTAATCAAACAGGTCACAAGACATAGAAGCGGGTTCAACACTTAGCAAAATAACACATAGGCAGTCACATATTGAAAGCGTTAAGGGAGAAACAAGTTTGTACCATTTACAAAGATTATCATACACAGGTGCATAGGACTAAACAAGTTTAAGTAAGGTACTGACTTAGAGGTTTGAATTCTAAAGGTCCTTATTACGCTAAGGATTCATCACAATGTCATAAGGCATCCATGTTAACTTGTATCACGAGACATAAAATTGTCAAACATGGTATGGCAACACAAACCGAGGTGACTATTCTAAAAGTTTCAAACAGTCACTAAGGATATATGACTAAAAACAACAGGGATATGATGTGAGACACACTATCAGGGAAGCAAATCATAATTGATAGAAAAGGTCGTAACACAGATTAGAACACATTACATATGCAAGACTGTCATTGCAGAGATTCAGAACAGAGTGGGAAAGTAAACTCATATCAAATAGCAAACATAGGCATTCAGGTATTGACCAGTAGACTAATTAACTAAATAAGGTCCAAATCATTCAGATGAAGCACATTCAAATCTCCGAATTGACAGGTTTTAGGTAAAATTAAATACTAAAGAGGTTCCAACGAATGTAAAGCTGACAAGGTCACACATAGAAGTAGCCTAGAACACATTGGCTAAGTAGACTTGTGGGGGTCCAAATTATTCAAATTAGACATAAGCATGTTTCGGAACTGACAACATGCTAAAGAGACTTAAAACAAGTGTAAAGCTAACAGAGTTGCACACAAACACATCAAGCCATGAATTTCAGAAGTGAGAATATATGCAAGTCATAGACACATAAAANGACAACATGCTAAAGAGACTTAAAACAAGTGTAAAGCTAACAGAGTTGCACACAAACACATCAAGCCATGAATTTCAGAAGTGAGAATATATGCAAGTCATAGACGTATAAAAAATGAAATTGCAAAAGTCAAGTGACTTACTAGTTAAACGGATAACAATAAAGAACAAAGTTCCACAGGAACCCAGAATCTTAATGCGTCAAAGTTCCCAAGGGCTTCAGAGGAACCCCAGGCAATTCTCACACCAAGAAAAGGTTGAATAATCAAATCTCAATGGCCTTGGCTTCCAGTCGGCCAAGAACCCAGGTGTAGAACAAGAGTACAAGAGAACAAGAGAACAGTAAAGTGATAAATCCAATTTTTAGTGAAAGTCTAGCGATTCTGGTCCCTCTCAAATGAAAATGGGAAGGGGTTTATATAGTAGCAAAATTAAACGCCTTGCAAACAAGGAAGAACAGTCAATCAATCATAAAAAAAGGAAAGAATAGCATGCGAAATTGATTTAGAGTAAATTTAGGAGAAGTCAAGCAAACCCTAATTGAAGTCGGATTTAAGGCAAATCATTCACAAGCCTCAATCATGCCAGAGTCATTGGAGATATACCAANACATTACCCAGACATTGAACAACTTGAACCAAGTAGTTCACATATTTAGTAGACAGTACGAAGAAATAATTGAGTGTCAAAGATAGCTCAATAGTAGAAGGAGTGGGTAAAAGACCCCAAATCCTAGTGTGTCAGAGTTCACAAGGGTCTCAAATGGACCCCGAGCAGTGCTCACACTAGGAGGTCAGTAGTAAGAGCCTTGGTGGCCTTGGCTTTCAACCGACCAAGAATGATAGGTTCAGAATATCATGTGTAACAAATGAGAGAGAGGACAATGTTTTGAGGGGTAGAAGTTGAGGAAATACATTTATAGCTTGAAGTAGACATAGCAAAGTTGAGAACACAAAGCAACTAATCAAACAGGTCACAAGACATAGAAGCGGGTTCAACACTTAGCAAAATAACACATAGGCAGTCACATATTGAAAGCGTTAAGGGAGAAACAAGTTTGTACCATTTACAAAGATTATCATACACAGGTGCATAGGACTAAACAAGTTTAAGTAAGGTACTGACTTAGAGGTTTGAATTCTAAAGGTCCTTATTACGCTAAGGATTCATCACAATGTCATAAGGCATCCATGTTAACTTGTATCACGAGACATAAAATTGTCAAACATGGTATGGCAACACAAACCGAGGTGACTATTCTAAAAGTTTCAAACAGTCACTAAGGATATATGACTAAAAACAACAGGGATATGATGTGAGACACACTATCAGGGAAGCAAATCATAATTGATAGAAAAGGTCGTAACACAGATTAGAACACATTACATATGCAAGACTGTCATTGCAGAGATTCAGAACAGAGTGGGAAAGTAAACTCATATCAAATAGCAAACATAGGCATTCAGGTATTGACCAGTAGACTAATTAACTAAATAAGGTCCAAATCATTCAGATGAAGCACATTCAAATCTCCGAATTGACAGGTTTTAGGTAAAATTAAATACTAAAGAGGTTCCAACGAATGTAAAGCTGACAAGGTCACACATAGAAGTAGCCTAGAACACATTGGCTAAGTAGACTTGTGGGGGTCCAAATTATTCAAATTAGACATAAGCATGTTTCGGAACTGACAACATGCTAAAGAGACTTAAAACAAGTGTAAAGCTAACAGAGTTGCACACAAACACATCAAGCCATGAATTTCAGAAGTGAGAATATATGCAAGTCATAGACGTATAAAAAATGAAATTGCAAAAGTCAAGTGACTTACTAGTTAAACGGATAACAATAAAGAACAAAGTTCCACAGGAACCCAGAATCTTAATGCGTCAAAGTTCCCAAGGGCTTCAGAGGAACCCCAGGCAATTCTCACACCAAGAAAAGGTTGAATAATCAAATCTCAATGGCCTTGGCTTCCAGTCGGCCAAGAACCCAGGTGTAGAACAAGAGTACAAGAGAACAAGAGAACAGTAAAGTGATAAATCCAATTTTTAGTGAAAGTCTAGCGATTCTGGTCCCTCTCAAATGAAAATGGGAAGGGGTTTATATAGTAGCAAAATTAAACGCCTTGCAAACAAGGAAGAACAGTCAATCAATCATAAAAAAAGGAAAGAATAGCATGCGAAATTGATTTAGAGTAAATTTAGGAGAAGTCAAGCAAACCCTAATTGAAGTCGGATTTAAGGCAAATCATTCACAAGCCTCAATCATGCCAGAGTCATTGGAGATATACCAATTACAAGAGAAATTTCTCTTTTTTTAGTGTATATAACCACAATCGCACTCAAAACCCAGAACTAAAACTAGATTTGGCTTGCCATAAGTGAAGTGGTAATAAAAGTTACCATAAAACAAGTAATGGTAACAAGAAAAGGCAAGTAAATCTGCGTAACGACGCGTATAAGAAAGTAATAGGTAAAAATTTCCATGGTCGGTTAGGGTTTAGGTTTGGGAGATGAAGGGGGGTGCTGAGAGAGTTTAGGGGAGGCGATTTAAGAGGAATAGGATAGGGTTTGGGTTATGGAGATATAAGGGGATGGGTTGGTTTATTCTGGGTCATTGATCATTGAAGATCAACGACAAGGATTGAATAAGAAATGAGGCGGGTTAAATGCAACGGGCCGCGACCGGATTTTAAAGTGGTCGTTTGGTTGGGCTCGTGATGATTGAAGTGGAGTGAGCCAAAGTGTTGGGTCTGATTTTGGTCCGTTTGGTCCTAAAACTAGCTCAAACATTGGGCCAAATGTTAAATAAGAGATTAAAGGGCAATAACTTCATAAAATGGTTAAACAAAAAATATAAACAAATTCTACTTATGCGACTTAATAATCTAAAAGAATATTATAAGATTATAAAAAGGTAAAAAACATATTTTGACCTTGAATAAAATGACAAATGCAATAAATTGCAAAATATAGGCTATTATTGTAAGATTGTGTAAATAGCCTAAAAATACTAATATAATTATATGAAATGAAGTAAAATATTTAAAATATATGAAAATAATAATCTGGATGATTAAGTCATCACAAGTAATAATTTAAAGAAATAATTGGTGAATATTCAGGTAAATTAAATGTAAGAAAATTAATCTGAAAATTATGAAAAATTATAAAAATGCTCATATAGATCTTGTAAATTAAATAGTGATGTTGAATGATATTTTGAAAGTATACATGCTTTTTGAAAAATATGAGGGCAAAACTGGGTATCAACAGCTGCCCCTCTTTACCCGAGAATGACGAAAGAGTTGTCGGGTAAAGAAAATGATGAACGATTTTGATCAAATGAGGTGCTTTAAAAAATGGAGGCCGAACCCTGGTTCCTGAGTTGCCTACATATCCCTGGTGTTAAGGGAATCAAGCCGTGTGTAGTTCTGGATCCAACTGTGAACTGAACCGATGGAGTTGTTATAGGAATGGTTGTGTGTTTAAGAAAGGGTTCCTTTGGGTAGGACAGTATTGGATGAATTTATGCGAAGTCATGAATGCGAATTTGAAACGTTATGGATGCAAATATCTGAATGGTCATAGAGTAAAAGGCGGGTAGTTGCTGGTGGTCGGTTATGTTTGAAATAATTGCAGGATGTGAACGCTGTGAATGGAAACCGGAGCGAAGATTGCTCCTGTTAGGAGAACGTTACTTCCTGGATTACCTGCAAAACTTAAAACACGATGCATGCAAGTATATATGGATTATTGTGAGAATTTAAACATGATGTAAATTCCCTTTGGACCATGAGAGTTGTCTTTGGATGGTGAGAATGATGTCCTTAGACCATGACGTCCTGGGCCATGCATCATGTGATAAGGGATTCGCCGGCCATGAAATGATGTCCTCGGGCTATGAGAATGGTGCCTCTGAACCATGATGCCTTTGAATAATGATGTGCACTTTTGAGAGATCCTCAGTCCATGGAATGGTGTCTTCCGGCTATGAGGATGATGCCTTCGGACTATGATGCCTTTGGACAAAATGGCAGTGTTTCAGCCCATGGAAAGCAAAGACTCGATGTTTGGTCATATGCGAAGATACGACAAGACAAAGCTTAGCCTTGGGTAAGGTAAGGGTAGTGCTTAGCCCTGGGTGAGTAGGGGATAGTTCCAGGTTTTAGATGGCATAATGGAGATAACATTTAATCACGAGGAAAGGCAGTGCTTAGCCATGTGGAATTAGGGAGGCAATGTTTAGCCTAATGCAGGAAGAGGAGACAATGCTTAGTCTCATGCAAGTGAGGGAAGCGGTGCTTAGCTTCAGGCAGGAAAGGCAGTGCTTATCCTTATGCAATTAAGGAGGCAGGGCATAGCCTCGTGCAAAAAGGGAGGCAGGGCTCAGCTTCATGCGAAGAGGAGACAATGATTAGCCTCATGCAAAGAGAGGAGACAATTCTTAGTATCATACAAGGAAAGGCAGTGCTTAGCCTTGTAAAGTCAGGGAGGCAGGGCTTAGCCTCATGCAAAATGGGAGACAATGCTTAGCCTAATGCAAATGGGAGACAATGCTTAATCTCGATGCAAATAAAGGAGATAATGCTTAGTCAAGGAAAGGCAGTACTTAGCCTTATGCAATTAGGGAGGTAGGGCTTAGCCTCATGCGAATAGGAGAAATTGCTTGGCCTCATGCAAAGAAAGGAGACAATGCTTAGTATCATGCAAGGAAAGGCAGTGCTTAGCCTTGTGCAGTCAGGGAGGCAGGGCTTAACCTCATGCAAAATGGGAGACAATGTTTAGCCTCATGCAAATGAGAGACATTGCTTAGTCTCTATGCAAAGAAATGAGACAATGCTTAGTCTCGTGCAAGGAAAGGTAGTGCTTAGACTTATGCAATTAGGGAGGCAGGGCCTAGCCTCATGCAAAAAAGGAGACAATGCTTAGTCTCGATGTAAGGAAAGACAGTGCTTAGCCTTAAGCAATTAGCGAGGCAAGGCTTAGCCTCATGCAAAGAAAAGGATGAGTGATAGTAGAGTATATCTTAGCTGGAGATGCTTGGGGTAGATAATCTACTATCTTGAAGGCAGTAACTTGATGTGTATGCAGATATTATTGTCTTACTATGCTTTCATCCAAAGAAACATTTTGAGTTTTGTAGGGGAAGGTTGGTTCGTGCTTTTGTGTTCTGCTTTGCCTATGCTCATGTCTTGAGATCCTGTTTGAGTCACCCCGGGTAACATCTGGTTGTTTATAGAAATAAAGTTTTTTTTTCGAAAGAAATGCGTTCATTTGATGAATGTAGTTTTTTAAAATATAGTAGTATGCAATATCAACTAAGTTAGATGAACCAATGACTGCGACATATTTTAGAGACATTGCGACTCCTTGCTTTAGAATTTTGTAAGTCCTCCTCAAAATTCTGCTCCAGTTTAAAAGCAATTCTTTGATTATTCTGCGTATGACGAAATTGGCTGGACATGCTTTAGAATTTTGAAGGTCCTCCTCAAAATTCTGCCCCAGTTTCTGACCATGGCAAAAATGAAGATTTTATTGAGATGTGACCAAACCCACACGGCTTCCTACATATCCCCTCTTAAGTGGAAATCAGGTCAAGTGTAGTTTACTTATATGAAGAAATGTAAACAATATAAACATAGTATCTCTTGACTGAGTCTGAGTTGATAGGTTTTGGCCAAACTTCTCCATCCATCTCTGCGAGAATGAGCGCTCCTCCTGTTAGTACTCTGTGAACCATGTAGCGCCCTTGCCAATTGGGTGAAAATTTCCCTTTGGCTCCATCTTGATGCGGGAAGATCCGCTTCAGAATCAACTGCCCCGGTGTGAATTGTCTAGGCCTAACCTTTTTGTTGAAAGCTCTGGACATTCTATTCTGGTAAATTTGACCATGACATACTGCGTTCATTCTTTTTCCGTCAATGAGAGCCAGTTTCTCATAACGACTTCGTGTCCATTCTGCATCACCGAGTTCATTCTCTTGTATGATTCTCAAAGAAGGAATTTCTACTTCGGCGGGAATGACGGCTTCAGTGCCATAGACCGGCAAATAAAGAGTTGCCCCAGCTGATGTGCGAACCGTGGTACGATATCCACGTAGGGCAAATGGTAACTTCTCGTGCCATTGTTTGTGATTATCTACCATCTTCCTTAATATCTTCTTGTTGTTCTTATTTGCGGCTTCCATAACTCCACTCATTTGTGGCTTGTATGCTATGGAATTCTTATGCTTGATCTTCAAGGTTTCACACATGGATTTCATCAAATCACTGTTAAGATTGGCGGCATTGTCGGTGATGATTGATTCCGGTGCCCCGAATTGACAGACAATATGATCCCTAACGAAATCTGCGACGACCATTTTAGTTATAGCCTTGTAAGATGAGGCTTCAACCCACTTTGTGAAATAGTCTATGGCTACTATAATGAACATGTGTCCATTTGAAGCGGCGGGTTCGATTGGACCGATGACATCCATCCCCCAAGCAGAGAAAGGCCAAGGTGAACTTGTTGCATTAAGTTCATATCCACATGTACTTGGCATTGATGACACTTTTGGACATACCTGATGCATTCCGTTTCCATAGTCATCCAGAAATATCCTGCTCTTAATATCTTCTTAGCTAAAACAAAGCCATTCATATATGGTCTGCAAGTTCTGGCATATATCTTTTCGAGTAATTTGGATGCTTCCTTGGCGTCGACACACTGTAATAATCCTAGATCTGGAGTGCTTTTGTACAAAATTCTTCCACTTTGGAAAACATGGTTCGGCAATCTTCGGAGTGTGCATTTCTGAGTATGATTTGTGTGCTCCGGGTACTCTCCTTTTGCCGAGTATTCTTTGATGTCATGAAACCACTGATTCCCATCAGTTTCTTCTTCAACATGAGCACAATAAGCTGGCTGATTATGGATCCCTACTGGAATAGGATCGATGAAATTCTTTTCTGGGTGTTGTATCATGGAATATGGAGGGGCCAATGCATCTGCAAACTCATTCTGGGTTCTTGGAACATGTTTGAACTCTATCTTTGTGAATATCTTCCTCAATTCTTGCACATAGTACAAATACGGCAATATTTTGGTATTCTTTGTAGCCCATTCTCCTAGAACTTGGTGTACCAATAGGTCTGAGTCACCAATTACCAGCAATTCTTGAATGTTCATGTCAATGGCCAACTTGAGCCAGAAGATGCAAGCCTCGTATTCTGCCATATTATTAATACACAAANTTCTCGTGCCATTGTTTGTGATTATCTACCATCTTCCTTAATATCTTCTTGTTGTTCTTATTTGCGGCTTCCATAACTCCACTCATTTGTGGCTTGTATGCTATGGAATTCTTATGCTTGATCTTCAAGGTTTCACACATGGATTTCATCAAATCACTGTTAAGATTGGCGGCATTGTCGGTGATGATTGATTCCGGTGCCCCGAATTGACAGACAATATGATCCCTAACGAAATCTGCGACGACCATTTTAGTTATAGCCTTGTAAGATGAGGCTTCAACCCACTTTGTGAAATAGTCTATGGCTACTATAATGAACATGTGTCCATTTGAAGCGGCGGGTTCGATTGGACCGATGACATCCATCCCCCAAGCAGAGAAAGGCCAAGGTGAACTTGTTGCATTAAGTTCATATCCACATGTACTTGGCATTGATGACACTTTTGGACATACCTGATGCATTCCGTTTCCATAGTCATCCAGAAATATCCTGCTCTTAATATCTTCTTAGCTAAAACAAAGCCATTCATATATGGTCTGCAAGTTCTGGCATATATCTTTTCGAGTAATTTGGATGCTTCCTTGGCGTCGACACACTGTAATAATCCTAGATCTGGAGTGCTTTTGTACAAAATTCTTCCACTTTGGAAAACATGGTTCGGCAATCTTCGGAGTGTGCATTTCTGAGTATGATTTGTGTGCTCCGGGTACTCTCCTTTTGCCAAGTATTCTTTGATGTCATGAAACCACTGATTCCCATCAGTTTCTTCTTCAACATGAGCACAATAAGCTGGCTGATTATGGATCCCTACTGGAATAGGATCGATGAAATTCTTTTCTGGGTGTTGTATCATGGAATATGGAGGGGCCAATGCATCTGCAAACTCATTCTGGGTTCTTGGAACATGTTTGAACTCTATCTTTGTGAATATCTTCCTCAATTCTTGCACATAGTACAAATACGGCAATATTTTGGTATTCTTTGTAGCCCATTCTCCTAGAACTTGGTGTACCAATAGGTCTGAGTCACCAATTACCAGCAATTCTTGAATGTTCATGTCAATGGCCAACTTGAGCCCCAAGATGCAAGCCTCATATTCTGCCATATTATGAATACACGAAAATCTAAGTTTTGCAAATACCGGATAGTGGTTACCCGTCTGTGATACCAACACTGCTCCAATACCTACTCCTTTGAAGTTTGCAGCTTCATCGAAAAACATTCTCCAACCGTCATAGGTTTCGGTGATATCTTCTCCTACGAATGATATACCTCTTCATCGGGAAAATATGTTTTCAGTGGTTCGTATTCTCCACCCACGGGATTTTTTGCCAAGTGATCTGCCAATGCCGGTCCCTTGGCCACTTTCTGAGTTATATAGATTATGTCGAACTCACTCAGTGGTATCCGCCATTTTGCCAACTTTCCCGTAGGCATGGATTTCTGGAAGATGTATTTTAATGGATCCATTCTTGATATGATATATGTGGTGTAGGCACAGAAGTAGTGCCTCAACTTCTGAGCTATCCACGCCAAAGCACAGTAGGTCCGCTCCAGCAAAGAATACCGTACTTTGTAGGGTGTGAACTTCTTACTTAGATAGTATATGGCATGTTCCTTTCTTCCCATCTCATGTATTGTCACAAGACACGGCCAAAAGCCCCATCCAGTGCAGATAAATAGAGTAGCAGAGGTCTTCCAGGTTCTGGTGGGACCAGAACAGGTGGTTTGGATAAATATTCCTTGATCTTGTCAAAGGCTTTATGGCATTCTTCGGTCGAAATTGTTGCAGCGTCTTTCTTTAACATTTATAAAATAGGTTCACAGATCATAATTGATTGTGCTATGAAACGGCTGATGTAATTGAGACGGCTGATGTAATTGAAACGGCTGCTATAAAATAGGTTCACAGATCATAATTGATTATTCCTCGGTAGCTGACGATGAACACTAACAAATTTCCGGCAGGGACTCCGAAGGCACAATTTGCGGTATTTAGTTTCAAGTTGTATCTACTATATGATCTGTGCTTCTCTTGGATTTGATGATGATGTAATCCATGTATACCTCTATCTCTTTGTGTATCATGTCATGAAAAATGATTTTCATGGCCCTCATATAGGTGGCTCCAGCATTCTTTAGGCCAAACGACATTATTTTGTAGCAATACACTCCCCGTGGTGTAATAAAGAGTGTCTTTTCGGCATCCTCTTCATCAATCTAGATCTGATGATATTCCGCGAAGCAATCCACAAAAGATTGAAGCTCATGCTCGGCATAATTGTCGATCAGTATGTGTATACTGGGCAATGGGAAATCATCTTTGGGACTTGCTCTGTTTATGTCCCGATAGTCGACACACACTCTAACTTTCCCATCTTTCTTTGGAACTGGCACATTGTTAGCCAACCAGGTCGGATATTCAACCACTCTGAGAACCTTGGCTTTAATCTGGTTGGTGGCTTCCTCCTTTATTTTCAGACTCATATCCGGCTTGACTTTCTGAGCTTCTGCTTTACACGCAGACACATAGGGTTTGTAGGTAGTGTATGAGGCACTATGGACGTGCTCAAACCGGTCATATAAACATAGGACCATGCAAAGATGTCCTCATACTCCTTCAAAAACCGGACGTATTTTTCCTTCTCTTACAGTGATAGGTGAATGCTTCCACGCGTCTCCTTGACTATTTCAGAGTCTCCCAAATTAACTGTTTGGGTCTCATCCAAATTAGACTTAGTCTTGTTTTCAAAGTTTTCCACTTCTCTGACAATTTCCTCGGGTATTATATCTTCTTCTAGATCCTCTAAATCATTATCCTTATATTGTGTTGTCTCATTACATGTCACAGTCGTAGGTTCATCGGGATAGGTAATAATAATGCTGTAGAGAAAAATGTAAAGAATAATAATAAATACTAAAAATAACAATGCATTAGATAAATCTTGAAAACGTCAAACAAGTACGGCTCAATGACTCGAGCAATTATTTCAAAACAAAATATGTTTAAAATAAAAAAACTGAAAATGGCTTAGATGCTCATAACATTGCTTTCACAATAAATGATGTTAATTGCTAGGCTACCCAAGAACTCGACGGGCCCTTTATGGTGCAGCAGTCCAATTATTGAGAACATCTCCCTTCTCCACAGTCTGAATAATGAGGCCTTCCTCCTCCTCCTCCTCCTCAACTATTGCACCGCAATCCATGTCTTCATCATCAAGAAATAGATTCCTTATGCTCACTAGAATTTCATCTTCTTCGGACTCTTACACCATGTCAGCTTGATGAAATGACTAGCTCAAATGTGGTACTGGTTTCTCTAGAGGGTAATAAAGACCACGCCATGCTGGCGACCAGTTCTGATACTCGTGCCAGGTGTATTCATACATAAGCCCAAAATTTGTGCCGTGATGCTTTAGCTGGATCGGTTTGGTGATCTCCTGGAGATTCTTACCAAGACTCTTGCCAGGCTCATACCCTGTCCATGCCAATATGCCATTTATCTTCCAGCTCCACCATTTGTCCTTTTCAATTGTATTGACGTGCTCGATGCGATGGTATGTTTCTCCACCCAACTTCCTTCTATTCTCGATGACCGGAACATTTTGACTGTGTAAATGGGATTACTTCTGTCCCCATAGATGATCACTTCCTTATGGTTCCACTCAAACTACAGGACCTGATGAAGAATAGAATCTACGGCCCCAGCGACATGTATCCAAGGTCGTCCCAACAATAGGTTGTAGGTAGCAGATATGTCCAACATTTGAAACTCAACATCAAACCGGGTTGGGCCCATCTGTAGGATAAGGTTGGCTTCCTCAATTGTGGCCATTTGAGAACCATCAAATGCTTTCACATTCATACTTACTGCCCGTATCTTGTGCAGGCCTTTACCCAATCTTTTCAGAGTAGTTAGTGGATATATGTTGATATTCCAACCCCCATCTATCAGGAATCTGGCAATGAACTTGTCTTCAAATTGCACTGTGATATGCAGTACTCTGTTGTGACTTAGTCCTTCTGGTGGCAGCTTATCTTCATAAAAAGTGATCTTGTGGCTTTTCAACACTTGCCCTACAATGTTGATCATCTCTCCACTAGTGATGTTGTTGGGTACATTGGCTTCATTCAACACCTTTATCAGGGTATTCCTATGTGCCTCAGAGTTTTGTAACAATGATAAAATAGATATTTGAGCAGGGTTTTGTTCAGATGATCAACCACAGAATACTCTCTTGCCTTCACATTTCTCCAAAGATCATCTGGGCCAGTTTCATGACAGGCGGTTTAGAGGCGGCTTCTTTGCTTGTTCCTCCCAAATACTCGGGTGTATAAATCCTACCAGTTCTGGTCATGCCTTGTGCTACACTTGTTTCATCCATTTTTGCCTTTCCTTTCCTTCTTGATTCCGCAACATAATCCCGTGGTATAGCATTAGACTTATAAGAAGGTGTAGGTGCTACCATCATGGTGAAGGGCGTTGTTACTTCAACCTCAAACGGAGTTGGTGCAGCTACCTCAACTTCAATTGGTGCTTGAGTCTGTACCATGATAGGCGTGAGAGTGACTGGAGATGTTTTAGAATTATCCCCTTCTCGAATGAGTCTAACTGACCCCTATGAGTCACATTCTTCATCGGTGTCTATCACGTACGTTTACTCCTCCACCCCTACGATCTGGGAGAGGATTGTTACGGACATTGGGTGCAGCCTCCTTTGCCTGTATGACTTTGGTGTCAATTAATGTATGAATCTTATACTTCAAAGTACAAGACTCATCAATAGTATGACGTTTCATGCCTGAGTGATAGGCACATGTCTTGTTTGGATTAATCCACTGGGAAGAGTTTTCCATAGCAACAGCGGGAATGGGAGTGATATAACTGACAACCTTCATTCTCTCGTACAACTGGTCTATAGGTTCAGCAATTGGGGTGTATTGTCTGGGTGGTCTGCGGTCGAAATCTGGTCAAGATTTTTTGTATTTTTGGTGGGTTGGTGGTGAGTGGTAGTAAGCTGGTTGGGTGTTATAAGTATGGTAAGTGGCGGTAGGTTGTTTGTATCTGGGAGGTGAAGACTGCTATGTGGGTGGAGGTGTTTGGTATGTAAGAGGAGACTTTGGACCTTGGGCTACTATCACCATACCTACTTCTTTCTTCTTGGAGATACCTCCTGACTGTAAGGACTTATTTGTGGCTTGGAGTGCTTCAAAATTGGTCACCATTCCACTTTTCATCCCTTCGTCTATTCTCTCTCCCAATTTGATGATGTCAGAAAATTTATGGTTTTCAATAACCATCAGTCTTTCGTAGTATTGCGGATCCTGAGCTCTGGTGAAGAACTTATTCATTTGTTCTTCTTTTAGTGCCGGATTTAACTTTGCGGCTTCAGACCTCCATCGGGTAGCATACTCACAGAAATTTTTCGTTGGCCTCTTCTTGAGATTCTTAACGTAAAATACGTCTGGTGCATTTTCTGTGTTAAACCTGAACCGATCCATGAAAGCTGATGCCATGCTCACCCAATTAACCAATTTCTTTGAATTCTGAATGGTATACCAAGATAGGGCATCTCTGGCGAGGCTCCTCATGAACAGCTTCATGCCGATTCTTTCATCCCTGCCAACTCCTACAAGCTTGTCACAATATGTTCTCAAGTGCACCTTCGGATCACTAGTTTTGTCGAACATTTCGAACTTAGGAGGTTTGCAACCCTCTGGCAGTTCTACATCTGGCTGAATACACAAATCTTCATAATTCAAACCCTCAATGCCTTTGCCCCCTTCGACACTTTGAACTGTGCCAGTAAGTTTCTTGAGTTGCTCCGCCATGTTCTTGATGAGTAGGTCCTTCTCAGCGGATTCGGGTATGTATAGGGTATGTTGTGGGGTGCGAGGTAAGGTTTCCACATATATGGGATTGGTTTGGTGGACTCCGATAATCTGGATGTAATGGTGGTAATTGATTGAGTTTTGGGGGTCAAGAGTAGGCTATGGTGCATTCTGGGGGGGTGTGGTATATAGTTGTTTGTGGGTATTGAGTTGGGTGGTGATGGTGTTGTTGAGGAGTAGGTATCGGTGGAGGGTTGTGGTTCTGAGGAGGTGTGGCGTATTTATGTGATGCGGGAGGATTTGGTGGATTTTGTGTGTTTTTTGGAGGTACCGGGTTTTGGGCATTTGTGTTTTGTTGGTTAAGGTTGGGGACGTTTAGGGTGAGGGAAAGGTTTGCCAAGTTTCGGACCCGCTCAAGTTTCCCTTGTAGCTCCAATAGTTTCTTTTCCAGACATAGGACCAATTTGTTCTGTGCTGGAGTATTCTGACCATCCGAGGTTTCAACGTTATCTGCATTGTCCTTTCTGATACCGCTTAAATCGTCAAGTTTTTCTTTCCCTTTGCTTTTGTCTTTAGGATTACTTGGTGGAGGAGGAGGTGTAGGACCTCTGGAGTTAGTATGATATGCGGATGATGCCAGTATGCATGAACCAAACTCTGGGGAATGGTAATAAACAAAAGAAAAGAAAAACAATAAGGTAACCAAGTCCGTAAGTGATATTGAAAGAATGACAATAATAAGAAAATTACTAATGGCATTTGCCTTATTACATTCAAAATCTAAAACTAAGCTAAAAGCAGTAAAGAAGATGATTTCCTAATCTACTTGGTCCCAGAAGGACCTTCTTCATGCTTGGCCTTCTTGGATCCATCAATCAAGTTCCCCAGGTCGCGCATGTCCAATAGTAGGTAAGCCCTTGCTAGGTGCCCTCCCTCATTCCCTTCTGTATTCTGACAATCATAGAGCTTCTTCCTCATTTTCCCCTCAAGTTCCATTAACCTTTGCTCCAATATTCCATTCTTTCTGTTAATTTAGTAGCAATTTCTTTCCATTCGCTGATGGCTTCCATATCCACTTTGTGTTGTTCCAACTGTCTAGCTTCAGACTTGAAAACCCTCTTGCGCAGCATCCTATACTTGACTTGTGCTTCAGTAGCATCATCTATAACCCTATTTTTCAGATTAATCCCTGGCTTGACATCTCCCACTATATCATCTACCAACCATGATGGGTAGAAGTATACATGGCCGGCATGGTACCTATTTGGCTCGATAGTGTCTTTCTCTACAACGACCTTTTGATTCCACATATGTTGCACCTCAAACTTGAACGGAATGATGTTCCCTTTAGAATCTGCTTTGTATTGGATCATGTTAGAAACCCGAGGTATAACCTGTTTTCTTCCTGCTTGCCTCATTACCCTTATAGGAGCATAAGGATAGATCCCTCTTAACCCGATCAACACTAGATGAGTAGTTTCTCTTGACCTGATGATGAACTCGCCGCTAGGGAACCATTCGAACATCCAATGTACCCTTTCGTCAGTCAAATTGCTGAATAAACGCACCCAGCTGACAGCATTTCCAGGTTGCGCAAACCTATCTGGGATAAATGTCATTCTCTTTGGATGATGGTAGGCTATGTAGTCATTCAATGGTCATCGCAAAAGCTCTTGATGATATTCACCTCTCTGGAAATGTTCTAATAACCAAACCTGCAGCAACAGATTACAGCCCTCGAAGTGCCCATACCCCTGCTTGCATCGATCTATAGCGCGATATATTTCGGCAAAGATCATGGGGACGATAGTGTATGTTTGTCCCTCAATGCCTTCCATTAGAGTCCTAGCAACCATGGCTAAGCGAGTGTGGATGCTCCCCCTTTTCATTGGAAATATCAGCAATCCCAAGAAACAGACAATGAACACAAAGACTCGACGATGTGTCCAACCCAAAAAAGTAATGGAAAGTTCATCACGGTGAAGGCGATATTACATGCTATGCCCGTAACATTCATAAAGAAATTCAAATGGTATGTAGGACACCTTCAGACAGAGTAATTCATCATTTTTCTTGAAACCCATCATCTTCAAAAAATCGCGGGGAGTGCAATTGTTTGGTACTAATAAACCCGGACTATCCCATGGCAGCCTAGCGAAGCCTCCTATTTCCTCTAAGAGAGGGGTCATCTGTACATTACCAAATCGAAAGATAGCTCTTTTCTCATCCCAAAACATAGTGGCGGCCTCAATCAATGCGTTATTTGGCCGAATATCCAATAAGGAAGGTAAATTTCTGAGGACCCTTTTCACATGATTCTTGTCACTAGGTGAGAGGTTCTTCCACCAATCAAGTAGCAAAGGTGGGGTGTTTTCAACCATGCCGAACCTGGGAACTTCGTGCCTCATATTCTTAAAAACAAATAGAGTTAGCCCTTTCCCCCTCCGGGTCTGACTATTTACACATTAATGATCAACATACCGGCGTGTCTTCTCCAAGTAATGCACATAATGTGATGGTGTCCAGTGGGATTATGGAAATCCTATCGAGCTTTGGACAAGTCTTATCTTAGTGGATTGTCACGCGGACAATGTTCTAACCTATATTAGGTTTGACATGATGCATGCATAGTTAATATTGGAGCGAGGTTTCTAGAAGGGTCTAGACCGGTACCCTCAAGTGGACAACTTGAGAGGGAAAGGCACGGAACCATCGACTGCACCGCTGATCGACTAGTTTTACCGCAAATAAGCCTTTCCAAATTAAAAGGGTAATTTTTAGAAGAGCACGGTCACTCATCAAATGCCGCTATGGTATTAGTTGGGTACGAGTGGAATATGATGTGGAGTGTACATTGTGCAAAGATAATAACACATTTCTAAATATTTTCATGATAAATATGTAAAAAGCGGTAAATACAGTATTAAGGTAAAATATAAAAGAGAGACAAAGGAAGAAGTTAGTCTGTGGAATATATGTGAGAATATAATAAAGCGAACAATATAGTAGTTTTTAAACAAATGAAGAGCAGTTAGAGCAAATAAGGGCGAATAGGGAAAGGGGCGTGCAAGTCGTAACAAATTTAAGAAAACAAAGGTGGAGAAGGGCAGGGATGTGCATGTAATAACGTGTTTAAACAAGCAAAGGCGAACAGGAAAAATTTAGCAAATACAGATGGAAAAGGAAAGTGCGTTTTATAACAAAGAAAACTAATCCACATAAGCCAAGTTCATTATGGTAAGAACCTAAGTATCCCCAGTAGAGTCGCCATGCTGTCGCGCCCCATTTTCTCTCGCGAAATGCGGGCTTCGACATGTGACAACTCTTTTAAAGGAGGTATTAAAAGAGGAGAGTCGCCACCTAATGATTTTTAAGGTGAGTTAAGGCACCTATTATGCAAAAAACTCCGTTTGACTAGTCTACGTCAATAAAGATCGAGAAAGGGTTCAAGTTACCTCAAAGAGAAGGTGTTAGGCACTCCTCGAGGTCAACAATTATGGGTCCCGGCTGAAATTAAGATTATACGGATTACGATTAAACTAGGCAATCAAATAAACAAAGGGAATTCTGAAGTCAAAGAACTTTATTACAAGATGATTAATACAGATCTTAGTGCGAATATAGGAATACAACTATTTAGATCTAATAACAACATATAAAAGGGAGGAGCGTCCTAAGTTTTTTAGCCTAAAGGATCACCCCGTATAACATAAAT
The DNA here is from genome assembly GCA_000715115.1 of Nicotiana otophora. Taxonomy (NCBI): domain Eukaryota; kingdom Viridiplantae; phylum Streptophyta; class Magnoliopsida; order Solanales; family Solanaceae; genus Nicotiana; species Nicotiana otophora. The sequence continues at coordinate 32,647 of AWOL01S0001429.1, forward strand.
AATACTTCACAACTCCCTTAAGATAGGGAGTTGCTCATATTATTCAGCGGGCATAGACTATCATCTGTTGCTACCCAATTACTACGTTAAAGTTGTTACCTAAAAGCGTTCTAATTCAATTATAGGTCGTACCCTATGGGTGCACTACCCGTCCCATACTTATGGTCCAGGAGGTTTTGGACCTCTATTTGGATGGTTTTAGACTTTACTTAGGTTGCTAAAAAAATTATAAATCTAAGTCACAATCAAAACATGTAGGACTGCACATAAAGATAATAAATGGCTCAAGTCGGCCTCCACATGTAAGCAACAAATGCACGCGAGCAAGTTCATGTTATAGGCATTAGACAAATTTCAGAATTAAGAACCTTAAGCCTTAAAAACATGGTTTCTATGTGACTATGCATTAAACCATACAATAGGTTACAAAGGCTAGGCGCTTCTTCTCTCCAAATAATTATATGATTGTTGCATGCTGATTAGAGATTGCAGATTTCCTATAGATGCGGTTTCTAGGTGATTTACACACTAAGTGACAATGAAATCTGTTGGAGAAGAGCTCAGAATTATTCATGCTTTTCTGACAGTAGCATAAATGAACAGCAAACAACGTTTTGAAAATTAACATTTTTAGGCGAGTAGTAATACCCTATATGCAGGATCTCTAACAATTGACGATTGGGACCAATTCTATTGTTATATTTTAGCCTTATAGGCATGCTTTCTAGGTGAACATGCGATACAGTAGCAAATGGAATGATTAAAATCCTATAGGCATAATTTCTAGTGGATATGATGTAGTTACGCGAATTGGAAGAAAGTTTAGNCAGATTTCCTATAGATGCGGTTTCTAGGTGATTTACACACTAAGTGACAATGAAATCTGTTGGAGAAGAGCTCAGAATTATTCATGCTTTTCTGACAGTAGCATAAATGAACAGCAAACAACGTTTTGAAAATTAACATTTTTAGGCGAGTAGTAATACCCTATATGCAGGATCTCTAACAATTGACGATTGGGACCAATTCTATTGTTATATTTTAGCCTTATAGGCATGCTTTCTAGGTGAA
>AWOL01S0001434.1:0-16909 GCA_000715115.1 Nicotiana otophora
AAATACGACCTAAGGAACAATAGTCACCGCTCCGCCATGACCGTTCCTCATTTGTTTTGAGTTTTCCGGTCAAAAACACTAGAATTCCGCCCGATTCCCATATTTTCGTGTGCCACCTTTCGAGTGGGTCGGGCCCCTCCAGACTCGGATCGCCTTAAGTTTTTTCGGGTCATCAAATATTAACTAAGGAAGCACAGTCACCACCCAGCCATGACCGTTCCTCGTTGTTTTGTGTTTTACGACCAAGAAACTAGAATTCCGCCCGATTCCCATATTTTCGTGTTCTACATCCCACACCTTCTGAGTGGGCCAGGGCCGCTCGAACCCGAATAGCCTTAAATTATTATGTGCCATCAAATACGACCTAAGGAACCATAGTCACCGCCCCTCCATGATCGTTCCTTGTTGTTTTGCGTTTTACGGCCAAAAAACTAGAATTCCGCCCGATTCCCATATTTTCATGTGCTATAGCCAGCGCCTTCCGAGTGGGCCGAGGCCCCCCGGAACCGGATCACCTACATTTTTTTCGGGCCATCAAATACAACCTAAGGAACAATAGTCACCGCCCCGCGATGACCGTTCCTCTTGTTTTGCGTATTACGGCCAAAAAACTAGAATTTCGCCCGATTCCCATATTTTCGTGTGCTATAGCCCACGCCTTCCGCGTGGGCCAGCCCCCCCGGACTCGTATCACCTAAAACAAATTTGGGCCATCAAATACGACCTAAAGAACCATATTTACTGCCTCTCCATGACCATTCCTCGTTTGTTTTGCGTTTTCGGCCAAACAACTAGAATTCCGCATGATTCCCATATGTTCGTGTGCTATAGCCCACGCCTTCCGAGTGGGCAGAGCCCCCCGGACCCGAATCGCCTAAAATTTTTCCAGTCCATGAAATATGACCTAATGAACCATAGTCACCGCCTCGCCATGAACGTTCCTCATTTTTTGCGTTTTACAGCCAAAAAACTAGAATTCTACCCGATTCCCATAATTGCGTGTGCTATAGCACGCCTACCGAGTGGGTTGGGCCCCTAGACTCGGATCGCCTAAAATTTTTACGGGCCGTCAAATGCGACCTAAAGAACCATAGTTACCACCTCGCCATTACCGTTCCTCATTGTTTTTGAAATTTATGGCAAAAAAACTAGAATTCCGCCTGATTCCCATATTTTCGTGTGCTATAGCCCACGCCTTCCGAGTGGGCCCGGGCCCCCTAACCCCGATCGCCTAAACTTTTTCTGGGCCATCAAATACGACCTAAAGAACCATAGTCACCGCCTCACCATGACCGTTCCTCGTTTGTTTTGCGTTTTACGGCTAAAAAACTAGAATTTCGCCCGATTCTCATATTTTCGTGTGCTATAGCCCACGCCTTCTGAGTGGGCAGGGACCCCCGGACTCGGATAGCATAAAAGTTTTTCGGGCCGACAAATACGACATAAAGAACCATAGTCACCACCTCGCCATGAAAGTTCCTTATTGTTTTTGCGTTTTACAGCCAAAAAACTAGAATTCCGCCTTATTCCCATATTTTCGTGTGCGGTAGCCCACCCCTTCCGAGTGGGCCCGGGCCTCCAGACCCCGATCGCCTAAAATGTTTTCGGGCCATCAAATTCGGTCTAAGGAACCATAGTCACCGCCCCGCAATGAGCGTTCCTCGTTGTTTTGCGTGTTGCGGCCAAGAAACTAGAATTCCGCTCGATTCCCATATTTTCGTGTGCCATAGCCCATGCCTTCCGAGTGGGTCCGGGCCGACCGGACTCGGATCGCAAAAATTGTTTTCGGACCGTCGAATATGACCTAAAGAACCATAGTCACCGCCTTGCCATGACCATTCCTCATTGTTTTGCACTTTTCGGCTAACAACTAGAATTCTGCCCGATTCCCATATTTTCGTGTGCTATAAGCCCACGCCTTCCGAGTAGGCCCGGGTCCCTAGGACCCCTACCGCCTAAAATATTTCCAGGCCATCAAATACGACCTAAGGAACCATAGTCACCGTCCCACCATGACCGTTCCTCATGTTTTCGTGTTTTACGGCCAAAAAACTAGAATTCAGCCCGATTACCATATTTTCGTGTGCCGCCTTCCGAGTGGGTCGGGCCCCTCCAGACCCAGATCGCCTTAAATTTTTTCAGGCCATCAAATACGACCTAAGGAACCATAGTCACCACCCCACTATGACTGTTCCTCGTTGTTTTTGCGTTTTATTGCCAAAAAACTAGAATTCTACCCGATTCTCATATTTTCGTGTGCTATAGCCCACGCCTTCCGAGTGGGCACGGGTCCCCCGGAAACGGATTGCCTATAATTTGTCCGGGCCATCAAATATGACCTAAGGAACAATAGTCACCTCCCCGGTATGACAGTTTCTCATGTTTTTGCATTTTCCAACAAAAAACTAGAATTCCGCCCGATTCTCATATTTTCGTGTGCTTTGCCCACGCCTTCCGAGTGGGCGGGGGCCCCCAGACCCCGATCGCGTAAAAATTTTTTGGGACATGAAATACGATCTAAGGAACCATAGTTTACCGCTCCGCCATGACCGTTCCTCATTGTTTTGAGTTTTACGGCCATGAAACTAGAATTCCACCCAATTTCCATATTTCTGTGTGCTATATCCCACGCCTTCTGAGCGGGCTTGAGCCGCCCTGACCCGAATTGCCTTGAATTTTTATGGGCATCAAATACGACCTTAGGAACCATAGCCACCACCTCGCCATGACCGCTCCTCAGTTTCTTGTATTTTACGGCCAAAAAACTAGAATTCCGCCCGATTCCCATATGTTTGTGTGCTATATAGCCCACGCCATCCGAGTGGGCAAGGGACCTCCGGAACCGGATCGCCTATAATTTCTTTGGGCCATCAAATACAATGTAAGGAACAATATTCACCGCCATGCCATGACCGTTCCTCGTTTTGTGCATTTTACGACCAATAAACTAGAATTCCGCCCGATTCCCATATTTTCATGTGTTATAGCCCACACCTTTCGAGTGGGCCGGGCCCCCTGACTCGGATCGCCTAAAATTTTTTCGGGCCATCCAATACAACCTAAAGAACCATAGTCACTGCCTTGCCATGACCGTTCCTCATGTTTTGCGTTTCCGCTCGATTCCTATATTTTCGTGTGTTATAACCCACGCCTTCCGAGTGGGCTGGGGCCCCCGGACTCGGATCGCCTAAAATTTTTTCGGGCAATCAAATACGACCTAAAGAACCGTAGTCACCACCTCACTATGACCGTTCCTCATGTTTTGCGTTTTACAGCCAAAAAACTAGAATTCCGCCCGATTCCCATAATTTCGTGTGCTATAGCCCACGCCTTCCGAGTGGGCTCGGCCCCCCGGACTCAGATCACCTAAAGCTTTTTCTGGCCGTCCAATACGACATAAAGAAGCATATTCATCATCTAGCCATGACCGTTCATCAGTTTTTTGTGTTTTACGGACAAAAAACTAGAATTCAGCCCGATTACCATATTTTCGTGTGCCACCTTCCGAGTGGGTCGGGACCCTCCAGACCTGGATCGCCTTAAACTTATCCGGGCCATCAAATATGACCTAAGGAACCATAGTCACCACCCTGCCATGACCGTTCCTCGGTTTTTTGCTTTTTACGGCCAAGAAACTAGAATTCCGCGTGATTCCTATATTTTTGTGTGCTATATCCAACAGCTTTTGAGTGGGCCCGGGCTGCCCGGACCCGATTATCCTTAAACTTTTATGGACCATCAAATAAGACCTAAGTAACCATAGTCACCGCCCCTCCATGACCGTTCCTCGTTGTTTTGCGTTTTACGGCCAAAAAACTAAAATTTCGCCCGATTCCCATATTTGTGTGTGCTATAGCCCACGCCATCCGAGTGGGCCCGGGCCCCAAGACTCAGATCGCCTAAAGTTTTTTCGGGCTATCAAATATGACCTAAAGAACCATATTCTCCTCCTTGCCATAACCATTCCTCATATGTTTGCCTTTTTTGGCCAAACAACTAGAATTCCGCCCTATTCCCATATTTACGTGTACCGCCTTCCGAGTGGGTCGGGCCCCTCCAGACTCGGATCGCCTTAATTTTTTTCTAGGCCATCAAATACGACCTAAGGAACCATAGTCACCACCCCGTCATGACCGTTCCTCCTGTTTTTGCGTTTTACGACTAAGAAACTAGAACTTCGCCTGATTTCCATATTTTCGTGTGCTATATCCAACGCCTTTTGAATGAGCCGAGGCTGCCTGGACCCGAATAGCCTTAAATTTTTATGAGCCATCATAAATGACCTAAGGAACTATAGCCACCGCCCCGCCATGACTGTTCCTCTTTGTTTTGCATTTTACAGCCAAAAAACTAGAATTCCGCCCGATTCCCTTATTTTCGTGTGCTATAGCCCATGCCTTCCGAGTGGGCATGGGCCCCCCGAAATTGGATCGCCTACAATATTTCCGGGCCATCAAATATGACCTAAGGAACAATAGTCACCGCTCCGCCATGACCGTTCCTCATTTTGTTTGCATTTTCCGGTTAAAAAACTAGAATTTCGCCCGATTCCCATATTTTTGTGTGCTATGCCCACGCCTTCCGAGTGGGTGCGGGACCCCGGACCCTGATCTCCTAAAAAGTTTCTGGGCCATGTAATACGATCTAAGGAACCATAGTTACCGCTCTGCCATTATCGTTTCTTGTTGTTTTGCGTATTACGGTAAAAAAAATAGAATTCTGCCCGATTCCCATATTTGCGTGTGCTATAGCCCACACCATCCGAGTGGGCCGGCCCCCCGGACTCGGATCGGCTAAAATTTTTCTGCTCCATCAAATAAAACATAAGGAACCATAGGCACAACCCCGCCATGACGTCTCCTCGTTATTTTGTGTTTCACGGCCAAAAAGCTAGAATTACGCACGATTCCCATATTTTCGTGCGCTATAGCCATGCCTTCAGAGTGGGTCCAGGCCGCCGGGTCTCGGATCGCCTAAAACTTTTTTCGGGCCATCAAATATGATCTAAAGAACTATAGTCACCGCCTTGCCATGACCATTCCTCATTTTTTTGCGTTTTATGGCAAAAACACTAGAAATTCGCCCAATTCCCATATTTTCATGTGCTACCTTTCGAGTGGGCCCAGACACCTCAGACCCCGATCGCTTAAAATTTTTCCGGGCCATTAAATACTACCTAAGGAACGATAGTCACCGCCCCACCAAGACTGTTCCTCATTTCTATGCATTTTACGACCCAAACACTAGAATTCAGCCCATTACCATATTTTCGTGTGCCGCCTTCCGAGTGGGTCGGGCCCCTCCAGAACCAGATCGCCTTAAAATTTTCCAGGCAATCTAATATGACCTAAGGAACCATAGTCACCGCCCCGCCATGACCGTTCCTCGTTCTTTTGTGTTTTACGGCCAAGAAACTAGAATTCGGCCTTATTCCCATATTTTCGTGTGCTATATCCCACGCCCTCTGAATGGACCTGAATAGCCTTAAATTTTAATGGGCCATCAAATACGACCTAAGGAACCATAGCCACCGCCCCTCCATGACCATTCCTTATTGTTTTGCGTTTTACGGCCAAATAACTAGAATTCCGCTTGATTCCTATATTTTCGTATGCTATTGCCCACGCCTTCCGAGTAGGCACGGGCCCTCCGGAAACTAGATCGCCAACAATTTTTTTGGGCCATGAAATACGATCTAAGGAACCATAGTTAGTGCTCCTCCATGACCGTTCCTCGTGTTTTTGCGTTTTACGGCCAAGGAACTAGAATTTTGCACAATTCCCATATTTTCGTGTGCCCCCATGCCTTCTGAGTGGGCTCGGGCCCCTTGGACCCCGATCGCCTAAGGTTTTTCCGGGCCATCAAATACGACCTAAGTAACCATAGTCACCACCCCACCATGACCGTTCCTCATTTATTTTGTGTTCTACGGCCAAAAAACTAGAATTCAGCCCGATTACCATATTTTAGTGTGCCGCCTTCCCAGTGGGTCAGGCCCCTCAAGACCCGGATTGCCTTAAATTTTTCTGGGCTATCAAATACTACTTATGGAACCATAGCCACCACCCTGCCATGACCGTTCCTCGTTTTTTTGCCTTTTACGTCCAAAATACTAGAATTCCGCCCGATTCCCATATTTTCGTGTGCTTTAGCCCACGCCTTCCGAGTGGGCCCGGGCCCCCAGGACCCAGATTGCCTACAATTTTTTCAGGACATCAAATACGACCTAAGTAATAATATTCACCACCACGCCATGACCGTTCCTCATTTCTTTGCGTTTTCCGGCCAAAAAACTAGAATTCCGCCCGATTTCCATATTTTTGTGTGCTATACCAACGCCTTCCGAGTGGGCGCGGGCCCCGGACCCCGATCGCCTAAATATATTTCGGGCCATGAAATACGATCTAAGGAACCATAGTTACCTCTCCGCCATGATCGTTCCTCATTTGTTGCGTTTTACAGCCAAACAACTAGAATTCCGCCCGATTCCTATATTTTCGTGTGCTATAGCCCACCCCTTCCAAGTGGGTCGGCCCCTATGAACTCGGATCGCCTAACATTTTTCCGGGCCATCAAATACGACCTAAGAAACCATATTCACTGCCCCGCCATGACCTCTCCTCGTTATTTTATGTTTTACGGCCAAAAAATAAAAATTACGCCTGATTCCTATATTTTCGTGTGCTATGGCCCACGCCTTCCGAGTGGGCCCGGGCCCCCCGGACCCCGATCGCCTTAAATTTTTCCGGACCATCAAATACGACCTAAGGAACCATAGTCATTTCCCCACCATGACAGTTCCACACTATTTTGCGTTTTACGGCCTAGAAACTAGAATTTCGCCCGATTTCCTTATTTTCGTGTGCTATAGCCCATGCCTTCAGAGTAGGCCTGGGCCGCCCAGACCCGGATAGCCTAAAATATTTGTGGGCCATCAGATACAAACTAAGTAACCATAGTCACCGCCCTGCCATAACCGTTCCTCGTTTGTTTGCGTTTTGCGGCCAAAAAACTATAATTCCGTACGATTCTCATATTTTCGTGTGTTAAAGCCCACACCATCCCGGTGGGCCAGGCCCCCGGACTCGAATCGCCTAAAAATTTTTTAGGCCATCAAATACGACCTAAAGAACCATAGTCACCGCCTCGCCATGACCGTTCTTTGTTTGTTTTGCGTTTTATGGCCAAAAACCTAGAATTCCACCATATTCCCATATGTTCGTGTGCTATAGCCCACGCCTTCCGAGTGGGCATGGCCCCCTGGACCCGGATCGCCAAACAATTTCCCAGGCCATGAAATACGACCTAAGGAACCATAGTCACCGCCTCGTCATGACCGTTCCTCATTTTTTACATTTTACAACAAAAACACTAGAATTCCACCCGATTCCCATATGTTTATGTGCTATAGCCCATGCCTTCCGAGTGGGCCGGCCCCCGGGACTCGGGTAGCCTAAAATTGTTTTGGGCCATCAAGTACAACCTGAAGAACCATATTCACCGCCTCGCCATGACCGTTCCTCGTTTATTTTGCATTTTACGGCCAAAAACCTAGAATTGTGCCCGATTCCCATATGTTCGTGTGCTATAGCCCATGCCTTCCTAGTGGGCAGTGCCCCCGGACCGGGATCGCCCAAAATTTTTCCAGGCCATCAAATATGACCTATGGAACCATAATCACCGCCCCGCCATGACCGTTCCTTGTTTTTTGCGATTTATGGCAAAAAAACTAGAATTCTGCCCGATTCCCATTTTTTCGTGTGCTATAGTGGGCCCTGGCCCCCGCACCCCGATCGCCTAAATTATTTCGGGCAATCAAATACGACCTAAGGATCCATAGTCACTTCCCCGCCATGACCGTTCCTCGTTTAAATGCGTTTTACGGCCAAAAGACTACAATTTAGCCCGATTACCATATTTGCTTGTGCCGCCTTCTGAGTGGGCCGGGCCCCTCCGGACCCGGATCGCATTACATTTTCTGGGCTGTCAAATACGACCTTAGGAACCAAAGTCACCACCCCTCCATGACCATTCCTCGTTTTTATTTTTGCGTTTTCGTGTGCTATAGCCCACGCCTTCCAAGTGGGCATAGGCCCCCGGAACTGGATCGTCTAAAATATTTTCGGGCCATCAAATACGACATAAGGAACTATAATCACCGCCTCTCCATGACCGTTCCTCATGTTTTTGCGTTTTACGAGCAAATAACTAGAATTCCTCCCGATTCCCATATTTTCGGGTGCTATAGCCCACACCTTCCAAGTGGGCTTGGGCCCCCCGAAACCGAATTGCCTAAAAGTTTTCCGGGACATCAAATACGTCCAAAGGAACCATAGTCACTACCTCTCCATGACCGTTCCTTTTTTTGTTTTTGCATTTTACGGCCGAAAAACTAGAATTCCGCCCGATTCCAATACTTTCTTGTGCTATAGCCCACGCCTTCCAAGTGGGCCTGGGTCCCCGGAACCGGATCGCCTAAAATTTTTCCATTCCATAAAATATGACCTAAGGAACCATAGTCACCGCCTCTCCTTGACCGTTCCTCATTTGTTTCGTTTTACGTCCAAACAACTTGAATTCTGACTGATTCTAATATTTGCATTTGCTAAAGCCCACGCCTTACGAGTGGGCCTGGCCCCCCGGACTCGGATCGCTTAAACTTTTTTCGGGCCATCAAATACGACCGTTCCTCGCTTTTTTGCGTTTTAAGGCCAAAAAACTAGATTTCTGCTAGATTCCCATATTTTCATGTGCTATAGCCCACGCCTTCCGAGCGGGCCCGGGCCCTCCGAAACTAGATTGCATAAAAATTAACCGGGCAATCAAATACGACCTAAGGAACCATAGTCACAACCCTGATCGCCTAAAATTGTTTTGGGCCATCCAATGCGACCTAAGGAACCATAGTCACCGCCCCGCCATGATCGTTCCTCATTGTTTTGCATTTTACGGCCAAACAACTAGAATTTCGTCTGATTCCCATATTTTCGTGTGCTATAGCCCATGCCTTCCAAGTGGTCCCGGAACCCCCGGACCCCGATCGCCTAAAATATTTTCAGGCCATCACATACAATCTAAGGAACCATAGTCACAGCCCCGCCATGATCGTTCCTCAATATTTGCGTTTTCGCAAAACAACTAGAATTTCGCCCCCGAGACCCTGATTGCCTAAAATTTTTTTGGGCCATCCAATACGACCTTAGGAACCATAGTCACCGCCCCTCCATGCTCGTTCCTCATTATTTGCGTTTTTTGGCCAAAATACTAGAATTCCGCCCGATTCCCATATTTTCGTGTATTATCCCACGCCTTCCCAATGGGCTGGGCCCCCGGTCTCGGATCGCCTAAAGTTTTTTCGGGCCATAAAATACAATCTGAGGAACCGTAGTCACCGCCCCGCCATGATCGTTCCTCATGTTTTGCGTTTTGTGGCCAAAAAACTAAAATTCCGTCTATTTCCCATATTTTCGTGTGTTATAGCCCACGCCTTCCAAGTGATCCCGGGACCCCCGGACCCCGATCGCCTAAAGTTTTTTCGGGTCATCAAATATGACCTAAGGAACCATAGACACCATCCCGCCATGATCGTTCCACATTTTTTGCGTTTTTGGCCAAAAAACTAGAATTCCGACTCATTCCCATATTTTCGTGTGCTATAGCCCATGCCTTCAGAGTGGGCCGGACCCCCCGGACTCGGATCGCCTTAAATTTCTTCCAGCCATCAAATACGACCCAGAGCACCATAGTCACCACCCTGCCAAGTGCGTTCCTTGTTTTTTGCATTTTACGGCCAAAAACCTGGAATTCCGCCCGATTTCCATATTTTCATGTGCTATAGCCCATGCCTTCCAAGTGGTCCCGGGACCACCAGATCCTGATCGCCTAAAATTGTTTTGGGCCATCACATGCGACCTAAGGAACCATAGTCACCACCACGCCATGATCGTTCCTTATTCTTTGCATTTTACGGCCAAAAACTAGAATTCTGCCCAATTCTCATATTTTCGTGTGCTAGCCCACGCCTTCCAAGTGGTCCCGGGACCGTCGGACCCCGATCGCGTAAAATTTTTCCGGGCCATCAAATACGATCTAAGGAACCATATTCACCGCCCCGCCATGATCGTTCCTCAATATTTGTATTTTTCGGCTAAAAAACTAGACTTTCGCCCGATTTCCATATTTTCGTGTGCTATAGCCCACGCCTTCCAAGTGGTCACGGGACCCCCAAACCCTGATTGGCTAAAAATATTTTGGGCCATCAAATACGACCTAAGGAACCATAGTCACCGCCCTGCCATGATCGTTCCTCACGTTTTGCGTTTTTCGGCCAAAAAACTAAAATTCTGTTCGATTCCCATATTTTCGTGTGCTATAGCCCACGCCTTCCAAGTGGTCCCGGGGCCCCCCAGAGCCGGATTGCCTAATGTTTTTCCGGGTCATAAAATACGACCTAAGGAAACATAGACACTGCCCCGCCATGATCGTTCCACAGTTTTTGCATTTTCGGCCAAAAAACTAGAATTCCACCTGATTCCCATATTTTCGTGTGCTATAGCCCATGCCTTCAGAGTGGGCCGGACCCCCGGACTCGGATCGCCTAAAATTTTTTCCAGCCATCAAATATGACCCAGAGAACCATAGTCACCACCCTGCCATGTTCGTTCCTCGTGTTTTGCATTTTACGGCCAAAAACCTAGAATTCCGCCCGATTCTCACATTTCGTGTGCTATAGCCCATGCTTTCCAAGTGGTCCCGGGACCACCAGACCCTAATCGCCTAAAATTGTTTTGGGCCATCAAATGCGACCTAAGGAACCATAGTCACCACCCCGCCATAATCCTTCCTTATTTTTTACATTTTACGGCCAAAAACTAGAATTCCGCCCGATTCCCATATTTTCGTGTGCTATAGCCCACGCCTTCCAAGTGGTCCCGGGACCCCCGGACCCCGATCGCCTTAAATTTTTTCGGGCCATGAAATACGACCTAAGGAACCATAGTCACCGCCCCGCCATGACTGTTCCTCAATATTTGCGTTTTTTGGCTAATAAACTAGAATTACGCCCGATTCCCATATTTTCGTGTGCTATAGCCCACGCCTTCGATGTGGTCCCGGGACCCCAAGACCCTGATCGCCTAAAAGGTTTTTGGGCCATCAAATACGACCTAAGGAACCATAGTCATAGCCATGATCGTTCCTCATTTTTTGCATTGTTCGGCCAAAAACCTATAATTCCGCCCGATTCTCATATTTGCGTGTGCTTTACCCCATGCTTTCTAAGTGGTCCTGGGACCCCCAGACCCTGATTGCCTAAAAATATTTTTGGGCCATCAAATGCGACCTAAGGAACCATAGTCACCACCCCGCCATAATCGTTCCTCATTTTGTTCATTTTACGGCCAAACAACTAGAATTCCGCCTGATTCCCATATTTTCGTGTGCTATAGCCCACGCCTTCCAAGTGGTCCCGGGACCCCCGGACCCCGATCGCCTAAAAATTTTTCGGGCCATCAAATACGACCTAAGGAACCATAGTCACCGCCCCGCAATGATAGTTCCACATTATTTGGGTTTTTCGGCCAAAAAACTAGAATTCCGCCCGATTCCCATATTTTCGTGTGCTATAGCCCACGCCTTCCAAGTGGTCCCGGGACCCCCGGACCCCGATCGCCTAAAAATTTTTCGGGCCATCAAATACGACCTAAGGAACCATAGTCACCGCCCCGCAATGATAGTTCCACATTATTTGGGTTTTTCGGCCAAAAAACTAGAATTCCGCCCGATTCCCATATTTTCGTGTGCTATAGCCCACGCCTTCCAAGTGGTCCCGGGACCCCCGGACCCCGATCGCCTAAAAATTTTTCGGGCCATCAAATACGACCTAAGGAACCATAGTCACCGCCCCGCAATGATAGTTCCACATTATTTGGGTTTTTCGGCCAAAAAACTAGAATTCCGCCCGATTCCCATATTTTCGTGTGCTATCCCACGCCTTCCCGATGGGCCGGGCCCCCAGACACGGATCGCCTAAAATTTTTTCGGGACATTAAATATGACCTAAGGAGCCATAGTCACCGCCTTGCCATGATCATTCTTCATGTTTTGCGTTGTTCGGCCAAAAAACTAAAATTCTGCCCATTCCCATATTTTCGTGTGCTATAGCCCACGCCTTCCAAGGGATCCCGGGACCCCCGGACCCCGATCGTCTAAAGTTTTTCTGGGCCATCAAATACGACCTAAGGAACCATAGTCACCGCTCCACCATGATCGTTCCTCAATATTTGCATTTTTCGGCCAAAACACTGGAATTTCGCCCGATTCCCATATTTGCGTGTGCTATAGCCCACGCCTTCCAAGTGGTCCCAGGACCCCCAGACATCAAATATGACCCAGAGAACCATAGTCACTGCCATGATCGGTCCTCATTTGTTGCATTTTTCGGCCAAAAAATAGAATTCTGCCTGATTCCCATATTTTCGTGTGCTATAGCCCAGGCCTTCCCAATGGGTAGGGGCCTCCGGAGCCGGATTGCCTAAAATTTTTCCAGGCCATCCAATACAACCTAAGGAACCATAGTCACCACCCCGCCATGACCTTTCCTCATATTTTGCATTTTACGGCCAAAATAATAGAATTCTGCCCGATTCTCAAATTTTCGTGTGCTACCCACGTCTTCCAAGTGGTCCCGGGACTCCCGGACTCGGATCGCCTAAAATATTTCTGGGCTATCAAATACGACCTAAGGAACCATAGTCAATGCCCCGCCATGATCGTTCCTCATTGATTGCATTTTACCGCCAGAAAACTAGAATTCTGCCTGATTCCTATATTTTCGTGTGATATAGCGCATGCCTTCGAAGTGGTCCCGGGACGACTAGACCATGATCGCCTAAAATTATTTTGGGCTATCAAATGCGATCTAAGGAACCGTAGTTACCGCCCCGCCATGATCGTTCCTCATTTTTTTTATTTTACGGCCAAACAACTAGAATTCTGCCTGATTTCCATATTTTCGTGTGCCCCATGCCTTCCTAGTGGTCCTGGGACCCCCGGACCCCGATCGCCTAAAATTTTTCCGGGCCATCAAATACGACCTAAAGAACCATAGTCACTGCACTACCATGATCGTTCCTCATTTTTATGCATTTTACGACCACAGAACGAGAATTCCGCCCGATTCGCATATTTTCGTGTGCTATCCCACGCCTTCCCAATGGGCCGGGCCCCCGGACACGGATCGCCTAAAATTTTTACAGGATATTAAATACGACCTAAGGAGACATATTCACCGCCCTGCCTTGATCATTCTTCATGTTTTGCGTTTTTCATCCAAAACATTAAAATTCCGCCCGATTCCCATATTTTCGTGTGCTATAGCCCACGCATTCCAAGTGGTTTCGGGACCCCCGGACCCGATCACCTAAAGTTTTTCAGGGCCATCAAATGTGACCTAAGTAACCATAGACACCGCCCCGCCATGATCGTTCCTCATGTTTTGCGTTTTCGGCCCAAAAACTAAAATTCCGCCTAATTCCCATATTTTCGTATGCTATAGCCCACACCTTCCAAGTGGTCCCGGGACCCCCGGACCCCGATCACCTAAAATTTTTCCGCGCCATCAAATACGATCTAAGGAACCATAGTCACCGCCCTGCCATGATCGTTCCTCAATATTTGCGTTTTTTGGCTAAAAAACTAGAATTTTGCCCGATTCCCATATTTTCGTGTGCTATAGCCCACGCCTTCCAAGTGGTCCCGGGACCCCTAGACCCTGATCGCCTAAAACTTTTATGGGCCATCAAATACGACCTTAGGAACCATAGTCGCCGCCCCGCCATGATCGTTCCTCATTATTTGCATTTTGCGGCCAAAATACTAGAATTCCGCCCGATTCCCATATTTTCGTGTCTTATCCCACGCCTTCCCAATGGGCTGAGGCCCCGGACTCGGATTCGCTAAAAATTTTTCGGGCCATAAAATACACCCTAAGGAACCATAGTCACCGCCCCGCCATGAGCGTTCCTTATGTTTTGCGTTTTTCGGCCAAAAAACTAAAATTCCGTTTGATTCCCATATTTTCGTGTGCTATAGCCCACGCCTTCCAAGTGGTCACGGGACCCCCGGAGCCGGATCACCTAAAGTTTTTCTGGGTCATCAAATATGACCTAAGGAACCATAGAAACAGTGCCACCATGACCGTTCCATAGTTTTTTTGTTTTCGGCCAAAACACTAGAATTCCGCCTGATTCCCATTTTTTCGTGTGCTATAGCCCATGCCTTCAGAGTGGGCCGGACCCCCGGACTCGGATCGCCTAAAATTTTTTTTGGCCATCAAATACGACCCAAAGAACCATAGTCACCACCCTGCCAAGTTCGTTCCTCGTTGTTTGCATTTTACGGCTAAAAATCTAGAATTCCGCCCGATTCCCATATTTTCGTGTGCTATAGCCCATGCCTTCCAAGTGGTCCCGGGACCCCCGGACCCCGATCGCCTAAAATTTTTCTGGGCCATCAAATACGACCTAAGGAACCATAGTCACCGCCCCGCCATGATCATTCCTCATTTTTTGCAATTTACGACCAAAAACTAGAATTCCGCCCGATTCCCATATTTTCGTGTGCTTAGCCCACGCCTTCCAAGTGGTCCCGGGACCCCCGGACCCCGATCGCCTAAAATTTTTCTGGGCCATCAAATACGACCTAAGGAACCATAGTCACCGCCCTGCCATGATTTTTCCTCAATATTTGCGTGTTTCGGCTAAAAAACTAGAATTACGCCTGATTCCCATATTTTCGTGTGCTTAGCCCACGCCTTCCAAGTGGTCCCGGGACCCCCGGACCCCGATCGCCTAAAATTTTTCTGGGCCATCAAATACGACCTAAGGAACCATAGTCACCGCCCTGCCATGATTTTTCCTCAATATTTGCGTGTTTCGGCTAAAAAACTAGAATTACGCCTGATTCCCATATTTTCGTGTTCTATAGCCCATGCCTTCGAAGTGGTCCTGGGACCCCAAGACCATGATCGCCTAAAAGGTTTTTGGACCATCGAATACGAGCTAAGGAACCATAGTCACTGCCATGATCGTTCCTTATTTATTGCGTTTTTCGGCTAAAAACCTAGAATTCAGCCCGATTCCCATAGTTTTGTGTGTTACACCCCATGCTTTCAAAGTGGTCCCGGGACCCCCAAACCCTGATCGCCTAAAATTGTTTTGGGCCATCAAATGTGACCTAAGGAACCATAGTCACCGCCTCGCCATGATCAGGGTCATCAAATTTTTTCGGGCCATAAAATACGATCTAAGGAACCATAGTCACCGCCCCGCCATGATCGTTCCTCATGTTTTGCATTTTACGGACAAAAACTAGAATTCCGCCCGATTCCTATATTTTCGTGTGCTATAGCCCACGCCTTCCAAGTGGTCCCGGGACCCCTAGACCCCGATCGCCTAAACTTTTTCCAGGCCATCAAATACGACCTAAGGAACCATAGTCACCGCCCAGCCATGATTGTTCCTCAATATTTGCATGTTTCGGCTAAAAAACTAGAATTACGCCCGATTCCCATATTTTCGTGTGCTATATAGCCCACGCATTCGAAGTGGTCCCAGGACCCCAAGACCCTGATCGACTAAAAAGTTTTTGGGCCATCAAATACGACCTAAGGAACCATAGTCACCGCCATGATTGTTAATCATTTTTTGCGTTTTTCGGCCAAAAACCTTGAATTCAGCCCGATACCCAAATTGTTGTGTGCTATACCCCATGCTTTCCAAGTGGTCTCGGGACCCCCGGACCCTAATCGCCTAAAATTCTTTTTGGGCCATCAAATGCGACCTAAGGAACCATAGTCACCGCCCCATCATGATCGTTCCTCATTTATTTCATTTTACAGCCAAACAACTAGAATTCCGCCTGATTTCCATATTTTGGTGTGCTATAGCCCACGCCTTCCAAGTGGTCCCGGGACCCCCGGACCCCGATCGCTTAAAATTTTTCCGGGCCATCAAATACGACCTAAGGAACCATAGTCACCGGCCTGCCATGATCGTTCCTCATTATTTGCGTTTTTCAGCCAAAAAAACTAGAATTCCGCCTGATTCCCATATTTTAGTGTGCTATCCCACGCCTTCCCAATGGGCCGGGCCCCCGGACAAAAATTTTCAGGGTCATTAAATACAACCTAAGGAGCCATAGACACCACCCTGCCATGATCATTCTACATGTTTTGCATTTTCGGCCAAAAAACTAAAATTTCGCCTGATTCCCATATTTTCGTGTGCTATAGCCCACGCCTACCAAGTGGTCCCGGGACCCCCGGACCCCGATCACCTAAAGTTTTTCTGGGCCATCAAATACGACCTACGGAACCATAGACACCGCCCCGCCATGATCGTTCCTCATTTTTTGCGTTTTCGTCCCAATAACTAGAATTCCCCCTGATTCCCATATTTTCGTGTGCTATAGCTCACGCCTACCAAGTGGTCCCAGGACCCTCGGACGCCGATCGGCTAAAATTTTTTCTGCGCCATCAAATACGATCTAAGGAACCATAGTCACCGCCCTGCCATGACATTTCTTCATTGTTTGCATTTTACGGCAGAAAAACAAGAATTCCGCCCGATTCCCATATTTTTGTGTGCTATACCCACGCCTTCCAAGTGGTCCCCGGATCCTCGGATCCTGATCGCATAAAATTTTTACGGGCCATCAAATTCGAACTAAGGAACCATAATCACCACTCCGCCAAGTTCGTTCCTCGTGTTTTGCATTTTACGGCCAAAAATCTAGAATTCCACCCGATTCCCATATTTTCGTGTGCTATAGCCCATGCCTTCCAAGTGGTCCCGGGACCACCAGACCCTGATTGCCTAAAATTGTTTTGGGCCATCCAATGCGACCTAAG
>AWOL01S0001437.1:0-21351 GCA_000715115.1 Nicotiana otophora
AGAAAGTATAGGTTTGGAAGGAGGCGCGATCTGTCCAAAGCTCATCTGAACCAATAAGGCCGGGAAGCAATTGTCGCCCCATGTTTTCTCCCGCGAAATACGGGCTTCGACGTGTGACAACTCTTTTAAAGGAGGTACTAAAAAAGGAGATAACTCTGTTCGACTAGTCTACGTCACCAAAGATTGAGTAAGAGCTCAAGTTACCTCAAAGAGAAGGTGTTAGGCACTCCTCGAGGTCCACAATTGTGGGTCCCGGCTGAACTTAAGATTATATGAATTATGATTAAGCTAGGTGATCAAATAAACAAAGGAGCTCAGAAGTCACAGAACTTTATTACAACATGATTAATAGAGATCTTAGTGCGAATATACGGATACAACTATTTATATCTAATAACAGCATATAAAGAGGAGGGGGGTTCTAAGTTTTTTAGCCTAAAGGATCACCTCGTGCAACATAAATAATACTTCGTAACTCCCTTAAGATGGGGTGTTACTCATATTATTCAGCGGGCACAGACTATCATCTCCTGCTACCTGATTACTATGTTAAAGTTGTTAGCGAAAAGCGTTCTAATTCAATTATAGGTCGTACCCTATGCGTGCATTATCTGTCCCATACCTATGGTCCATGAGGTATTGGACCTCAATTTAGGGTGGTTCTAGACTTAAACTTAGGCTGCTCAAAATGATAAAACTAGGCGACATACAAAACACATTGGACTTCAAATATGGGCAGTCAAGGCTCACGTTTGCCTCCACACTTAAGCAATAAATGCACGCAAACACATATGATGATCAGGAATTTGCAGAATCCTATAGACATGCTTTCTAGGCGATCAAAGTATACAAGTGATTTTAGATGCATGATATAGCGTATAGACAGAATCATGCGGGTATCATAAGCTAATTATTGAGAGTTTTAAGTTACCATTCCTATATGTGCAATGCCTACATGATCTACGCAGTTGGGTACAACAGAATCTGCTAGAGAAAGAGTCCCAGAATTATTCATACGACGTGCATGATGTATCGCTTGAGTGGTCTAGCATTAATCAATTATAGCGAGCAATTATTTCCTATAGGCAGGATCTCTAACGCATAGTACTTTAGAGCTTGTTTTATTTATGCTTAGTCTTATGAACAAGCTTTCTAGTGAAAAATGTGATACAATAGCAAATGAAATGATCAAAATCCTGTAGGCATGATTTCTAGTGAGTGACTGAAGTGTATTGAAGGAAAGTTCATTTTTATTCCTATAGGCAGGTTTCTAATATATTTGAAAGTAACCATGCAAGTTGAAGGGGTGCTTGCTCCCTATAAGCATGTTGTCTATAAACACGTAACAGTAGACATAGCATTTGAACTCATGATTAGTAATAAATAAGTAATGTGTGTGTGCTCCCCTAATGTCATGATCCCTACAATGCTCATGTAATCGAACAACACATATAGCAAACGTCTACCCCATTCCCTTTTACTAACAAACCCAAACTCTTATACAAAGATTATTAAAGGCCCACCAATGAGTAAAAGTAACAATGTTACATAACAGTAATAATAGGCCCACAGAAGGCCCAAATAAAATAACTAAATACCCAGCTTTACTGGGCCTTCAATATCTCTCACATAGCATACTTAGGACTTCAACCAAGAGCCACATTCAATACATGACTCAAGGATCCATAGAGGAGTCTATACCAATTCAATGAGCCACAACACAAGTGTTGCACCACTTGAAACAACCAATATAGATATATAGTACATGACAGGAAGTAGAGTACTAGGGGCAGTTTTGGAGGTTGAGAGAATGACTAGAACCAAGCCCTAGTGTGTCAGAGTTCACAAGGGCCTCAATGGACCCCGAGCAGTGCTCACACTAGGGAGGTCAGTAGTAAGAGACTTGTTAGCCTTGGCTTTCAGCTGGCTAAGAATGAGAGGTTTAAAGATAGCACAGATAACAAACCATTTTGTAACAGCTTTGTAAGATGCGGCTTCGACCCATTTTGTGAAATAATCTATGGCCACTAGCATGAACCTATGCCCATTTGAAGCAGCGGGTTTGATTGGACAGATGACATCCATGCCCCAAGCGGAGAAAGCCTAGGGTGCACCTATTGCGTTGGGTTGACGAAAAGAAGATAAAATTCATAATACTAGATTAAAAGATGAAAATCTAATGTTAAAAAGTGAAAAAAATACAAACTTTTCCAAAAGGGAAGTTCCAACCGTCTCACATGCTCAAAAAATACACAACATCACCTAAAAATGACAAAAAGTTCTATTTATACTATGCTGAAATTTTCAAACAAAAAAACCACCGCGGAGGTTACGCGGCCGCGTAATTCTGACTGCGGCCACACTCTTGCTTTAGCAGCCACGTAATTCTGATCGCGGTCCACGTGCTTCACTTCTAGATCTGGGTTGAACTTGGTTTCGCGAACTGCGTAATTTCCATTGCGGTCATGTAGGAGACTTCCGCGGCCGCATAATCTTGACGCGGACCGCACTTCTTGTTTTTTCCGTAAAATGTAAGCTCTCTGAACCTCAGCAACCGCGGTCCGCATAATTCCAATCGCTGCCGCGTAGGTACGTTTGTGGCCACACCTTTCTAACATGGTCCGCATTCATGTTTTAGCCCAAAAATCTATCTCTCTGAATCTTCCTTTTGCGGACCTCGAAATAAAGGTCGCGATCGCATTGTAGATTTCGCAGCCGCACAATATTAGTGTGGTCTGCGTTTCACATCTTTTGGCCCCAGTCTTGGTTTTTGTTCAAGTGTTGACTCCTTTATGAGTTGATTATGACTCCTTTGGCTCATTTTGAACAATCCCTACAAGCAAGCATATTACATTAAGTTCCGGGAATACCTTCATGAATTTTTGGCCCTAAACACAAGTAAAAGAAAGCAAATAATAGGTTAAAATCCCTAGTTATCTATGATCTAAGTGGACATGAAAGTCAAGATGGGCAAACAAAAAGATCTTCCTATGACGAATTTGTGAAAATCTCAAATTCAGAGGAACTTTATGCGGACAAGTGACCCCTTTCAATTGACATGTACACATATGATAGGTGATGATATATGCTTCCATGTTACTAGACAGTGAAAAGGTTTAAACCATAGGAGCCACATACATAAGAGAGAGAGAGAGAGAGAGAGAGAGAGAGAGTGGTTCAAGAAGGATCTCAACACTAGTCTGTCTTACATTAGATTCAATACCATGTAGGTAAACATTATGATGGTGTGTGTACACGTAAGCAGGTGTTCTCCATTTGAATCAATAGGTTCTATAAGAAATTCATCACGTATAGTCCCTTGTTGAGAATTTGGGGAAGCAAGTGGGAAGTGTTAACCTACGGTTATAACTCAATTCTACAAAATAAATGTAGAGCTCAATTCCACAATAGGTTGTAATTAAGAGAGTTTGTTATAAAGTTTCTTAAAGAATAATGTGCCTCGTTCAAAGAGTAGGTACATGCAATGTTTTGCGATTCAGTTTCTTGTTAAGACCATATTTATGAAGGCTCTTCAATATGGATAGGTGCGGTCTGATGAGTTGTAGTAGAATCAGGCAATGTAGTAACTGGGGGAATATCCTCACCTCTCGGGTGCTCACCCGCCTCATCCATTATAGGGTCAATTGCCACTCCTGGGGTGACATTGGCTCTTTGGCCAGTTCTTGCCTTACTCTTAGGTGCCATGTAGTGAAAGTTAAAGTAAAGCACCAGTCAAAGGAGGAACAATCTTACAAACAATTTATCAAACGATCAAGAACATGGAAGAAGGGTGTTATTCCTAAATGCCCATATAGCCTCCTAATTATAGATGTGGTCGATAATATACCGATAATAAGGACTCTACTAGACACGGCTCATATATATCCTAAGACACTTTAAAACCTTAGGCTCTGATACCAAGTTTGTCATGCAACAAAATAGGGGAGTGCGACCGGCGCTCAACCGAGTGAACCCAGCCGAGCTAGCCTGTTAAATTTCCTTCTACCCAAACTAATCCATGGATGGACATAATACATATTTTCATTAACTAGACAATAAGGTGATCAAGTCCACAATACCAATTCATTAACAATTGTTTTATCATTTTAAAGTCTCAAATGGAACAAGCAATATAACGCAAACATAACATAGTTGGACTTTCCCAACACCAATATACAACCCACACTATGTCTACGGAGCCTCTATAGATAAAGAAGAGTACAATGATAACGCCAGCAATAAGGCCCTGGCTATACCGCAAACATAATACTCAAAGAATAAAAGATACATGACCCAGGAATGAAGTGGGGCTCACCAAGTCAGTTGGGAAGAAGGTGTGCTACTATCACTGATTAATGTCTCCTGTTGTGGAACCACCTACATCCATTAAAGATGCAGCGCCCCCGGAAAAAGGGACGTTAGTACCGCCGAATAACACTAGTATGTATAATTAAACACCCTGTAAATATAATAAATAATATTACAAGGAGGAACAATCATAAAATCAATGGAAGCCTCGAACAATACCAAAACATCAGGTTAAGAACCACATAGGATTTCAAGAAAATTTCCATATTTCAGATTGGAGATTCTTAGTACCTATATACCAACATTCACAATACCATTATTCATAATACTAATACCACCATAATCTTAGCACGGAGTCCGATCACAACCCGATCGACTAGGCTATCTCATTAGAGACATCAACCACAATCACTCTTAATATTAATACCACCGTACCTTTAACACAGAGTCTGATTATGACCCGCTTGGCTAGGCTATCTCATAAGAGACATCAACCACAATCAAAATTTCAATTACAATTCCCAGCACAATCACCACCATGTGTGCGACATGGTGTCTGATCACGACCCGATTGGCTAGGCTGTCTTATTCGAAACATCAACCCTTTTTTATCAATCATCGCATTTCATATTTATTTCACATCTTTTTATTTCATTGGCACTAGTGGCCATAATTATAAGATCATTCCTGGCACGTTGGTCGTATTTAGTATTTCATGCTCACATTTTCAATTTCCAACATCATCATCATCATCAACTACAAATACAATTTAATTCAAGATTTATAGCACATATATGACCAATTTAAAGTCTTAGGAACATAGAGATACTTCACAAAATTTGTTATAATAGCCATCGTTTGAACTTGACCGAAGTCGAAACATTATTAATGCAAAACCCATACTTGAACCCATTCTCAAATGATAACATTACATGATTATAGCATTTGGTATACATATTGAACATATAGCTTTCAACACAATCTTATTCGGAATAGCCAATTTTATAATGAACCACTCGGGACTTGCATAAATTACATGAATATCGTGGAATTCAATTATAAAAGAATAGTTTAGCCAACATACCTAACTTGAGCTTCCTTAAACTCTAAAATGTTCCGGAAATGTTAGCAACTTCAATCTATTTTAGAAATCTAAAAAATTGAACAAAAATTAGGAAGATGATCATGGTTCATGCTCATTTTAGCATTTTATCAAACACTAGGTGTGCATTAAGGTTTCAAGGTACTTTTATGAAAGATTCCATCATCCCACAACCCATTCTTTACCATGCTTAGTTCAACAATCTTCCTACACCCCTTGATAACACATGCATGTAAAATAAACAACTCTGATGCCCAAAATTATATTGCTAATTATCCATGTTTTAGATAAATTTCAACATTAAGGTCTAGGCTGTGGAATCTTACCTCTAGGATGAAGACCTTGTGTTTTTTTCCATCTTAATATTCCAAGATTTGAGCAAGAATTGAAGAAAAATTATTGAGGAACACTTTCTCACTCTAGGGCACTCTCTCTCACTCTAAAAATGTCAGATTTTAGCTCAAAAATGGTCCATTGCATCTATTTAACGAAGTAGGGTCGGGTTGTAGAAACCCAAACATAAATCTCTAGAACAGGGTCTGCGGTCGCATATGTGATTGCATAATTGATATGCGGTCCGCATATCGGCTGCACAATTTGGCCCCTAAAGTTGTTGTTACCTGCTTGGGTCTACAGTCACTATGCGGCCTGCAGACCTATTCTACGATCGCATAATGAATCGTAGAACAGTTCGGCAGTCGCATAGTCAATCGTAGAATGGCAACCAAGCCTGCCGATCTCGGCCTCACTCTGCGACCATTATACGGTCCGCAAAGTGATTCTGGAACCGTTTAGTGGGCCGCATAAATGTTAATTTCCTTTGCAAAATGTTACGGGGCCTTACACTGATATTTACTTTTTTTGCATAGATCATGAGATTCCTCCTTATCCTCCTCCAGGCCATCACGCGGGAGTAACAATCTCTGTACCAGTTTGTTGAGTGGGCCCTTGGAATTTCCCAGGCCTGCCACTTCTAACAAGCTCTTCAGCATACTCACAACATGATGCCATATCTTCCCGCCCGCACATCAGACAGATCGGGATGGGTGTCCCCAACCTAGGGCATTTGTTCTTCTTGTGCCCCCCTTTTATGAAACCACAACATGTTTCAAGAGTCATCCAACATAAGCCCAAGTGGCGCTTCTTACAAATCAAACATTCCAGCTTATTGGTGCAAACAATCCTCTCTCATTTCTTAGGTTCCCTCACCACATGATTCAGTGGCGTGTTAACATTAATAGGAACAATGGCACTTTTCCTAGCAACTAGCTCTTTCAATCCCTCCTTGCTGCCTCGAACTCGTGGGTAACTCATCTGGAAAATGAGACATGACGAGAAAATTAACTTCCTACCTCTAGCTCTACCGTATGATCAGGAGTATCATAGAAAGGTGACATTCCTAAATGCCCAAGTAGCCTACTAATTAGAGATATGGTCGCCAACACACCGATAAGAAGGAATCTACTAGACATGGCTCAGAGACATCCTAGGATACTTTCAATCCCTCATCGCTGCCTGATACCAAGTTTGTCATGCTCCAACCTCTAGGAGCACGACCAGCGCTAAACCGAGATAATCCGGATACTTTCTACCCGACCTTACCTATGAATAAAGTGGAGATGTATTCAATTATTTAAAGGATTTCATAATCAACACCAAATCCACTACTATTAGTAGCTTGATTTATAATTCCCAAAATATATTACACATTCATAGTTTGAAGTGGAACATGTGGTACAAATACAACATTTCTAGTTTTGACTTTCCCAACATTAATGTACAACCCGCAACATGTCTAAGGAGCCTCTAAGTATAACAAAAGAGTAGTATAGAAGTGCCGACGACAAGGCCCTGGCTATACCTCAAAATACAAAGTACGACACCAAGTGACATCATGCCCCGAATAGAGTAGGGCTCACCAAAACCTGTTGAATAGATAATAACTGGTAACGAGGAATAAAACTGCCCGCTGATGAACCACCTGCATCCATTGAAGATGTAGCGCCCCCAGCAAAATGGACATTATTACATATGTAATAGTACTAGTATGTAAAGATAAATGTCCTCTTTTGAAATAAAATGCCAATGTAATAAAGGGAAAACCATGGAAACAACAAGTAACGATCGATGATATCCAAATTCCATGTTAAAACATAAAAACTTCTAAAATACGAAGATAATACTGTGAAGATGATAATCCAAACATGAAGATATTATTATTTTTGATTGGGAGACCTTTATTCCGATGTACCACCGTGAATTTAGCATGGAGTACGATCACGGCCCGATCGGCTAGGCTATCTCATCAGATGACATCAGCCACAATCACAATCACTATCTCAGTACCGATATACCACCGTGAATTTAGCATGGAGTACGATCACGGCCCGATCGGCTAGGCTATCTCATCAGATGACATCAGCCACAATCACAATCACTATCTCAGTACCGATATACCACCGTGAATTTAGCATGGAGTACGATCACGGCCCGATCGGCTAGGCTATCTCATCAGATGACATCAGCCACAATCACAATCACTATCTCAGTACCGATATACCACCGTGAATTTAGCATGGAGTACGATCACGGCCCGATCGGCTAGGCTATCTCATCAGATGACATCAGCCACAATCACAATCACTATCTCAGTACCGATATACCACCGTGAATTTAGCATGGAGTACGATCACGGCCCGATCGGCTAGGCTATCTCATCAGATGACATCAGCCACAATCACAATCACTATCTCAGTACCGATATACCACCGTGAATTTAGCATGGAGTACGATCACGGCCCGATCGGCTAGGCTATCTCATCAGATGACATCAGCCACAATCACAATCACTATCTCAGTACCGATATACCACCGTGAATTTAGCATGGAGTACGATCACGGCCCGATCGGCTAGGCTATCTCATCAGATGACATCAGCCACAATCACAATCACTATCTCAGTACCGATATACCACCGTGAATTTAGCATGGAGTACGATCACGGCCCGATCGGCTAGGCTATCTCATCAGATGACATCAGCCACAATCACAATCACTATCTCAGTACCGATATACCACCGTGAATTTATCACAAAGTTTGATCACGGCCTAATCGGCTAGGCCATCTCATCCGAAGACATCAACCACATTCATAATCACCATCTCAGTCATAATCATTAAGCACTATCACCACCATATGTGCGGCATGGCATCTGATCTCGACCTGATCGGCTGGGCCGTATCACCACAATTTCGTGTGGATCGACATCACCCTTTGCTAACAATCATCTCATCTAAGATAAGAGGAATAATTTTATCATATCAATCTCATCCCAAATAAGGGGAATAATCACAATCCACTCCAACACCGGCACGTGTAGATTCGGGGTTAGGTTATTTCAAACTACCCTTCCTCGGTTTGAGGTGATTCGAGGATTCAACTAAGTTTGTATGATGTTTTAGGACTTGTTGGTATACTTGGTTGAGGTCCCGAGGGCCGAGGGTGAGTTTCGGATGGCTAACGGGTCAAAATTTGAACTACAATAGCTGTTGCAATTTCCTTATACTGGAAATATCTTCTGCCAGAATCGAGCCCGGAATCGAGCCCGGAATCAATCCACGATCAATCCCAGGATCGAGGGCCATGATCGAAGGCAAGGTTGATGATCAGGATCGAAGCCACGATTGAGCCCAGGGTCGAGGACCACGATCGAAGGCAGGGTCGAAGACATGATCGAAGGCCAGAGTCGAGGGCCATGATCGAGGGCCAGGATCAAGGGTGATAATCGAGGCCTAGGATCGAGGCCAAGGATTGAGGACCTCGATCGAAGGCCAAGATCGAGGCAGAACCGAGGCTGTCTAGGCAAAATTATAAAATATAGACTTCGTCCCATTCGCCATTTTTGACGAATTGAAGCTTGAGGAGAGGCTATTTTTGATAGATTATCAAGCACAACTTGAGATAAGTCCCTTGTGATCATTTCTGCTCCATAATATTGAATTATCATCGAATAATCCGACTAGATTACATGATTTTGAGGTGGAAATCGGAGATTGGAACTTAGAAATTTGGAACTAAGATTTGCATATTTGAGGCTTGACTTGAGGTCGGAATTTGGTAAAATTGGTATGGGTAGACTCGTGGTTGAATGCGCTTTCGGATTTTGTAACTTTTGTCGAGTTCCGAGACGTGGGCCCCACGGACATTGTTTGAGCTAAAATTCGGATTTTTATGGAAAATTAGCATTTTCTTATGGAATTAATTTCAATGAATTTTATTGACTGAAACGAATTATTTATGGCTAGATTTGAGGCATTTGGAGGCCAATTCACGAGGAAAGGACATTGCAGAACAAGAATTTCATAGCTTGAGGTAAGTAACAGTTATAAATCTGGTCCTGAGGGTTTGAAACCCTAAAATTTTGTTTCATGTGATTATTTTGGAAGTTACACACATGCTAGGTGACGGGCGTATGGGCGTGCACCGAGGGGATTGTGACTTGGTCCGTCCTCTGGAAACTGTATAGTTGAATAATTTATTGTTAGCTATATGCTCTGTATGTGTTGAACAAATTTGACTGTAAATCATGTTGGAAATCATGCTTAGGCTATGTTATAGTATTGTTGGGACCCGCAGAGGTCACGTACTTGTTGAATTATTTTTTTAATTGATGTCTTGTACTCAGTCATGAGTTTTCTTGCATATTATACCTCTGACTTTGTTTACATTTGTTGATATACTATGTTATCTTTGTTTGGGCTGATCTTTATGATTTCTGAGAGCCCGAGAGACTAGAGAGGTTGAGGAATGAGTAAGGCTGAGGGCCTGTCGGTTAGGTAAGGATATTATGGCACGTGAGTTATCCGTGCATGATATTATAGCACGTGAGTTGTCTGTGCAGCACGTGAGTTGTCCGTGCAGATTATGGCGCTTGGGTTGTAGGAGCCCCCTCCGGAGTCTGCACACCCCTATAGCATGGGTACCCATTGAGTGTGAGTGTTGAGGGTTGAGAGCCGAGTGGTTGAGTTGATGTGACGAGTGGTGTGACTGTTGCCCTGAGAGGATGTACTTGCTTTTTATTTGTTGTTGCATTTAGTTGCTATTTGTCATTGTTGTGAAATTCTCTAAAAGATTTTATATCCGGATTAAATGAACTTGAACTGTATAAATTGATTTGACTTAAACTGCTGGAGTTGCAAGCAAATATTCTCTGTTGGAATTATTGGAAATGAACTATAACTGTGTAGCTCGTATATTGTATCGAGATAGGCGCCATCACAACATTTATTTGGTTTCGAAGTATATTGTCTGCACCTGGGGTTTGGGCCGGATGTCCGCATGAAGTTCTAACCCTATTTGAAAGACCAGATGTGTTACTAGTTATTCTATATTTGAATTTGGGCCTGTAATTATTTTAAATGATATGTAATAGCTTGTAAAACTGAATGATGGGAAAATTAGTAGAAAAGGGTAACAAGTATATTTTATTCTTGCATAAAAGGGTAGAGAACATGTCTATAGGGTCTATGTGCTTTATTTGCTTTTTTGTTAGCGTGCTTTGTCTCGATACTCATAGGAATCATGCCTATAGGGATCACATGCACTTCACTTAACTTGTCTATGTAATGACCCGAACGATCATTTTGAGGATTTTTACTTCGCTCGGTAGTTTGTGGGAACGAATCGCACCATATGATGCATTATTACTTGTGTGAATCGTCGGTTTAGGCTTTTAAGTTCTTCGAAATTGATTCGGAAGGATGATTATCAACTTGGAAGCTTTAAGTTGGAAGAGTTGACCAAGTTTGACTTTTTTGTGAATTTGACCCCGGAACGGAGTTTTGGATGGTTCCGATAGGTTCAGATGGTGATTTTGGACTTGGGCGTATGCTCGGATTTGCATTTGAATGTTTCTAGAAGGTATTGGCAAATATTGGCAAAAATTACAAATTTGAAGGTTTGGAAAGTTCACATGTTTGACCCAGAGTTGACTTTATTGATATCGGATTCGTATTGTGGTTCCGAGAATTGTAATAGTTTTGTTATTTCATTTTGGGCTTGTGTGAAACATTTGGGTTCATTCCGGGTTGATTTTCTATGTTTCGACATGAATTATGGAAGTTGAAAAGCTCAAAATTCATTAAGTTTGATTTGAGGTGCGATTCATCATCTTGATGTTGTTATGTGTGATTTGAGGCCTCGAG
Source organism: Nicotiana otophora (assembly GCA_000715115.1). Lineage (NCBI taxonomy): Eukaryota > Viridiplantae > Streptophyta > Magnoliopsida > Solanales > Solanaceae > Nicotiana > Nicotiana otophora. The sequence continues at coordinate 11,615 of AWOL01S0001437.1, forward strand.
TAGGTCTGTGTTATGTTATGAGACTTGATGGTATATTTGGCCGGGGTCCCGAGTAGCTCGGGTGAGCTTCGGACGAGGTTCAGACCATTTCTAATTCTTATTTGGTTGTTGGTTTTCTGCTGTTACCTGTTGCTCCTGGCGTTCATCGCGATCGCGAAGATTTGGCCGCGATCGTAGAAGTTGTTTTGGTCAGTGGAGCTATTTGTTCTTCATGTTCGCGCTTCTGAGGTCGCATTTGCACTAGGTTAAAGATTTTAGTCTGCGCGTCCATAGCTATGCGTTCGCGTAGTGTTGAGCGAGGGTTTGTCAGTCTATATGGGTCCTTCACCGTGTTCGTAGTGAGTGGTTCACGATCACGGAAGTCTGGCAGTGTCCTTCATCGCGTTAACGACGGTTTATCCGCGAACACGTAGTTTAATGTGTCACAATGTAAGTTTCTGCTTCGCGACACGTATGGTATCACTGGGCATTGCATATAAAGTACTTTATTTCGTGGATTTCAGTATTGTTTCAATTTTGGAGCTATGTAGCTCGCATTTAGGCGATTCTTGAAGCAACTTTCACCATGTGGACTGGGGTAAGTGTTCTCTACTCATTTTTGATCTTATATTATGAATCTATCTCCGTTTTTTGCATTTGACTGAGGGTTCCAAAAGAGAAAAATGGGGGTTTTAGCCTAAAGTTTCATAATGTGGAGTTTTGAGTTTTGAACATCGATTTGGAGTTTGATTTGGGTGAAACTAGTATGGTTGGACACGTAATTGACTGGTTTGTCGGGTTCTGAGGTGTGTTCCCGGGTTTGAATATTTGGCCGTTTTTGGGCTTTTGATTAAAGATTCAACATCTATCGATGGGTTTGTTTCCTTTGGCATTATTTGATGTATTTGAGTTGCTTTTGGCTAGTTTTGAGCCGTTTGGAGGTCGGTACCCACGAGCAGGCATTTTTGGAGCATCGCTTGGCTTTTTCGAGGCAAGTAACACTTCTAAACTTGGTGCTGAGGGTATGAAACCCCGAATTACGTGCTATTCTAGGAAACCCCGAATTACGTGATTGGTGTTGAGGTGACGCATATGCTAGGTAACGGGCGTGTGGGCATGCACTGTGTGAATTGTGACTCCGTTATTCCTGTGGTGCTGTGTAGTTACCCGATCTTATCTGTAACCATGAAATTTCTACGTACTGGAGCTATTGAGCTGTGACCTATGATAGAAACCATGTTTAGGCTACATGCTTATCGTGTTGGGATCCACTGAGGTCATTTCTACTGTTGAGTTATTTGCTTTCATTACATTACAGACTCAGTCATACGCATTCATATGAATATCATATCTCAGTCTTTGTTACCATTTATTGACACATCATATCATTATTTTGGGCTAGTTTTGTTACACCCCATGTTTTTGTACGTGAAAGCACGTCGTAAGTCAATTGATGTAAGCTCGGAAATGAGATCCTCTTTGAAAGTATATGAAGTGATTTAATGTTGTTACACCACGTACTTCAGACGTCACTGTCAATAAAGAGAATATATGTTTTCCTTAAGCAAGCAATAAAGTGGTCATATCTGCAATTACCAATTTCTTACCATAAGTGTTCACCATTTTTAAAGTCTCGAATGGACAAGTAATACAACCACAACATAGCATAGTTTGTCTTTCCCAGCACCAATACACGACCCACACTATGTCTACGAAGCCTCTATAGATAAAGAAGAGTACAATGATAATACTGGCAACAAGGCCCCGGATATACCTCAACAGAATACACAAAGTACAAAAGATTCATGACCCCGGAATGACGTGGGGCTCACCAAGTCAACTGGGAAGAAGGTGCACTGCTATCACTGACAAATATCTCCTACTGTAGAGCCACTTGCATCCATTGAAAGACGCAGCGTCCCCTGCAAAAGGGATATTAGTACTGTCGAATAGCACTAGTATGTATAACTAAACACCCTCTCAATAGAATGACAAATTAATAGCACTAGTATGTATAACTAAACACCCTCTCAATCAAGACAGTGTTCAAATTAATTTCCATATCTCACATGTTTTAGTATCGATATACCATTGTCCACAATACCAGTACCATTATTAACCATACAAATACCACTATTCACAATACCATTATTCACAAAACCAATACCATTATTCACCATACCAATACCATAATTCACAGTACCATTATTCACAAAACCAGTACCACCGCACTCTTAGCACGTAGTCCGATCACGACTTGATCGGCTAGGCTATCCCAGTAGAGACATCAACCACAATTTCTTTTAATATCAATACCACTGTATTTAACATGGAGTCCGATCACGACCCGATCGGCTAGGCTATCCATTAGGGACATCGACCACGATCACAATTTCAATTACAATTTCCAGCACAATCATCACCATTTGTGCGGCATGGTGTCCGATCACGACCCGATCGGCTAGGCTATCCATTAGGGACATCGACCACGATCACAATTTCAATTACAATTTCCAGCACAATCATCACCATTTGTGCGGCATGGTGTCCGATCACGACCCGATCGGCTAGGCTATCCATTAGGGACATCGACCACGATCACAATTTCAATTACAATTTCCAGCACAATCATCACCATTTGTGCGGCATGGTGTCCGATCACGACCCGATCTGCTGGGCTATTTTATTTGAGACATCAACCTTTTCATATCAATCATTGCATTTCATAATACTTTCACATCCTTTCATTTCATTGGCACTAGTGGCCATAATTATAAGGTCATTCTTGGTACGTTGGCCATATTCAGTATTTCATGCTCACTCTATCAATTTCAAATATCATCCTCATCATCAACAACAAACACAATTCAAATAAAGTGTGTAGTACACATGTGAGAAATTTAGAGTCAAATGCACATAGAGATATTTCACAAAATTTGGCATAATAGCCTTCATTTGAACTTGACTTAGAGTCGAAACATTATTAATGCACAACCTATATTTTAACACATCCCCAATTGGTAACATAACATGAATAGAGCATTTGCGAGGCTTGTTGAACATATATCATTCAACCCAATCTTACTCGGAATAGCCAATTTCATAATGAATCACTCGGGACTTACATAATTTACATGAATATCGTGGGATTCAATTCTAAGAGAAGAGTTTAGCCAACAAACCTCAATTACGCTTCCTTAACTCTAAAACATTCCGGAATTCTCAACAACTTCAATCTATTATGGAAATATAACAAACTAAATCAAAATTAGGAAGATGATCACGGTTCTAACTCACTTGATCATTTTATCAAACACTAAATGTGCATAAGGTTTCAATGTCTTTTTTATGAAGGATTCCATCATCCCACAACCCAATCTTTACCATTTTTAGCTCAACAATCTTCCTACATCCTTTGTTAACACATGCATGTAAAATAAACAACTCTCATCCCAAATATTATCTTGCTAGTTACCCATTTTCAGAAGATTTCGGAATTAGGGTTTAGGGTGTAGAATCTTACCTCTAGGATGAAGACCTAGTGACCTTCCATTCTTAATCTTCCAAAACATGAGCAAGAATTGATGAAAAATTATTGAAGAACACTTTCTCACTCTAGGGCACTCTCTCTCAATCTAAAATATCAGATTATGGCTCAAACATGGCCCAAAAAGAGTATTTAACAAAATAGGGTCGAGTTTTAAAAACCTAAAAATGGAGCTCCGAAACAAGGTATGCGATCGCATACCCGATATACGGACCGCATATCGGTCACATAGTGGGTTACAAAATAGCCAAAAGAATTATCTGTGTATGCGATCACTATGCGGTCCGCATAACTATTATGCGATCGCATAATGCACCGCATAACAGTTATGCGGTCGCATAGTCGACTTCATAGTTGCTTCCAACATACCCAATTAACTGCCTCACTTTGTGGCCATTATGTGGTCCACAGAGTGGTTCTGCGGTCGCATAATGGACCGCAGAAATACACTTTTTCACCAAAAATGTTCCTTTACTTTTCGGTGCATTTTTCAACCCAAAACACATAAGCCTAGCCTGCCACCATGAAACATTATTTTCTTTGCAAATTTTACCAGGGCTTACACTTAAGTACTTTGAAATTTTTCCGTGGTGTTACAGCTAAACTATAACATGTCTATAGGGCTTTAACTAATTAACGAATCAGTTGCTTCTAGTGCTTTTATTGTAAAGCTTACCCATATATTATGACTGTAGGATCTTAATAAATTAATTAGCTTCTTTTGCTGCTTCCTTGTACTGCCACACTTAGATGACATGCCTATAGGGATGAAGTATTATAAAATCATATTAGATTGTCACCCGCCTAAGAAGCATGTTTATAAAATCAGCGATGTTAATGTTGAGCTTTCAAAATGCTGTATTACCTCATCGTGAAACAATTAGAGATCATATCTATAGGACATGCAATACCTTTAATCTGCCAATGTGTTAGTCTAAAGCTGCAATGCTGCATGTACAATAATGGAAATCAGAATCACATAGAGACCATGTTTATAGGACTTAATGACTTAACGTGTTCTAATTTAAAACTGTCTAGTTGCGTGCAATTTGCTGCTTATGCGTGGAGGCCAACTCGAGCCATTTATTGACTTTGTGTGAACTACTATATGTTTCGAATGTGTGCCTAGTTGTATCATTTTGAGCATCCTAAGTAGTGTCTAGAACCTCCCAAATAGTAGGTCCAAAGCCTCCTGGACCATAGGCATAGGACGGGTAGCGCACACATAGGAGACAGTTTAACATAGTAATCAGGTAGCAGGAGATGATAGTCTGAGCCCTCTGAATCATATGAGCAACCCTTACTCTAAAGGAGTTGCAAAGTATTACACGGGGTGATCCTTTATGCTAAAACACTTAGCATCCCTCTCCTTTACATGTTTATTGTTCACACTTAGTCATCGAATATAGAATAATTACGTTGTACCTTATAACCTCTAAAGACATGTATTGACTATCTATATTATTTAATTGTTGACCCGATTTTCTTTATACTTGTTCACAATAGAACCTTTAAACTCCTTGCCTTCCCACACTTATATGATAATGTTGGACAATTGTGATACGATAATCCTACACAGTGTAAACTTCGGTTGGGGCCCACAGTTGTCGACCTCGATGAATGCCTAACACCTTCTCTTTGAGGTAATTTGAGTCCTTACCCGATCTTTGGTAACACGGACTAGTTAAAACAGAGAATAGTAAATGGGTTTGATAAATAGAACCATATGATCCATTGTAGGCATTTGGATTGTAGACTTATGATTGCTGTAAATATTTGGGTGATGAGAAATGGTGTTAGTTACATCAATTTGGGATTGTAGGATCACTTAGAAGTAGTAGAATGAGAACTCGGTGAAGAAAAGACCAATTACTAAGGGCTGTGAGGCTTTACGCCCAAAGGGTGTTTGATAGAATTCCTAAGTGACTAAAACATTAGAATTAGTGCTAATATTGGTTCATCTTGATGTATATTGATGTAGATTATCTTTGAAGGAGGCACCGGACATTGTGATATGCTTAAAAGGGCCAGCATCTAGGTATGTGAGGCTAACTCTCTTTATCACGTTATTTGATTGCATGTGGTGACTTTAGGAACTTTTTAGTTCTTGATCATTCAAGAATACGTTTCTTGATCTAAATTAGTTCTTTTAATATCATAGGATCATAACTTTCATTGAACAAATGCAACATCAATATTTACTTATTTTGAACGACTGAATAGTCTTTCTTATACTTCAAATCTTCATCGATTCCCTCGTTTTTGAACCATGATATTCCGAGTCCGAAAACTTGAGATACACTATTTCTTGAAATTTCCCACAAACCACGTTTTTGTTTCAAGATCTTGATTCTACCCGGTTGGTTCTTTGTTAAGTCGAAGGATCACATGACTGCTCCAAGCGTGTAACACCCCATAAATTTGGATTAGTTGTGGATGTGTTAAATGAGTATTAATGTGACCTTCTACACATGTGAAGTCCTATCTGGATGAGTATGGGTGGAAACAATTATTTTAAGATCAAGATCGAGAGTGAGGTGTATAAAATTAAATAGAATTGACTACGTTTGTAGGAGGTACGTCTTATAGCCTTAGTCTGTGCAAGGCCATGAAAACTCACGGCCGTAGACAGTGCAAGGCAAAAAAAACTCAGTACCATACACAATGCAAGTCACTGTCCAGGGCATCATCCTCAGCACCCCAGACAGTGCAAGGCACTGTAACTTTAGCGCCTTTGATGGCTCCTTACACAGTTATTTCGGCGCCCCTAACAATGCCTCGCGCATGCAAGGTTTCCCCGAGCTATCTTTATTATCCTCCTCAATATTGGGACATATTCACTTATTTAAAAGTCCTACCTCGTGTTTCCCACACCCCAAACAACAAAACCTACTCTAGAAAGGGAAGCTCTCAATGACCTAACTTTCCCAAGGTCCCTCCATCATCCAATATATTCGATCGAAACACCATTATTGAGAAAGGAAACCCTAGAACTCGAATTCAAGAGGATTGAACGTCAAAAAGGTAATGCTTCTTCTCCCATATCATTTATATCTATCAATTTATAAGTTTTGAGAGAATAGTAAATGGGTTTAATAAAGAGAACCATATGATCCATTGTAGGCTTTTGGATTGTAGACTTATGATTGTTGTAAATATTTGGGTGATGAGAAATGGTGTTAGTTACATCAATTTGGGATTGTATGATCACTTAGAAGTACCAGAATAAGAACTTGGTGAAGAAAAGACCAATTACTAAGGGCTATGAGGCTTTATGCCCAAAGGGTGTTTGATTGAATTCCTAAGTGACTAAAACATTAGAATTAGTGCTAATATTGGTTCATCTTGATATATATTGACGTAGATTATCGTCGAAGGAGGCAACAGATATTGTGATATGCTTAAAAGGGCCAGCATCAAGGTATGTGAGGCTAACTCTTTTTATCACATTATTTGATTCCATGTGGTGACTTTAGGAACCTTTTAGTTCTTGATCATTCAAGAACACGTTTCTTGATCTAAATTTGTTCTTTTAATATCATAGAATCATAACTTTCATTGAACAGATGCAATATCAATATTTACTTGTTTTGAACGACTAAATAGTCTTTCTTATAGTTCAAATCGTCATCTATTCCCTTGTTTTTGAACCATGATATTCCGAGTCCCAAAACTTGAGATACACTATTTCTTGAAATTGCCTACAAACCACATTTGTGTTTCAAGATATTGATTCAAGTCGGTTAGTTCTTTGTTGACTCGAAAAATCACATGACTGTTCTGAGCGTGTAACACCCCATAAATCTGTATTAGTTGTGGATGTGTTAAATGACATTAATGTGACCTTCTAGATATGTGAAGTCCTATCTGGATGAGTATGGGTGGAAACAATTGTTTAAAATCAAGACCGATATTGAGATGTATAAAATTATATAGAATCGACTAAGTTTATAGGAGGTACGTCTTATAACATTAGTCAGTGCAAGGCCATAAACACTCACGGCCATAAATAGTGCAAGGGAATAAAAACTTATTCCCACAGACAGTGCAAGGCACTGTCAAGGGCATCATCCTCAGCGCCCCAGACAGTGCAAGGCACTGTCAAGGGCATCATCCTCAGCGCCCCAGACAGTGCAAGGCACTGTAATTTTGGTGCCTTTTATGGCGCCTTGCACAGTTATTTCGGCGCCCCTAGCAATGCCTCGGGCATGCAAGGTTTACCCGAGCTATTTTTATTTTCCTCCTCAATTTTGGGACATGTTCACTTATTTAAAAGTCATACCTCGTTCCCCCACACCCCAAACACGAAAACCTACTCTAGAAAGGGAAGCTCTCAATAACCTAACTTCTCAAAGGTCCCACCATCACCCAAGATATTCGATTGAAACACCGTTGTTGAGAAAGGAAACCATAGAACTCGAATTCAAGAGGATTGCACGTCAAAAAGGTAAAGCTTCTTCTCCCAAATCATTTATAACTATGAATTTATGAGTTTTGAGAGAATAGTAAATGGGTTTGATAAAGAGAACAATATGAACCATTGCAGGCTTTTTGATTGTTGACTTACGATTGTTGTAAAAATTTGGGTGATGAGAAATTATGTTAGTTACATCTATTTGGGATTGTAGGATCACTTAGAAGTAGTAGAATGAGAACTTGGTGAAGAAAAAACCAATTACTAAGGGCTATGAGGCTTTACGCCCAAATGGTGTTTAATAGAATTCCTATATGACTAAAACATTAGAATTAATGCTAATATTGTTTCATCTTGATATATATTGACATAGATTATCGCTGAAGGAGGCGAAAAACATTGTGATATGCTTAAAAGGGCCATCGTCAAGGTATGTGAGGCTAACTCTCTATGTTACTAAATGCCTCGGAAATATAGTTAAGCTTAGTTCCTTGAATAGTTGCAGAACTTTTATTCTATAGATTCATAACTCGATTATGACTTTCATTCTGAATGTTTGTGAGCTCAGTGAGTATTAAATATAGACCGGGTTTGATGTAACCAAGTCTCAGTATAGCTTACTCAGCATGTGATAAATAGTTGAAGTTTCAGTGTTCATAATCAGTTCAAGAATACATGTATCAGTCTAGTCCTATTCAGTATTTCAGTATTATGTAACTCAATGTGATTCACTATTTCAGTATCATGTATTGCAGTGTGATTCTCATTTCATGATTTTAAATCCCTGAATGTTGAACATCTATATTTGGGCCTGAGGCCGCAGTTAATGCTTTATGCATCTTTGGGCCTGAGGCTGCAGTATATGCTTTATGAATTTTTGGCCCTGAGGCCGCAGTTATGTGTACGTATACTTGGGCCCGAGGCCGTAGTTTGTGCATATATATATTGGGCCTGAGGCCGCAGTTTAATATTCAGATAAACAGGTTGTTCATCTTTCAAAAGAGAGAGTTTTCATATCTTTACTTCCTTTGTTCAGTTCAGTTATCAATTATCATTTCGGTTATCAATTATCATTTCAGTTATTAGTTATCAGTTATCATTTCAGCTTCAGTTTCAATAGTTATCATTTCAGTTATGAATTATCAATTCTCAGTTATCAGCTTAGTTTCAGGTTCAACATTTATAATTCTTTCTTTCAGTTTCTTTACATACCAGTGCAACTCAAATGTACTAACATCCCTTTTGCCCGAGGCCCGCATCTCACGATGCAGGTAATGATTTACAGGTTGACGATTCAGAGCACTAGAATTCTCATACCAGCTATTTGGTGATCCCCAGTTCTTTCGGGGAATTATCATTATCTTACAGTCTTCAGTATTTTCAGACAGATAGTGTTTTCAGTACTTCATTAGAGGCTTCGTAGACTAGAGTAACAGTTAGACAGAGTCCCAAATTTTTCATATTAAAGAATATTGACTACAGATATGTTCATACTTGTATTAATGTTTTCACACTTTGATTTATATCATTCAAAGTTTCAGTATATCAGCATGTGTTAGTTTATCTTCTGCATTCAGTATGTTATGATATATCATTTTTATTCAGTTAGCCAGTTAGTTCGCTTGGTCAGATATAGTCTGGCATGGAGTGTCGTGTTCTAGGCCCAGGTTCGAGGCGTGACAAAGCTTGGTATCGGTGCACTAGGTTCACGTATCCTAGGGAGTCTATGAAGCTGTTTCTAGTGGATTTTTCTTTATATGTGTGTGCTGGCCACACATATATATGGTTAACTACCAA
>AWOL01S0001438.1:0-35468 GCA_000715115.1 Nicotiana otophora
TCCGCTGCCAGCAACAACTCTTCGCGATCACGTCCTCTTCTCTGCGATCGCGAAAGAGGAAACCAGAAACAGAAATCAGTAGTTCCTCAAAGACCAAAAGTGAGTCGAACATGATCCGAATCACCCCTAGGCCCCTGGAACCCAATCAAAACATACCATTATATCCTAAAACATCATACGAACTTAGTCGAGGCTTCAAATCAAATCANAACAAATACGTGGATTCCAGCCACCCCTCCTTCCTTCTTCGCGAACATGGTATAACCCTCGCGTTCGCGTAGTACCACTGCCCAAAGCTCCAGGATCGCTGACCAACTTTCGCGAATGCGTAGAATATTTTCCTCCGCTGCCAGCAACAACTCTTCGCGATCACGTCCTCTTCTCTGCGATCGCGAAAGAGGAAACTAGAAACAGAAATCAGTAGTTCCTCAAAGACCAAAAGTGAGTCGAACATGATCCGAATCACCCCTAGGCCCCTGGAACCCCATCAAAACATACCATTATATCCTAAAACATCATACGAACTTAGTCGAGGCTTCAAATCAAATCACATAACATCAAAAATACGAATCGCACCCTAATTCAATATATTGAAACTAATAAATTTCTAACTTCTACAATCAATGCCGAAACCTACCAAATCAACTCCAATTGACCTCAAATTTTGCACACAATAATGAATAACACAACGCACCAATTCCAACTCCCGGAACCAAAATCCGAGCTCGGTAACAACAAAGGCAACTTTCGGTCAAACGTCTTAACTCTCCAAACTTCAACTTTTCCAACTTTCGCCAATTCAAGTCAAAATCATTTGCAGACTTCCAATTCAATATCCGGATACACTCCTAAGTCCAAAATTACCATACGGAGTTAGGGGACCATCGAAACTCCATTACGGAGTCATTTACATATAACTCAACATCCGGTCAACTCTTTCAACTTAGGCTTCCAACCTTGTGACTAAGTGTCCCAACTCATTTTGAAATATCACCGGAACCAAATCAACCACCCCCGCAAGTCACATAATAATAAATGAGCACATAATAAGAAATAAATGAAAGAACGGGGCTATAATACTCAAAACAACCGGACGGGCCCTTACGGATAATTAGGGAGGACATGATGCTACTTCAACTTTTTGAGGACATGGCCCTTGATAGAAGGGTGTGACGGTCAAGCATTAGGGTAGAAGGTTAGTAGATAATCAAAAATTCCTTTTATCTCACTAGTAGTATTACTAGCACTCTTCTTTTTTTCTTCCTCTTTTTCTCTTATCTTCTTTTTCTTTCTTTCTTTCTTTTTCTTCTCCTCGCCTTTTCTGAGCCGAGGGTCTATTGAAAAATATCTCTCTATCTTCATTAGGTAGGGTCAAGGTCTAGGTACACACTACCTTCCCCAAACCCCACCTATAAAAATTGTTGTTGTTTTTCCCCACACATCCAACTAGTACCTTTATAGCTGGAATTGCTATAAAAAAACAAACAAAATATTACACGAACCAAGAAAACATTAGTCTCAGCCAAGAAATGTCACGTTGTCACTAATTCCATAAGTTGATGGAACAAAACGCTCAACTAGGAATTTGATGCCATGTGTATTTATCAATAGATTACTTTGGAAAGGATAGAAACCTACATCATTGAACTTGCATTTTGCCCATTTTTAACTCACCATCCCTGATCGACTGTCACTTTTTTATTAAGTTAATACAACACAATTTAGACCTCAAAGATAAACTACAAAAACAAGAATGCAAACTTAAGAAGGTTAAAGCTTACCTCTAAGGTTCAATTTTTGATAAATAATTGCTGATATTTCCATATATGTGATAAATAAATGAGTAAAAAACCTTAGGTTGTGACATTTTGATAAAAGTTGTAAATAAATGTCACTAGTTATTTGCAGGCATTGATCTAACAATCAGAAATTTTCTGATAACAAAATTTCAAGCGTAAAATAAATATAGTAAAGTTTTTATGATATTTACATGACTTGTTAATATAGTCTTATTCCTAATTCCTGGTTATGCTCTCCACTACTAGTACTTTTCTAGGAAAATCTATATCACCTTCATTCTTTTCGCCAATTCTCTGATGAAAGAATCAATCTTATGCACACAGCATAAGCGTGCCACCATTTTTATAATAAAAATTAAGAGGCTTTAATCATGATATGGCTAGGAGGCAAATTGTTATGCTTTTATCACACACTAACCTCAAATTTAAACACCGCGTGACAACTAAAAAATACACTCAATTTTTTTTTTAACTGGGAAAAAGCCCTAAACTTGAGCTGAAAAAATTAATTGATGGTATATTTACCAAGAGAGCGAAGGTCTTGCAGATGCTGTCTCATGGAAGCTTCTTCTTTAAGGATAAGACGTAAAGGTTTAGAAGGCTGAGTCGCCGACACAAATAGGGCTTCCAGAAGCCGATCTATGTCAAGTCTGATTTTAGCTATCAGTCGACTCGCCTGCCCCAGCCGCTCCACTGCCATTGCCACCTGCTTCGGCGGCGCATCTCCATTGTTGGACTCCGCCGATGAACCTCCTTGTATCGCCGCCATCTACGGTAGTGATTGTGTTGGTTGCTGCATTTTCTCGTATTTAGGAGGCTCGTAAGTTTGAACCTTGGCGGTCGATATCGACACTTACTAGTAGTCTAATAATCAAATATATATAAAAAATTAGATAGGTACCTATTTCTACCTCGAATAGAGTTTATGCGATCAATATCAGGTACAAAATGCCAAAATCGAGTCAAGAAACTTATGTATGCACTGACTCTCTATCAAAATATTCTACATAATCCTGCCAAGGCGATCCCGTAAGAATAGTGTTGAGGCGATCATCCCGATCCCATAAGAGTATCACGGAGGTATTTTCATAAGAGTATTGATGAGGCGAACAACCCGATCCCATAAGAATATTAAAACTATCGACATGTTACTAGCCCAACTCATGAGTATACGTATGAATTAAATAATCATGAAATTTACATATAAATAAGTACAACACTGGAGCAAATTCGTAAGAGAAAGTATAATTTCCATGACTAATTAAGTAGCGCGCCAAAGTCTCTAGAATAGGAAAGCTCGGTAAACTACGCAAGTCTAGTCTCAAGTTAAATCATGAATTAAAGCATTTACACAGGCAAGATTAACTCAAATACTTCAGCTAAAGCATACGTATCAAAAATCTGGCATATGCACGTATGCTCATCACCTCGTAAGTACATAGCACATAGCAGATAAGACACCTATGGTGATAATACGGTGATAAGTTCCCTCTTACAAGGTTAGACAAGAGATTTAACTCAATCCAAATTCTGATGTCGGCTCCTACGCTGCTCTAATACCTCAACCAATGCCGAACAACCCGAAACTAGCCAAAGAACGTGCAAACTAATCAAAACATACTCAAGAACCCATAATTTATCAATTATAAATAATTTCCAATCCCGCACGAAAAGTCAACAAAAATAAACATCTCGCCCGCGCACCCATATTTTGGAGATTCTCGAAAATAAATGTTATCCATAGCACCACGAACTCAAATATATAATTTGTTCTTAAATCCATGTCCTATTTCATGGTCAATTTTTCTTTTTACCAAATTCTAGGTTTCCAACAAAATCCCGCAATATTCAGTAAATTTCTACCAATTTTCATATTAAATTCCATATATAATCCATGTATTTAGCTCATAAAAAGTTGGAATAAATTATCTTATGATAGATGACGAAAATGATCTTCAAGAATGACCCCAAACCGCCATGCAATGAGAGAAATAGGGTAAAATGAACTAAGTCCCGAAATTTCAACTTATAAGTCTGCGCAGGTAGTGCTCTTCGCGATCGCGACAGAGCTTCCGCAATCATGATGACCAAACTTGACCAGCCAAAAAATACACCAAAGTGATCGCGTTTGAAGACCCACAATCGCGAAAATCAAGCAGTCCAACTCCTTTGCGAACACGGCATCACCTTCGCGAATGCAAATGACAAATTCTCCCTAGCTAGCTCTATCTCCTCATGAACGCGATTGCTCCCATGCGAACCCGAAGGCCAGCCACATCCTGCCTTTATCTCTACGCAAACGCGGTCGACTCCAAGCGAACGCGATGCTTCTGGCCCCCAACTTTACACTAACGCAACACCTTATCCGCGACCACGAAGAACAAACCTCCAAACCACCAAGCACCCTACACGAACGCGGTGCACCTCCCATGAACGCGAATCACAAACGCTTCCCAGCTCCACATCACTCTTCGCGATCGCGCCACACCTTCTGCGATCGCGATACATACCAATGACACCAGAGAAATAGCAATGCAAAAACTCATGGAATTAGTCAGAAACCATCCTGAATCACACCCGAACCTCCCGAGCCGACTTCAAATCATCCGACTAAGTCCGACTACCCATAACAAACTCGTTCGAGCTTCTAAAATACAAATCCAAGCCCAAATTCCCAAAATGCCACTTCAAAACAAATTTTCTAACACTTAAAACTTTTAAAATTGCCAACTTCTGACAAATAGAGCCAAAAGCTTCTAAGAAGATCCAAATTCAAATCCGAATAGACGCCCAAGTCTAATTCACCATACGAACTTATTGGAACCTTCAAATCCCGATTCCGAAGTCGTTTACTCAAAAGTCAAACCTTGGTCAACTCTTCCAACTTAAAGCTTTTAAATTGAGAATCACCCTTCCAAATTAATCCCAAACCTCCCGAACATCGAAACCAAACATACACATAAGTCGTAATGCATCATATGAAGCTACTCAAAATCTCGAACTATCGAACAAAACTGTAAAGCTCAAGACGACCGGTCGGGTGGTTACACCTATCATACGCAAATACAGTCCAATGAATCAACTCTATCTTGATGCATTTTCATTCATATTGGGCTACTATGTTCATCTTGCCCAGGAGAGTACTAAAAAATATCACTGAAATTTCCCGGAACGTTCTCTGGGATGGAAAAGCAGACACAACAAAAGTACCTCTGATTGCCCGGACTTGGTATATACGCCTCGTCATGAAGGGGGATTAGGAATAACATAATGTATAGCTTGGAATGAAGCAGGGGTTAGGAAGTGCATGTGGAACACTACCCAGAAAATAGATAATTTTTGGATAAAATGGGTCAATCACATATATTTAAAGGGAAGAGATTGGTGGCAATATTCAACACCCCAAGATGTATGCTGGTATTGGAAGAAAATATGTGGAATTAGAGATAAACTTGCAGGGGCTTATATACAGAATGGCTGAGTAGCATGGAACGAAAAATACTCTATAAAGAGTGGGTATGAGGGGTTAAGAGGAAAACAAGAAGGTTGGCAAAGAAATAAATGGGAATGGAGTAAGCAGAACATAGCCAAGCACAATTTAATATGTTGACTCACATTGCACAGGAGGTTGCAACAAAAAGATAGACCAGCCAGAATTGGAGTCATACAAGATATCATATCATATGTGTAATTTGTGAGAGGTAGGAGGAATCAATCAGCCATCTGTTCGATGAATGTAAATTCTCAAAAACATGTCTGTAGGAGATACTCACGTGATTGAAGATCAGAATACAAAATAGGGAGGTCCATTGCCTATGGATCGGAGAAGGCTAGCAAGAGGAATAAAAGGCAAAGTATGTAGAGAATTTATTATGGCAGCACTAACATATGCCACCTGGAAGGAAAGAAATGATGCAATACGGAACAACATGGTACCTAGACCCCAAAATGTATGCAGCAGGATTAAATAGGAATGCAAACATAAAGTGACGGAAAGATTGAAATAAAAACATGTAAGTAGAGATAAGACATGGATAGAAGAGTTGTATAGCTAGCAAAAGAACTAGAANCATATGGAAAGATTGAAACAAAAACATGTAAGTAGAGATAAGACATGGATAGAAGAGTTGTATAGCTAGCAAAAGAACTAGAAATAGAATGAAAGAGGTGATGAGGAAGAGCAAGAAATGAGGGGGTCTGCTTGGCAGCAACCTCTAATCTAGCATGTATGGCGGGAGTTTTGAGTTTGCTTTGTCTTTGTTTAGTCGAAGCCTGTAAAGTTTTATTTGAGGTGACTAATATTATTTTTTCTCTCACCAAAATAAAATAAATAAAGGGATTTATTGCACATAATACAAAAATATATATTATTGAAAATATCGGTAGATTCTTTAACGGAAATAAAAAGCTTCTCACTTTATGTTTATTATATTATTTTAATTATAAATAAAATAATAAATATAAAACTAATAAAATATCACAATACAAATATATGAGAAGAGGGGAATAAAAATAATGCTAGAGTATTATATTTTAATTAATTGAAAATATAAAATAAAGTAAATAAATAACGCTCAAAAGATTATTGATAATTTATAAAATTGAAGAATTTTAAAAACATAAGTTTAAAATAAAAATAACTTTAGGAGTAAGAAAATATATACCTATATTATATTAAAAGAAAACTAATGGATAAGAGTTTAAGTCAAGTTACAAGTTAATAAAAAATTATATTAGCAATAAAATACTACTAAGTACTCCAACAACAAACCCAGTATAGTCCCCACAAGTGGGGTGTGTGGAGGGTAGATAGTATGTAGACCTCATCCTCACAGTGAATATAGATAGGATGTTTCAAGTAGACCCTCGACACGAGGAAAAATGAGAAAAGAGCAGTAGCAACAAGCAATAACGAGAACTTTTAAAAGAAAACAAGGCGAAAGGAACAACATGAAGATAGAAATCTACAATACTAGAATACAAGTCAGCCACTAATAATATTGAAAATGTCCGAAGACCCGCACAACTACCTATTAACCTATAATCTTAATCCTCGATCTTCACACCTTCCCATTAAGGGTCATATCCTCGGTCAGCTGAAGCAAAGTCATATCATGCCTAATCACCTCTCCTCAATTCTTTTTTAGTCTACCTCTACCTCTTCTAAGATCTACTAAGGACAACATCTCACACCTCCTTACCGGGGCATCTACGCTTCTTATCTTCACATGTCCAAACCATCTAAGTATCGCCTTCCCGCATTTTGTCCTCCATGGGGGCCACTTCTACCTTGGCCCGGATATCTTCATTCTTAATTTTATCAATCCTGGTATGCTCGCACATCCATGTCAATATCCTCATTTATGCTACTTTTATTTTCTGGACATGAGAATTCTTGACTGACCAACACTCTGTCCATACAACATAGTCGGTCTAACTACTACTCTGTAGAACTTACCTTAAGTTTAGGAGGCATATTCTTATCGCATAAGACACCGGATGCGAGCCTCAATTTCACCCACCCCACACCAATACGATGTGTAACATCCTCGTCAATCTCACCATTACCTTGGATTATAGACCCCATGTACTTGAAACTATGTTTTTTGGGGACGAGTTGTGTATCAAGCTTCACGTCCACGTCCACTTCACTAGTCCCATCACTAAACTTACACTCCAAGTACTCTTTCTTGGTCCTACTTAACTTGAAACCTTTAGACTCTAGGGTCTATCTATAAACTTCGAGTCTCACGTTAGCACCACTTCAAGTCTTGTCAATCAGTACAATATAATCTGCAGATAACATACACCAGAACACATCCCTTGAATGTGATGCGTTAATGTATCCAACGCCAAAGCAAATAAAAATGGACTAAGAGCTTACCCCTGGTGCAACCCCATCACAACTGGAAAGTGGTCTGAGTCCCCTCCCACTGTCCTCACTCGAGTTTTAACTCCTTCATACATGTCTATAATCACCTTAGTATACGCTATATGAACACCTATTGCCTCCAAACATCTCCATAGAACCTCCCTTAGGACTTTGGTCAATGCTTTCTCTAGATCAATGAACACCATGTGCAACTCTCTTTTCCTCTCCCTATACCGTTCCACCAACCTCCTTACAAGATGAATGGCTTCCATAGTCGAACAACCTGACATGAATTCGAACTAATTTTCGAAAATGACATACTCGTCCTCACCCTTGCTTCTACCACCCTTTCCCAAACTTTCATAGTGTGACTCAACAACTTGATACCCATGTAGTTGTTGTAATTTTGAATATTACACTTGTTCTTGTATAACAAAATTATCGTACTCCACCTCCATTCTTTAGGCATCTTCGTCATCCTAAAAATGGTGTTAAATAACCCAGTAAGCCATTCCTAGCATGTCCTGCTCACGCTTTTCCAAAATTCCACTTGAATTTCGTCTGACCCGGTCGCTCTTCCCCTACTCATCTTACGCATAGCCCCTCTTTACCTCCTTAATTTTAATATGATTACAATAACCAAAATATTGACGACTTTCGGAGTGCTCCAAGTCATCCAACATGATGTCCATGTCTCCTACTTTGTTTAGGTATAACGATCCGATCGGTCGTTTTGAGCTCTAGTGTGACGCTCGGCAGTTTGAGGCCTTGAGAAAATTCACTTTATGTAATATGACTTGCACGTGGTTGGTTTCGGTTTTTGGGAAGTTCAAAGTTGATTTGGAAGAATAATTCTCAATTTGGAAGCTTTAATATAAAAAAGGTTTGACTTCTGAGTAAATAACTTTAGAATCGTGATTTGAAGGTTCCAATAGGTATGTATGATGATTTTGGACTTGGACGTATGTTCGGGTTGAGTATCGGGCGGTCCGGGAGCGTTTCGACGCTTATCATGGTTAGTTAGCAGTTTGAAGAATTTAGAATTTTCTAAGTTTGATATGAACTAGACTTTGATGTTATTAATGTCCGTTTCGAATTCTGATCCTTGGAATAGGTTCGTACTGTGATTTGTGACTTGTATGTAAGAGTTGGCGTCATTCCATAATGCTTAAATATGATTCGGACGCGTTCAGTTAAGTTTGAATGTTTGAAAGTCAAAAGAAAGATTTTTATCGTCGATTCGTGGTTTTTATGTTGGCATTTCGAGCCATTTGATAAGTTCGGATAAGTTATTGGTACTTGTTGGTGTGAATGGATGGGGTTCCGGGGGCCTTAGGTGTGTTTCGGGATAGTTTCGGACCAAGTTTGGATGAATCGCTGATGCTGGTTGCTGGTTCTGGTTTTGTTCTTCGCAAACACGGAAGGAAGCTCGCGTCCGTGAAGAAGGAGTTGAGATGGAGGATAGTTTGTTCATCGCATTCGCGATTGGTGCCTCGCGTTTGCGAAGGCTTAGGGCAGATGTGCATCGCGTTCACAAAAGGATGTTCGCATTCACATAGGTGAAGCTGGGCCTAGAGGCTTGGCCTTTGCGTTCGTGGAATAGCAATCACGTTCATGAAGAGCTGGTTTGGTATGCATCGCAATCGCGAGCTGTGTCTCACGTTCGCAAAGAGTAAATTGGAGTTGGGTTGAGTTGTGCTTCGCGAACGCGAGGCACATGTAGTGTTCATGCAGAAGGGTTGACTGGGCAGTGTTTAAGTTTGCAAAATTAGGATTTGGCTCGTTTCATCTCATTTCTTCCATGGGAGCCAAGTTAGGGGTGATTTTGGAGTTCCATTTTTATCATCTATCATGAGGTAAGTGATTCCCACTTGTTATAAGTTAAATACATGGTTTATATATGGATTTAAACATGACAATTTGTGAAAAATGTGGGATGTTTAAAGAAAAACCTAGAAATGGTAAATTGTGATTTTGACCACGAAATAGGATATGGAATTATGATAAACTATATATTTGAGTTCATGGTGTTATGGGTAATGTTTATCTTCGAATATTTTAGGAATTCGAGCACGTGGGACCGGCGTTTGACTTTGTTGACTTTTTGAGTGAGATTGGAAATTGTTATAAATTATTGAATTACAAGTATTGGAGTGTATTTTGATTGGCTTGCACATTGTTTGACTAGTTTTGGATCATTTAGCCATGATTTGAGGAGTTGGAGTGGCGTTGGAGCCGGTTATTGAAATTCAGAGCGAGGTAAGTCTCCAGTTTACTCTTGTGAGGGGGAATCTACTCCGTAGGTGTTATAATTACTATGTGCTACATGTTGTGGAGGCTACTCACGTATGAGGTGACGAGTATCCATGCATATGCTAGAATGCATGATTAGGTCCAGGTGGACTTAGACTCATGCCATGTCTTAAATGTAATATTTGAGTTATCATTTCCTGTTTAATTGCTTTAGTTTATTTTCTTGTCTGAGACTAGACTTTCTTAAAGTATCGGACGTACGATTTTTGATATATGGTTAGCTACTTGAGTAACAGTAGAGATTATAATTCCTTTTACGGATTTTGCCCGTATTGTACATATTTGTCCGAATGTTTCTTGAATTTCACAACTCACACAAATCCGTGAGTGGGGCCAGTGACCCATCAAGTCATCACTATTTCTATGGGATCGGGCTGAACGCCTCAGCAGTATCATTATAGGATCGGGCCATTCACCTTGGCAGTATTATGGGATGTATCTCTAGATCGAGTCATACGACCTCGGTGGTGTATATACAAGAGTATTATAGGATCGGGCTATACGCCACGACAGGCATTTATGCCTTTACTCTTATGGGATCGGGCCGCTCGCCTCGACAGAATCGTGCAAAATATTGGATAAGAAATTAGCGTACTTATGGGTTCTTATGACTTGAGATTTGACCGTTGATTTTGTGTTGACCAGTACGTAATTTATTTGAAGAAGTTTTTGGTATTTGAGGACCTTGTGTTACTGTACAGTTGAGAATCGTATTATGTACATATATCTATTTTCAATATTCAGTTACCATGCTTCATGCCTGTTTACTTTTATTACATATGATTTAATGGACCATTAGTAAGTGTCACTGTCGACCCCTCGTCACTACTTCTCCAGGGTTAGTCTAGATACTTACTGGGTATACATTGATTAACGTACTCATGCGACACTTCTGCACTGATTATGCAGGTATTTTCGATGATCATTTGGGCGCGTAGGCGCAGCTCCTGAGAGGACGTTATGGTGAGATGTATTTCATGCTACGATCCGCAGCACACATGGTATCCATCATATTTATTTACCTTATTCTGTCTATCTTGTATTATTATTGTATTTTCTTGTAGATGCTCATGCACTTGTGACACCGAGTTTGGGATGTTCTAGTAATTGTTTGTGGTTTTGCTTAATATTGTCACATTTTTATTTTATATCTTACTAAAATTGTATGTATCCATGATTATAATGCATTAATTTCTTTATCTAATAAAATTCAAGATCTTAAAAGTAATAAAATGAATAATTAAGTTGATAGTTCACCGTTTGCTTGCCTGACGACGACGTTGGGCGCCATCACGGCCTATAGTGGGAATTGGGCCGTGACAACTTGGTATCAGAGCACTAGGTTCACTTGGGTCTCACGAGTCATGAGCAAGTTTAGTAGAGTCTTGTGGATCGGTACAAAGACGTTTGTACTTATCTTTGAGAGGCTACAGAGCTGTTAGGAGAACTTTCCTTCTTGATTTCTCATCGTGCTATTCGATTTCATTGGAGCTTATGTCTATATTTTCTTCCTATTTATTCCTACGCGATATTGAGCGCTTGCTGTTAATTTGGCATCGAGGATTTTAGTGGTGCTGCGGTTGTGGTGCATGATGTTTTTCCCTGCATACTCGGGCAGACTATTATCGTCGGTGTGTGGAGGGGTGTTGAGTCATTTCGGTCCAGTGTTTGTGTTACCCATGAGTTCAGGGTTATACACGGTGTATTATGATGTTCATGCGTTTTTATCACACAGTGTTGGTGTAAACGATAAAGTGCTTATTTATGTGTGCAGCAATGAATGATTGAGGAAGAGAATTATCCGGCTCATGATTGGGAAGTTTAGTATTCATTCCAGTATTGGAAAGGCATCTGGTCTATGAATGTTAAGGTTTTGGTTGACGAAGTAGCGAGATTTGATATTTCCAACTTGGTGGAATTCTTGTTTGTGCCGTGGAGTCGTCGTCCCTCTTTGAACATAGTAAGGCTCATCGGTGTGATGGTTTTCATTTGTTTGCCTTAGGGGCATGGTGTTGTGAAATGGTACATAAGAAGCAGTTATTGGAGATGACGGTGTGTTGCAACTTCAGGGTCGAATCTGCGTTTCTAGTGTTGATGGTTCAAATGCGATGATCCTTAAGGAGATTTAGAGTTGATGGCCATCAATTTGTTCAGATGCTACGGAGATGGATCGTGATTTGGGACGGCATGATTGGTGGTAGATGATGAGAAAGGACATGGTGGGGTATGTCTCGCGGTAGTTGAATTGTTAGCAAGTCAAGTACAAGCAGTTGAGATCGAGTAGTTAATTTTGGAAGATGGGTTAATCGAAGTAGGAGTGGGAGCGTATCGTATAGATTTTGTGGTATGATAGCCACATGCTTTGAAACAGCTTAGAGCAACTTGTGTCATGGTGGACAAATGACTAAGTTTGTGCATTTCATTTGAGATGATGGCTTCTATACTGGGGAAGTTCGAATGTGATGAAAAGAGTTTGCTTGGAAATGTAGAGGAATGGGAACGTTCGATTGTCGTTTTGTGATACAATATAGCTTCGAGTGTCGAATACATTGTTGGACCTTCAGTTGATGTAAATGGAAATAGATGGACTCTTACAACTGGTGGACGAGTATGGACTCAGGAGGATTAACTTATTTCATAGTAGGTATAACTATGGAAAAGTTGTTGGGGAATGCCGATATGGGGTTAAACAGGTGGGCGATCTCCTATGAGCAAGTTAGGGGTTGTATGATTTTTGATGAAGAGATCTACTTTCTATCCAACAGGGAGCATGTACTACGATGTAAGCTTGTATCGCTTGGGAAGATGGCGCGACTGTTATGAAGTCGGGTGTGAATTTAGTACTGCTAATTCAGGATGTGTGATAATTAGTGCAACAAGAGCTTGTGAGCAATCTGGCGGAGTAACGGTGTGTGATCATGGTAGCTTGAATGAGAAGTCATTGTGGGTTCTTGATTTTTGTGATTGTTGCTTAAAGCTAAGTGGGGGAGCCTACCATCTATGATTGGGTCCACATGATTATGTGCCTTTGCAGTTTCTGGTTATCGGTATGTTGGTAGATTAGTTATGACTAAGGGAAGAAAACATCGGGGGTAATTTGAGCAAGGAATCAGATGGATGTGCGCTATGTTTCACCTCACTGAGATGTGAAGGTTGTGGAATGACTAAAATTTTACACTTCTTGTGGATGTGATGTACGAGGGAAAGGATTCATTCAGTTGCTTCTTTGGAGTATTCGTGTGCTAACGGAGCACTAGTTGTCTGGTTTTATATATTCAGGACTAGCTGGGAATAGGTGACTTTCAATAATGGTTCTAGTGGATTCGAGATTTAGGGTGTGATGCTTAAGGATTTTTGGGTTCGTTATGTGTCGCTAAGGATTGGGTTTTGCAGTAAAGCGTGAAGGGTATCAGGAGTATTTCTATGTTGTCACCAGGTTTGTAGAGCAGTGTTAGAGAGGTAAAAGGAAGAACTTCGGATTCACAGAAGTTCTCCTCGAGACGGGTGTATCAGTTGGAGATACTATTAAGTGCATTAGGAGAGTATAAAGTCGCTTGTAGGTAAGGGACAACGTGGTCTCGCGGATTTGGGGTCCCTCAGGATGAGTGTTGATTGAGGTCCATTGTGTGTTGGAAAGGAGGGGTATTAATTCTGAAGGTAAGTCAAGAGAAAAATTAGAAGTTGAGTCAGTTTAGTAGTGGTTTAGGATCGGCATGGTAAAGGATACGATCGGTTCCTTTGGTGTGATAAGGCTATGTCGGTGTTTTGTGGCTATACTTATGGACTTGGCAGTTTTCATAAATTTGATTGCTTAGATGGGATTCAATTATGATGGTTTGATAATGTGCAGATGGGTCCCAAAGAGTTATGGCGGTTTAGACCACGGTTTGAGGTTTGCTCTTTTACGGTTATGGGAAGTTGGTTGTGTGTTGTGATTCTTCTTCTGAAATAAGTTAAGTGAAAGACTTCTAGTTGATGAAGTGTTTATTCTACTGGTGGTTCAGGAGTTATGATAGAATTCTTGTACTCTTGCATAACAGCATGATAGGTGCAATGAGCAGTATGGAATTGGGATTGAAGGGTCAAGGTTGCAGTTTAGTTTTCTCGAGGATGTCACGAGTCCGAAGAAGCGGCAGATTTCAGACTTTTAGAGTATGCTAGCGCTATTTTAGTGTCGCCTGAGAATGGTGTTCTGTGGGAGAGGCATTATGTATTGAATTGCGGATTCTTGATTTGCATTACAGAAATAGTATGATTGGTAGCCATGGATATGCAGATTTTACTACCTGGTGCGGAAGGTTGTGGGAGTATATCCCACAGGATGATTGTATAAGTGTGACGTGTCAGTCATTTAAGTGTTAGAGATTAAAATCAGGTATGGAGATTCTGGTACTATCGCTGATTGGAGAGTTTATGTATGAGAGACGCTCTATTCCTTTGGTTGTGGACTGTGGAAGTTTGTTATAGATTTGACAATCGATTGTATGTGTCATGGATAGGGTCATTGTGGATATTTGATAGGTTATAAACCTATTTGGTGATGATCGGAATCGCCTTTGAGGTCCATGGGTAGGCTTAATATGAACGTATATTCTATACCAGATCAAATATGCTTATTCGACATAGTATGCTTATGGATGGGTCTTCGGGCGGGGTGGATGATATTCCTGCTTTCGTCTATTTTGAGTGCTACTCTTTTATGCCATGTGGGTTGTGAGACGGCTTGATTATTCACACATGTGTTGTGATCTAGTGTAGCTTGTGGTGTTATATGAGCAAGATGGCTTTCGAGATGCAGCTCTTTTATTGGACCTTAGTCGCACTTGGAATTCCGCAGTGCATGGCGTTATCTGTCTCCCCAGGGTTGTGTCTATGCAATTGGCGTGCTTGTGGTCGGTGTTTGGGCATTTCGCGGGCATGATTATTTTGGCTCGATGGGTATTACCTTATTGATTGTTATGTGTGGATCGGGTGGTATGCCGCCATATGTATGATGTGTAGATTGGCTTGCACGCCGCAACCGCGAGATGTTGAGAACGGTTCCTTATACTTATTTGTGTGTTTTGTTTCTTATCTCTAAGTTAGGTTCTTATTATTTGTTTGGTTGTTTTATTCATTACGCGGGCCGGATAGCCCTGGATTCCGGATTTATTTTCCTTATTGGTCATATTTGAATCGTGGCTTATTGGCACATTGATGGCGTCGTATAAGAATTTAGCCGGTGTTTGGGGTGGCTCATTGCCCGAATAGCTTGTACTGGGTGAGACGAGGTTGAGGGACCTGAAATCAGTGCAATCAGATTTATATAATGCGTATTGGAAGGAAAATGTCACTAATCAGTTCAGAATGAGGTAATGGTTCTTGTCGAGCGGAGAGACTCCATGAGTTATTCTTTTGACGGGTGGTTATGAGGTTTTGCACATATCTTTCATTGTTGCAGTATTGCAAGGGTTGGAGCAGGGCTTTCATGTGCTATGAGGTATATTACAGGCATCTGGTTCGTAAATTTGCAGCTATTGTGCTTGGAAGATATTGCTATGGGCATATAAATTATGGGTTGCGTCATGTGGATCACGACTCGGGTGTATATGTATGTTTTTGCACAACTTGTGAAGTTTTATATAGTGTATGGATGCAAGAAATTGGATCTTAAAGGAATTCTGGGTGTTGGAATTTGATTCTAAGTCTTGTGGGTAGAGGTAGCAGAAATGATCTTCTGTTGACCAAGGCTTGTTGACCAAGGTTTGTCTTTTGAGTAAACGACTTCGGAATTGGGATTTGAAGGTTCCAATAG
The DNA here is from genome assembly GCA_000715115.1 of Nicotiana otophora. Classification (NCBI taxonomy): domain Eukaryota; kingdom Viridiplantae; phylum Streptophyta; class Magnoliopsida; order Solanales; family Solanaceae; genus Nicotiana; species Nicotiana otophora. Next base: position 15,779 of record AWOL01S0001438.1, read on the forward strand.
ATTCGTATGACGATTTTGGACTTGGGCGTATGTTCGGGTTGAGTATCGGACGGTCCGGGGGCGCTTCGATGCTTATTGTGGTTAGTTAGCATTTTGAAGATTTTAGAATATCCTAAGTTTGATATGAAGTAGACTTTGACATTATTGATGTCCGTTTGGGATTCCGAGCCTTGGAATATGTTCGTACTGTTATTTGTGACTTGTACGTAACATTTGGCGTCATTCCGGAATGTTTAAGTATGATTCAATCGTGTTCGGCAAAGTTTCAATGTTTGAAGTCAAAAAAAGGATTTTGATTATTGTTTCGTGGTTTTGATGTTATTCGTGGCATTTTGAGCCTTTGGATAAGTTTGGATAAGGTATTGGGACTTGTTGGTATGAATGGACAGGGTCCCGGGGGCCTCGGATGTGTTTCAGACCAAGTTTGGCTGAATTGTTGTTCCTGGTTGCTGGTTCTAGTTTTGTTCTTCGCGAATGCGGAGGGAAGCTCGCATTCGCGAAGAAGGAGTTGAGCTGGAGGATAGTTTAATCATCGCGTTCGCGATTGGTGCCTTGCGTTCGCAAAGGCTTAGGGCAGATATGTATCACATTCGCAAAAGGATGTTCGCGTTCGCGTAGGTGAAGCTGGGCCTGGAGGTGTGGCCTCCGCGTTCGCAAAACGGCAATCACACTCGGGAAGGGATGGCTGGGTATGCATCGTAATTGCGAGCCGTGTCTTGCGTTCACGAAGAGTAAATTGGAGTTGGGGCTGAGTTGTGCTTCGCAAACGCAAGGCACATGTTGCATTCGCGAAGAAGGGTCGACTGGGCAGTGTATAAGTTTGCAAAATCGGAATTTGGATCATTTCATCTCATTTCTTCCATGGGAGCCGACTTTTGGGAGATTTTGGAGTTCCATTTTCATCATCTATCATGAGGTAAGTGATTCTCACTTATTGTAAGTTAAATAAATGGTTTATATATGGATATAAGCATGAAGATTTATGAAAATTGTGGGATTTTTGAAGAAACACCTATAAATGGTAAATTTTGATTTTGACCACGAAATTGGACATGAAATTAGGAATAAATTATATATTTGAGTTCGTGATATTATGGGTAATATTTATCTTCGAATAATTTCGGAATCCGGGCACGTGAGCGCGAGGGTTGACTTTGTTGACTTTTCGAGCGGGGTTGGGAATAGTTATAAATTGTTGAATTACGAGTACTGGAGTGCATTTTGATTGGCTTGCACATTGTTTGACTAGCTTAGGATAGTTTAGCCTTGATTTGAGGAGTTGGAGTGGCGTTGGAGCCGGTTATCGGAATTCGGAGCGAGGTAAGTCTCCAGTTTACTCTTGTGAGGGGGAATCTACTCCATAGGTGTTATAATTGCTATGTGCTATATGTTGTGGGGGCTACGCACGTATGAGGTGACGAGTGTCCATGCATATGCTAGAATTCATGATTAGGTCCGGGTGGAGTTAGACTCACCCCATGTCTTAAATGTAATATTTGAGTTATCATTTCCTGTTTAATTGCTTCAATTTATGTTCTTGTCTGAGACTAGACTTTCTTAAAGTATCAGACGTACGATTTGTGATATATGGTTAGCTACTTGCGTAACAGTAGAGATTACACTTCCTTTTACGGATTCCTCCCGTGTTGTACATATTTGTCCGAAAGTTCCTTGAGTTTCAAAACTCACACATATATCCGTGAGTGGGGCCAGTGACCCGTCAAGTCTTCACTATTCCTATGCGATCGGGCTGAACGCCACATCAGTAACATTATGGGATAGGGCCATTTCGCTTCGGCAATTTTATGAGATACATCTATGGATCGGGCCATATGACCTCGGCAGTGTATATACATGACTATTATCGGATCATGCCGTACACCACAATAGGAATTCGTGCCTTTACTCTTATGGGATCGGGCCGCTCGCCTTAGCAGAATCGTGCGAAATATTAGATAAGAAGTCAGCGTACTTATGAGTTCTCCTTATTTGAGATGTGACCGTTGATATGGTGTTGACCAATACATATTCTATTTGAAGAAGTTTTCGGTATTTGAGGACTTTGTGTTACTATACAGTTGAGAATCGTATTATGTGCCTACATACAATTTACTTACCATGGTTCAAGCCTATTTACGTTTATTGCATTTGATTTATTGGACCACTAGTAAGTGTCAATGTCGATCCTTCGTCACTATTTCTCCGTGGGTTAGGCTAGATGCTTTCTGGGTAAACGTTGATTTATGTACTCATACTACACTTCTGCACTGATTGTGCAGGTATTTTCGACGATCATTTGGGCACGTAGGCGCAGTTGCTGAGGGGATATTATGGTGAGCTGTATTCCATGTTACGATCCGCAGCACACAGGGTCTCCATCATATTTATTTACCTTATCTTGTCTATCTTATATTCCAGACAGATGTTGTATTATTATTGTACCTCCTCGTAGATTCTCATGCACTTATGACACCAGGTTTGGGGTGTTCTAGTAATTGTTTGTGGTTTTGCTTAATATTATAACATTTTTATTTTATATCCTTCTAAAATTGTATGTATCCATGATTTGAGTGCATTAATATCTTTATCTAATAAAATTCAAGATTTCAAAGTAATAAAATGAATACTTAAGTTGATAGTCCACCGTTGGCTTGCCTAACAACGATGTTGGGCGCCATCATATTCTATAGTGGGAATTGGGTCGTGACATTAGGAGTTTATGGAAGTAAGTCAGCCACCTGCGCCTGATATGTGCCTCTTCCGTCAATACTTTGTCATCCTCATCTTTAATACACTTCACTTGGTCCAGGTCACGAGCCTTCCTTTTTTTCACCTTGGCTAGCCTGTATAGCTTCTTGTCCCTGCCTCTGTCCCTACATTCCTCATACAAACGTCTAGACGCTGCAATCTTAGCTGTCGTAACTTCTAACTTTGCCTCCTTCTTGGTCTTCTTGCACCACTCCCTATTTGTCCTTTTCTTCTCCTGGTCCTTTCTCTCCTCCAGCTTCAGATATGCCGCTTTCTTAGCTTCTACTCTTTCTTAGAGCTCTCTATTCCACCACTAGTCCCCCTTGTGCTTACTAGAGTATCCCTTTGAGACCCCTAACACCTCTCTAACCACTTCCCTAATGCAATTTGTTCTCGAGGTCCACATATTACTCGTGTCACCTCTACTCCTTCAGGCCCCCATAGCCACCAACTTCTCCCATAACTCCCGAGCTTTGTCCTTAGTCAAGGCTCCCCATTTGATCCTAGGTTGACCATACACAACTCTCTTCTTCCTCTTCCTCATGATCTCCAACTCCATCACCAAAAACCTATGATGGGTCGAGAGATTCTCACTCGGAATAACCTTGCAATCCAAGCAAAGACTTCTATCACACTTACTAAGGAGTAGGTAATCAATATGTGTCTTGGCCACTGTACTCTGGAAGGTGACCAAGTGTTATTATCTTCTTAAAACTTGAGTTAGCTATCGTCAAGTCTAAAGCTTTAGCGAAATCCAATAGCGAAGTTCTACCTCCGTTTCTATCCCAAAAACAAAGCCGCCATGCATATCGTTGTAACTCCCAGAAGTCAATCCAATTTGACCATTGAAATCCCCTCCCATCAAAATCTTCTCGGACAATAGAATACCGCGCACAACCTCATCCAGATCATCCAAGAATTGCCTTTTGACCTCTTCGTCTATCACGACCCAATTCCCACAATAGGCCGTGATGATGCCCAACGCCATTAGACAAGCCAACGGTGAACCGTCAATTAATTATTCATTGTTAGACCTTTGAAATCATGGATGTTATTAAATGAAATTAAGTGTAGAAACCATGGAGACATACTTATGTTCTTACTAAGACGTAAAGTATGAATGAAACATAAAACAAAATGATGATAATATTAGGTACAACCATATTCATCTACTAGAAACTCCCAAAACTCGGTGTCACAAGTGCACGAGCAATCTAGTAGAATATATAAAACACCATAGCTACTGTCCGGAATAAAATAGATAGAAATAGTAAATATAACAAGAAGGAGGCTCCGAGTGCTGCATATCAGAGCATGGAGAACAGCTTACTACTAAGTCTCCGGATAGTGCATATGTGCCCCCGAATGACCACCCGAAGTACCTGCCTCAGTACCTACACAATTAATGCAGAAGTGTAGTATGAGTACGTAAGTCAATGCATACCTATTAACTATCTAGTCTACCCTCGAAAAAGTAGTAACAAGGGGTCGACGTCGACACTTACTAGTGGTCCAATAACTAAAATAAATGAAAATAGACAGGCATGAAACACAACAAGTAGTGATGAAATAAGTATCTGTAACTAACATGATCCTCCAACGTAATAATAATATGAAATCCTCAAGTGCTATTTGCTGTCACAAACGAACAAGAAAAATCAAGTAGATATCAAGTCTCAACTCAAGAAGGAAATTGCATGTGAATTCTGACTCCTATCAAATATTAGGAAAGTACGGCCTGATCAATAATAATAGTGTACACTATCGAGGTCGTATGGCCCGATTCATAGATGTATCTCAATTATACTATCGAGGTCATATGACCCGATCCATAATGTTATTTCATAGCACTGTCGAGGTGTATGGCCCGATCCACAGGAATATAGGAACTTTCCGAACTACGGGTCGCATAAACACAACACAAGGATAGGAATATGAGGAAAAACATGACTTTTACCGACAATCAAGTATCCCGCCAAAACGCAAGGTAAAGAGGTTCGGTCTAAAATAATTCTATTCCAATCTCAATTATAAATTTAATTAATTAAACTAACAAGTTTAATTCAAGTAGTACAAATATGGCAAGATAAAGTTCTAAGTCTACCCAGATATAAACATGATTTTAGCTACACACTGACTCTTGTCACCTCGTACGTACATAGCCTCCATAATAAGCAGCACACAACACATAAAATATCTACAGGGATAATTTTCCTCTTACAAGATTAGGTAATAAACTTACCTCGCTTTCAAGCCCTCTACTCGGTTCTCAACCCTTACTAGTTGCCTAAAACCAATGCCAAGCAACCCGAAACTAATCAAAGGATGTATAAATCAATCAATATATGCTTAAAAGTTTATAATTTAACAATTAGAGTAATTTTTCAACCCAACTCGGAAGGTCCATAAAAGTCAAAACCGGGCCTACGTACTCGGATTCTGGAAATTTTCGAAGATAAATGTTACCTATGACCTTACAAAGTCAAATATATAACTTATACTCAATTCCATAATCAGTTTCATGGTCAAATCCCATTTTTGTTAAACCTTAGGGTTTTCAATAAAATCCCATAATTCTACTAATTTCTATATTAAAATCTACCCATAATCCATGTATCTAACTCACATTAGGTAAAAATCACTCATCTTATAATGCTTAATGAAAATCCCCTTCCAAAGACTCCAAAATAGCCCAAGCCAAAAGAGGAATGGGGAAAATAGGCCTAAATCCCGTATTAAAATGCATTCTGCCCATGCATTCCTTCTTCGCGATCGCGGAAGCCTCCTTATGATCGCGAAGGCAAATATGCAATCGCCCCAAAATTCTCATCGTGAATGCGACCAGGGCTCTGCGAACGCGATGCCTAACCTGGCCTACCCTACGCGAACGCAGACGGCCCTTCGCGAATGCGAAAGCCAAAAGCCTGCCATCCCCTAGTTGGCCTCCCTCTACGCGAACGCGACGCCAACAACGCGAAATGCATAGGCCACTGACCCCAATGCTCCCCGAATGCGACGTCCTGACCGCGAACGCAAAGCACAAAATGGCCCCAGCCAAAAATCCTTCATCACGAAGGTGTGACTCCCCCCGCGTTCGCAAAGAACAAAACCAGAACCAGAAAATCTGCCAACTTTAACCTTGCTTCGGATGGTATGGAACTTACTCGAGCTACCCAGGACCCTATTCAATTATATCGACAAGTCCATAAACATAAACCGGAGCTACTTGAAGTTTCAAAACATATAAAATAACAACGAAACCAAAAATCGCTCCTCAAAACCTAATAAATCAACTTCTAAACTTTAAACTTCCTCTAACCAACTCTGAATGCGACGAATCATACTTACATAACTGGAAATCCCAAATGGACATTGACAACACCGAAGTCTACTTCAAATCAAAGTTAAAAAAATCTAAAACCTTTAAGATGCCAACTTGCAGCGATAAGCGCCGAAATGCTCCATGTCCATCCGAAACTTAGTCCGAATATACTCCCAACTCCAAAATCATCATACGAATCTATTGGAACCTTCAAATCTCGGTTTCTAGATCGTTTAATCAAAATTTTGACTCAAGTCAAACTTGGCCACCTTAGGCCATATTATGGAACTAAGTGTTTCAGATTCAATCCGAACTCTTGTAAAATCAAACCAACCATCTCCGCAAGTCAGAAAATAGGAAAAGTACATACGGAAAGTCTTAAATAGGGGAACAAGGATCTAGAAAGCAAAATAACCGGTCAAGTCATTACATCGCCCAAGCCCATATGAGGTGCATAGGCATTAATGATGTTTAAAGTAAGCCCTCCAACAACTAACTTAATAGCTATTAACCTATCGTTTACCCTCCTAACTTCTATCCCTATCTCCCTGAGTTCCTAATCTACCAAAATACCCACCCCGTTCTTGCTACTCACGCTTTCTGAGTACCATAATTTATACCCGCCAACATCCCGTTCCTTAGACCCCTTCCATCTAGTCTCCTGGACACAAGCAATACTAAATACTCCTCTTTTGAAGGATCTTCGCTAACTCTATAGACTTTCCCGTCAAAGTACCTATGTTCCATGACCCAACTCTCAGCCTCGAGGCTCCCTTAATACCCTTACCCCCTGCCCCATGCCCCACCCGAGGACACGATCTTACTCTACCATCATCCTCTCGATGCACAATAATCTAAGTGGTACAAAACTAGTACTGCCACTAATACCGAATAATATCAATGCTAAGGGACATAAAACAATAATAAGGGGTAAAGCATGAATAAAGAACACAAAACGATATTAAGGAGCACAACACAATAAAGAAAATCAATAAAACAAACTAGAGGGAGGATATAACAAAGACGAATATGGAGAATAACATAACAATCGTTAGAGCAAAACAAGTGTAAGGAACACAAAACAATATTAATGCAAGCAAGACAAATAACAAGGCAAAACAGGAATAGTAGAACCTGGTTAGGAACAGAGGTACCGGGATGTGCCGGAACTGGCTGAACCCGACCAAAAATTCTGGTTGTATTAGTTTTCACGCGCTGCCGCAGCCCTGGATCTCGCCGAAACATTGTCGGCCCTTTTCGTTGTACGCTGCTGCCAAATAGCGCACCCGCCACACACCAATATATAAAGAAAGAGGGAGAGAGACAGCGGTGGTATGCTTGTCGCGGGCGCCGACGCGGTAGCGACAGTGGGGCAGTACACAGAGAAGGGAAGAGAAGAAAAGCAAGAAAAGAAAAGAAAAAGAAGAGAGAGAAGATGAGAGAAAGGAGGAGGAAAAGACTTGGATGGTAGTTGTCGGCGCTTGGTTGGTGCCTTGCTGTGGGCTGATCGCTTGGAATCGAAGAGAGAGAAAGAGGTGAGGGTGGATCTTGGAGAGAGAATGTTAAAAGTCGAAGTTTTGGAATGGACTAAGGCCTCATTTATTTGCACTTAATAGATGTCTGAATCTTAATCATTAAAACCTGGACATTAAGTGCGTTTGTTTTTAAAGTCTGAATCTTAATTATTCAGATCTTAATCATTAAGTGTGTTTGTTTTTTTTACTTCACAACCACTTACCACTTAATGGGTCTGAATAGGTCTGAATAGGTATGTATGATTAAGATCCATAACAGAGACTTAATTTCATTAAGATGCGATCATCCATACTCATTATTAATTGTCGTCTCCGCCGTCTACTATTATCAACTATCACCATGCCACCACCACCACCACCATACTCAACCACCATCACCACCATCATCCTCAATCATAGCCGCCATCTGCACCACTCCCACCACCACCACTCTCAACCACAAACACTCATCCACTCCAACTACCACAACTAACCACCCCATCATAACCAGCACTACCCATCATTATAAACTACCACCACCTACCACCATCTTCCTCAATCACAACTACCACCACTACCACCACCCGCCATTATTAACTATCACCACTCACCACCACCATCCTCAATCATAATCGCCACCACTACTAATTACCACTAGCTACTACCCCGAACCACCACCATCAACCAAACCTACCACCAACCACCGCCTCTAGTCGGTATTCACAAGCACCACTGTTAGCCATCACCACCAGCAACTATTATATTTTAATAGTATTTCATTTGAATTTTATATTTATTAATTTTCAAATAAAGATAAATTTTATACATTCATATATTAAAAACCAAACAGTCTTAATCATTTAGTATTCAGATCTTAATACACATCTTAATATTCAGATGTGTATTCAGATTTAAATGTCTTAATCTTAATACACATCTTGATATTCAGATGTGTATTCAGATTCAGATATCTTAATCTTAAAAAAAATAAATGAGGCCTAAGAGCCCGTTTAGACATAAGAACTTTTTCATTTTTTTTCAAAACAATTTCACTTTTTTTCGAAATCAGTGTTTGGCCAAAAATGTTTTAATTTTTACTTGAAGATGAATTTTGAAATTTTTCAAAAATTTGAAAAACTCCAAAAAGCTATTTTTCAATATTTTCAGTCAGATCACTCATAGAACTTCAAAAACAACCCAAAATTATATTCTTGTCCAAACACAACTCTAATTTTCAAATACCATTTTCACTTTTTGTTTTGGAATTTTACAATTCTTATGTCCAAACGCCCACTAAAAAATAAAAAAAAGTTTCACTTACTAGTAAGAGCCCGTTTGGACATAAGAAATATTTTACTTTTTATTTAAAAATGTTTCACTTTTTTTCGAAATCAGCATTTGGTCATAAATTTTTCAATTTTCACTTGAAAATGCAATTTAAAATTTTTCGAAATTTTAAAAAACTCCAAAAAGCTATTTATCAAAATTTTCACTCAGATTACTCACAAAACATAAAAAACAACCCAAAATTATATTCATGTCGAAACACAACTCTAATTTTCAAATATCATTTTTACTTGAAATGTTTTTTCACTTGTTGTTGGAATTTTACAATTCTTATGTCCAAACGCCTATTAAGTACTCCACTTGATAAAATGATATTAAAAAATAAGGAACAAATAAGTTATTCAATGATTATATGATTCATATCCTTTATTTCATAGAGTTTGTTATCCCCCACATTGCGTTAAAAAAATAAGATAGAAATTAAAATTTGGTTAAACAATATGATCTACCGTAATCAAATAAATTAGACCATAATTTGACGAGTTTAATATTCTTTAATATTATCCGTGCATTGCGCGAGTTCTAATACTAATATTTTTCGAATGATTCATGTGACACCAACAAGTGAAGAATCAAATCTCTTTGCCGTGCCTGTAAGCATAATTAATGTCTCCTAAACAAAAAGAAATGTCTCCTAACCTATAGATGTCTCGAATACCTGCGAATAAATATAAGTTCTTATTTGATCATTTGTAGTCTTCATTAATTATTTACCACAATGGGTTGACTTTTAAGCAATGGCATTGATGTTAGCGAAAGATGAATTGAAATCTTATCTATTTAGTAGAATCTAGTTAATTTTTACTTGTTTACTTTAGACTTTGCACGCCCTTTAAGAAATAATAAATAAAGTGCATAATTTAGCATTATATTCATATTAATTGGTGTATAACCTTAATGAATTTGGAAAATGATTTAGAATGACTAATTAATGCTAAGGGCAAAACAGAAAAAATAAATTATTTTTCTCTTGATATCAGAAAAGTGACAAGTAAAATGAAATTTTTTTTTTAGAATATTTGACCACTAAAAGTGAACTGAGGGAGTAATTAATTAGCTTCTATCTTTTTTCTATGAGCCTTGCTTTTTGCACTGATGTTAATTGCCAAAATTGTGATGTTATTGTACTTTACATTGGGGGTTGGGAAGGGGAAATAGGTAGGGAATCAGACGGGGAATCGAACACTTACCAATAAGGTGAAATCGTAGGTAACCAACCAACAAAATGGATATTGTTTATTAGATTAAAAAGAAAAATAAAATTAACTTGGAGCTAGCAATGGTCGGGAATAAACAACAAAGTAAAAGGGAAGTTAATCTGCTATCACAAGCTTTAATTATTCATATCGCAACTATAAAACAAAATTGAATGCAAACAAGTCGTTCTGCTATCATATGCTGTAGCATTTATTTCTGACCACTATTTTAATTGAATTGCAGAAAGCAAGTCGTTGCTCTCCTTACATGGTATAGTATCAGTTGACACTCGTTACAAGACTGAAACATTCTGCAGATCTCTTTAGTTCATTCTCAGCCATATTCGACAAACTGTGATATACCTCTCAAAGCTGATTCTGAACTGTGTGAGATAAAAATTTAAAATCAGAATTTTCTAAACATGAATAAACCATTGGATAGTTAAAATAAAGAGCAAAATCATCGCAATTCAGTGTTGGTCAAATTAGAGTATCTTTACAACAATAACAACTACGGCTCAATCCCAAATAAGTTGAAGTCTGATATGTGAATCTTGCTGACCATGGCGCTTCTTTTAAGCTATCTTAAGCCACTATTATAAAAAATAAAAATAACTCCGCCAGAGTGAGCTTACTCATATTGGCGAACCAACTTATGATGAATGGAGTATTAATCTTTGATTTCCCAAAATTCATGATTTTCATCGTTAAGAGTATTCTATTCATCATATCCATGAAACAACCACCTAGAGGTATACTATTAAAAGACAATAAGTGTACCTTGACTCATGTACATCCTTAGAATGGATACAACTAATCGAAGTCTTGCGCGACTCCTTTTAGAACAGCACTGACTTGTGAAGCAGCCAATCGGGGTTGCATAACCACTAGATGGTTATTGTTGTAATAATGTTGTTGCTGTCGTAAGTACTATGAGCACATGACTGTTGTTGAATTCACAGGAATTGACAACATTTATTTTCTATGGAGTTGACAAATGTAATGTTATTGCAAAAAGCATTACTGCTGTTTGAGTGGGAGGGCAACACAGGGGTAGTCGCAACAAAGGAGTCTTTCTCAATGATATTAGTGGCCTAAAACCAATTTTACCGGGAATCCTTTAACTTATTTCACAAAATTGATCACATACTAATGAGACTAACATAATTACTTTTAATTCTCTATAAATCAATCAAATGAGATAAAAAGAAAAAGCTAATTCAGAAAAATTGAATTGAAAATGAAAAGTGATATTATCGGAAACAAGAAAAAAGAATGAATTTAAGTAGAGTAGAAAAATTCAATTGAATTAGAGGGAAGTAAATGTACTAATTAATGGGCGAAAAAATTTTACTCACTCGTGAAGACAACTTTAAATCAAATTTAAAGTTGTCTAACCTATTTAGTGGCCTTACCTTGGAGCAGGCCATGAGTAACTTGATTGAAGAGTGTCAAGGCATTTCCGCAAGTATTGGGAGGAATTATATTTTCCGATTGAATCTGGGAAACAGAATCACCGATTATTGATGATGAGTTCTCAAGTTGTTTTGTGTAGAAGGAAAGTTGTGCACGGACTTTTTGAAGTTCCTGTTCATAAAGTCGAATATTAAAATAAAGATTTCGTATTTCAGCCACACATCCATAGACAGGATGTTCTTTGCGGGCGTTTGCTTGGTAAATAATAGATTTCATAGCCGGTTTCTTTTCAGCAGCGTCAAGTTGGTGTAGCATTTGAAGAATTTTTGGAAACGCCAAATAGTCTGTGTACATTTTTGGATCACAAGGCTTCCGCCCGTAATTACAGGCAGCGCAGGCTTGATTGGTGACATCCGTGAGATCCATTTTTCTTGTTCAAAACATTAAAAACCGACTTGAAACAAAAAGGAAAATCAAGAATGTCAATCTCTTGTAAGAGGAAGGGAAAATGGGATTATCAAGAATTAAAGATGGTAGGAAAAAGGAGGTTGGTGAAAAGGATATGCGAGAGTGATGCGTTTATGTGGGGAAGGAAAAGACAATGGGAGAAAATTGATGATATTTGTTTACTCAAAAAACGGATAGAGTTGAATTTATACGTAGTGTATACGGTTAAAACCAGGCCCACCCGATTTTACTATTTGACCGAGACCGGGAGTTTGCATCGAAGGGCGGTCTCGTAACGGAATATGCCATATCGCGAGGATAAAGTACCGAGCTCAGAACCGAGGTACCTGTCGAGATCTAAGCTAGTAGTGATCGAAGCCAAATGAGACAGACATCGAGCAAGATCGAAGATAGAATAATAACAGAAAGGCAAGATATCCGTGGCTGGCCGAAGATCATAGCGTAAATCTCGGTGACTGGTCGAGGATCGTGGCGTAAATATCGGAACGGATCAAATCAGAAACGGTTAATTAGCTAACCATGAGGTTTCTTTCGGACCTCTTCAAGGTAAAACAGAAAGATAACGAAATGTTAAGGGAGTTCGTATCTCGGTTTCGAGATGGAATGTATGGAATTACCACAACTCATAGACGCTTGGGCTGTTCAAGCTTTTACTCAAGGTTTGAACGATCGAAGTTCGGTGGCCTCACGACAGCTAAAGCAGAATTTAATTCAATACCCAGCGGTAACCTGGGCCAATGTACATAATCGATACCAGTCGAAGATCAGGGTAGAGGATGATCAATTAGGGACTCCTTCTGGTTCCGCAAATCCGATCAGGCCCGTTGGAAGAACTTAGAGAGATATCGACAAAGAACCTCGGTCGAACAGAGACCGATATCAGCCATACAATGCAAATCGTAGAAATAGCGGCCCGGGACGCAATCCCATCCGAAATGATCGAAGGAACGATCAAGGATAGAGCTCTCGAGGGCTCATGAGCAAAAATAGTTTCGATAAACATGTTGATACCACAGAGGCACCACGATTATCAGAACACTTCAGCATCGACGCGTCAAGTATTGTGTCAGCTATTAGGAGAATCAAAGATACTAGATGGCCCAGGCCCCTACAGACCGATCCATCCCAAAGGAACCCCAATCAAATATGTAAATACCATGGTACGCATGGTCACAGAACCGAAGACTCCAGACAACTAAGGGAGGAGGTGGCCCGGCTATTCAACGAGGGTCACCTTCGAGAGTTCTTGAGCGGCAGAGCTAAAAATCATTTTAGAGGTAGGGATGCAGATAGAAAAAACGAGCATGAAGAACCACAACACGTGATTCATATGATCGTTGGTGGGATCGATATTCCATAATGGCCTATTTTCAAACGCACTAAGGTATCGATCACCAGGGAAAAATGAACTTGAAACTATACACCAAAAGGCACTTTATTATTCAACGATGAGGAAGCAGAAGGAATATCACAATCCCACAATGATGCATTGGTAATCTCTATCTTTGTGAATAAAATTCAGGTTAAACGTGTTTTAATTGATCCAAGAAGTTCGGCCAATATTATTCGATTGTGGGTTGTGGAGCNCGAGAATTCTTGAGCGACCGAACTAAAAATCATTTTAGAGACAAGGATGCAGACAGAAAAAATGAGCAGGAAGAACCACAACACGTGATTCACATGATCGTTGGTGGGATCGATATCCCACAAGGGCCTGTTTTCAAACGCACTAAGGCATCGGTCACGAGGGAAAAATGAACTTGAGACTATACACCAGAAGGCACTTTATCATTCAACGATGAGGAAGCAGAAAGAATCTCACAACCCCACAATGATGCATTAGTAATCTCTATCCTTGTGAATAAAATTCAGGTTAAACGTGTTTTAATTGATCTAGGAAGCTCGGCCAATATTACTCGATCGAGGTTTGTGGAGGAGCTCGGCCTACAAGACCAGATCGTGCCCGCAAATTGAGTTCTCAATGGTTTCAACATGGCAAGAGAAACGACTAAAGGAGAAATCACTTTACCAGTAAATATAGCTGGGACTATTCAAGAAACTAAGTTCCACGTGATCGAAGGTGACGTGAGATACAACGCCCTGTTCGGAAGACCCTGGATTCACAATATGAGGGCAGTTCCTTCAACACTTCACCAAATGATGAAGTTCCCGACACTGGATGAAGTAACAACGGTACGGGGAATAGCACGCTGCCAAAGAGATGTTCGCGGTCGACGAATTGATACCGGTATCGTCACTTTCGTCAACAAAAAGATTGGAAGCCAAAGGAAAATAGGAAGCTAAATAGCAACCACAACTACTAACCTCGACTCAATCGGAGGATTAGGGAACAGATGAGGACAATGACTATTGGATCCCTCGATCCTTAATAAACCCCGAAGTTTCCGACACCACCAAATCGACGGTCGAGAAGATGGAGCAGGTCGTACTGATCAGACATCTACCCGATCGAAAGGTATACCTGGGAATGGGGTTAACCCCCGAGCTCAGGGGAAAACTTGTTAAATTTCTTATCAATAATATGGATTGTTTTGCTTGGTCCCATTTAGATATGACAGGGATCCCACCGGAAATCGCTACACATCGACTGAGCTTGGACCCGAAGTTTCGCCTAGTAAAACAAAAGAGAAGACCCTAGTCCAAGGTAAAACACACATTTATCTAGGACGAGGTAATCAAAATTCTCAAGATAGGATCCATTCGGGAGGTAACATATCCCGAATGGTTAGCAAACGTAGTCGTAGTCCTTAAAAAGGGAAATAAACTTAGGATGTGCATAGATTATAAAGATTTGAACAAACCATGTCCTAAAGACTCTTTTCCTCTGCCAAATATCGATCGCATGATCGACGCCACGACCGGCCATGAGATCCTTAGTTTTCTCGATGCGTACTCCGGGTACAATCAAATACAAATGAACTCGGAGGATCAGGAAAAGACTTCGTTCATCACTAAGTACGGGACCTATTGTTATAATGTAATGCCGTTTAGACTAAAAACTGCTGGTGCCAGTTATCAATGCCTAGTAAATGAAATGTTCGAAGAACAAATAGGTAAGTCAATGGAAGTTTATATTGAAGATATGCTAATTAAGTCCCTACGAGCAGAGGACCATTTGACACATTTGCAGGAGACCTTCGATATACTAAGGAAATACAACATGAAACTCAGCCCGAAGAAGTGTGCATTCGGGGTCGGCTCGGGCAAGTTCCTCGGCGTTATGGTATCAAATCGGGGTATCGAAATCAACCCCGATAAGATTAAGGCGATCGAAGACATCACAGTCGTGGATAACACTAAGGCCGTACAAAGATTAACAGGGCGCATAGCCGCCCTAGGCTGATTCATCTCAAAGTCTTCAGATAGAAGTCATAAGTTCTTCTCACTGCTCAAAAAGATGAACAATTTTGCATGGACCCCCGAATGCCAACAATCATTGGAAGAGTTAAAGCGGTACCTCTCGAGCCCGCCGCTGCTTCGTACTCCAAAAGCAGACGAGCAACTCTACTTGTACTTAACAGTCTCGAAAATCGCGGTAAGTAGAGTCCTAGTTCGAGAAGAGCAAGGTACGCAATTTCCTGTTTACTATGTTAGTCGAACTCTAGGTGAGGCCGAGATTCGGTACCCACACTTAGAAAAGTTGGCGCTTGCCCTAATAAGCGCCTCTAGGAAATTAAAACCATATTTTCAGTGTCACCCAATTTTGCATAAGCTCGAACTCTCGGGCCGATTGGCCAAATGGGCCATCGAAATCAGTGGATACGATATCGAGTATCAACCCCGAATGGACATCAAGTCTCAAATTTTAGCAGACTTCGTGGCAGACTTTACGCTAGCCCTTATACCTGGGGTTGAAAGTGAACTATTATTAAAATCGTGTACAACATCGGGGGTGTGGACCCTATTAACAGACGATGCTTCAAACGTGAAGGGGTCCGGGCTAGGCATCGTGTTGAAGCCGCCCACGGGTATTACAATTAGACAGTCTATCAAAACTTCTAAGTTAACTAACAATGAGACTGAGTATGAGGTCATGATTGCAGGTCTCGAGCTAGCTAAGAGTTTGGGAGCAGAGGTCATCAAAGCCAAATGTGACTTTTTACTTGTGGTAAACCAAGTCAACGGAACCTTCGAGGTTCGGGATGATCGAATGCAGAGATACCTGGATAAATTACATGTAACATTTACATCGGATTCAAGAATGGACCCTACGGCATATACCTCGAGAGCAAAACAGCAAAGCCGATGCCCTTGCAAATTTGGGGTTATCGATTGAAGATGATGAAATTAGCGCGGGGACTATCGTGCAACTTTCGAGGTCAGTGATCGAAGAAGTCCCGAAATAAACTCCACAAGTCTAATCTGGGATTGGAGGAATAAATATATTGAGTGAGAATGGATGACCGACCTCGAATTAGGGTAACCCTTAGGCTTATAGTCGATTGAGGACTTGCTCGAACTCAAACTCTGAATACCCCTTAGGCTTAGTGGTCGAGTGAGGACTTGCTCGAACTCGAAATAGGGCAACCCTTGGGATTTGTAATCGAGTGAGAATGATTTCTCTAACTCGAATTAATGGAAGCCCTTGGGATCGATAGATAGTTCCTGAGTGAGAATGGTTGTTCGAACTCAAGTGAGGGAAGCCCTTAGGCTTTATAGTCGAGTGAGAACTTGCTCGAACTCAAAATAAGAATTGCCCTTAGGTTTAGTGGTCGAGTGAGAACTTGCTCGAACTCGAAATAAGGTATCCCTTAGTCTTATTGGTCGAGTGAGAACTTGCTCGAACTCGAAATAAGGCAACCCTTGGGCTTTGTAATCGAGTGAGAATGATTTCTCTAACCCGAATTAATAGTAGCCCTTGGGATCGATAGATAGTTCCCGAGTGAGAATGGTTGTTCGAACTCGAGTGAGGACTTGCTCGAACTCAAAATAAGAATAGCCCTTAGGCTTAGTGGTCGATTGAGGACTTGCTCGAACTCGAAATAAGGTAGCCCTTGGGCTTTGTAGTCGAGTCAAAATGATTTCTCGAACTCGCATTAATGGCAGCCCTTGGGCTCGATAGATAGTCCCTGAGTGAGAATGATTGCTCGAACTCGAGTTAGGGAAGCCCTTAGGCTTTATAGTAGAGTGAGGATTTGCTCGAACTCCAAATAAGAATAGCCCTTAGGCTTAGTGGTCGAGTGAGGAGTTGCTAGAACTCGAAATACGGTAGCCCTTGGGCTTTGTAGTCGAGTGAAAATGATTTCTCGAACTCGAATTAATGGCAACCCTTGGGCTCGATCGATAGTCTCTAAGTGAGAATGGTGCTCGAACTCGAGTTAGGGTAGCCCTTAGGCTTTATAGTCGAGTGAGGACATGCTCGAACTCAAAACAAGAATAGCCCTTAGGCTTAGTGGTCGAGTGAGAACTTGCTCGAACTCGAAATAAGGTAGCCCTTAGGCTTTGTAATGGAATGAGAATGATTTCTCGAACTCGAATTAATGGCAGCCCTTGGACTCGATAGATGGTCCCCGAGTGAGAATAGTTGCACGAACTCGAGTTAGGGTAGCCCTTAGGCTTTATAGTCGAGTGAGGACTTGCTCGAACGCGAAATAAGAATAACCCTTAGGCTTAGTGGTCGAGTGAGGACTTGCTCGAACTCGAAATTAGGTAGCCCCTGGTGCTTTGTAGTCGAGTGAGAATGAATTCTCGAACTTAAATTAATGGCAGTCCTTGGGCTCGATAGATAGTCCCCGAGTGAGAATAGTTGCTCGAACTCGAGTTAGGGTAGCCCTTAGGTTTTATAGTAAAGTGAGGACTTGCTCGAACGCAGAATAAGAATAACCCTTAGGCTTAGTGGTCGAGTGAGGACTTGATCGAACTCGAAATAAGGTAGCCCTTGGGCTTTGTAGTCGAGTGAGAATGATTTCTCGAACTCGGATTAATGGCAGCCCTTGGACTCGATCGATAGTCCATGAGAGAGAATGGTTGCTCGAACTTGAGTTAGGGTAACCCTTAGGCTTTATAGTCGAGTGAGGATTTGTTCGAACTCGAAAAAAGAATATCCCTTAGGCTTCGTGGTCGAGTGAGGACTTGCTCGAACTCGAAATAAGGTAGCCCTTGGGCTTTGAAGTCGAGTGAGAATTATTTCTCGAACGCGAATTAATGGCAGCCCTTGGACTCGACAGATAGTCCCCGAGTGAGAACGGTTGCTCTAACTCGCGTTAGGGTAGCCCTTAGGCTTTATTGTCTAGTAAGGATTTACTCGAACACAAAATAAGAATATACCTTAGGCTTAGTGTTTTGCTCGAACTTGAAATAAAGTAGCCCTTGGAATTTGTAGTCGAGAGAGAATGATTTCTCGAACTCGAATTAATGGTAGCCCTTGGGCTCGATAGATAGTCCCTGAGTGAGAATGGATGATCGACCTCGAGTTAGGATAGCCCTTAGGCTTTATAGTCGAGTGAGGACTTGCTCGAACATAAAATATGAACAGCCCTTAGGCTTAGTAGTCGAGTGAGGACTTGCTCGAACTCGTAATATGGCAACCCTTGGGCTTTGTAGTCAAATGAGAATGATTTCTCTAACTCAAATTAATGGCAACACTTGGGATCGATAGATAGTTCTCGAGTGAGAATGGTTGTTCGAACATGAGTGAGGGAAGCCCTTAGGCTTTATAGCCAAGTGAGGACTTGCTCAAACTCAAAATAAGAATAGCCGTTAGGCTTAGTGGTCGAGTGAGAACTTGCTCGAACTCGAAATAAGGTAGCCCTTAGGCTTTGTAGTCGAGTGAGAATGATTTCTCCAACTCGAATTAATGGCAGCCATTGGGCTCGATAGATAGTCCCTTTGTGAGAATAGTTGCTTGAACCCGAGTTAGGGTAGCCGTTAGACTTTATAGTCGAGTGAGGACTTGCTCGAACGCGAAATAAGAATAACCCTTAGGCTTAGTGGTCGAGTGAGGATTTGCTCGAACTCGAAATGCGGTAGCCCTTCGGCTTTCTAGTCGGGTGAGAATGACTTCTCGAACTCAAATTAATGGCACCCCTTGGGCTCGATAGATAGTCCCCAAGTGAGAATAGTTGCGCGAACTCGAGTTAGGGTAGCCCTTAGGCTTTATAGTCGAGTGAGGACTTGCTCGAACTCATAATAAGAATAGCCCTTAGGCTTAGTGGTCGAGTGAGGACTTGCTCAAACTCGAAATAAGGTAGCCCTTGGGTTTTGTAGTCGAATGAAAATGATTTCTCGAACTCGAATTAATGGCAGCCCTTTGGCTTGATAGATAGTCCCCGAGTGAGAATAGTTGCTTGAGCTCGAGTTAGGGTAGCCCTTAGGCTTTATACTCAAGTGAGGACTTGCTCGAACTCGAAATAATAATGGCCCTTAGGCTTAGTGGTTGAGTGAGGACTTGCTCTTACTCTAAATAAGGTAGCCCTTGGGCTTTGTAGTCGAATGAACATGATTTTTCAAACTAGAATTAATGGCAGCCCTTTGGCTTGATAGATAGTCCCCGAGTGAGAATAGTTGCTCGAGATCGAGTTAGGGTACCCCTTAGGCTTTATAGTCAAGTGAGGACTTGCTCGAACGCGAAATAATAATGGCCCTTAGGCTTAGTAGTTGAGTGAGGACTTGCTCTTACTCGAAATAAGGTAGCCCTTGGGCTTTGTAGTCGAGTGAGA
>AWOL01S0001441.1:0-30226 GCA_000715115.1 Nicotiana otophora
ACCCTCCCCAGACCCCATTAATGGGATTCTACTGGGTTGTTGTTGTTGTTGTTGTTGCTATTATTGGAATTTGTCTCGTGGAATGTCACTTACTGTTATGAGAAAAATATATTTAGAAAAGAGGCTATAGAAGCGTATCTACGGATGCACAACCTCAGTTGGTAATACTGCAAGAGTGCAAAACGCACATCAAATGGAAAACTAGTACTAAACATTAAAACATGGTGTTACTATGGGACAAAGAACGCATCAACTGTGATATATTTTTTAGATATCATAAAGAAAACGCCAGAGGGATTGACAAATATATATCGGCAAATATTCAGCTGGTTAAATACCCATCGGTTAAGTTCAAATTTCATGGAGCTTATGGAGATCTAACATATGGTCTAGATTTAGAACCATTAAAATTGACACCACATCCTGAGTCACATAATAAGTTATATGATACATCATGACCTATGATTGGGGGATGCTAATCTAACTCGCCCATTAGAGAGAAGCATCAGATCTCCAAATACAAAAGAGCAGATGAGTAACTTCATCAATTTTACCTGCTAGCCCTGGTATTTTAGATTTAGATTTCAGCCCATTTACATATGGAGATACCAAATCACCACAAAGATTATCCAAACTTGATAGGATAATCTGCACTTCAAAATTTTACACTTCATTTGAACGTGCAGCACCAACGATTCTAGGAAGCAACATTTTGGACCATATGCCGATAAAGTTAAGGTTGGCACGCCGAGGTAAAGTTGCACAAGTGGAGAAGAAAAGTTTTGTATCCAAATAGGCACTATGTGAGAATTAAGTCCAATTGCAGTTGTGTTGGTTTTGTGAAACTACGAGATTGATAGTTCTCTTTTCTTCACCCCTCCCCCCCCCCCCCCCCCCCCCCACACACTTTTTTTTCTGGGTGATGAACAGTGGACTTCTACTAATGCTTTCAATCTTAAATGCAGAATAAGTGCATAAAGTGCTTATTTTATCGAATGCTGCTAATATCTTTTCGGTTTATGTTATTTTGTTACTTTTCATTTATTTCCTTCTTTGATTTAGTTAATGATGCTTGATGCTTTATTTGTTTTAAATTCTTTAATCATGTCTTGTATACGAGGACTAATATTTTTCCATCCAAGTATGATTGTATTTGCGTTAATGTGCATCTCTAATTTAAAATAGCAATCTGTAATTACTAGATCACTTTGTTCAAATGACCTTTTGATTGAAATATGATCCTATTTTTTGTAAATTGGACTTCAGTGTTGTTGGCATTACCTACTTACCATTAAATACTACTGCTCTGTAGGATTCACAAGTGGTCAAAATGTTAAAAGCCATATATAAACAGGCCAGTCCATAAGTTATTCCACTCTACTATACCCAAGCCCGTGTTTGAAGAAGTCATCTTTAGGTTTGGACCAAGCTTATAATTAAGATAATCCTTCATTCAAATTTATAACACTCTTTTTATTAATAATATAAATATACGAAATAAAGCTTATTTAAAGGACTTCCTCATATAAAATGAAGAGTTTATGTTTTGCCCTCTAATTATGTCAGAAGTTGTTACATATCAATTTAAGTGGACCTGTAACACAAATCATAATTACTTTGATATGATAACTTGTAAAATTGCTCTAAGTGTAATTAAGAAAATTACAACGTCTTATATGTGTAATTTAAGCAACTCTAAAATAAAAGGAAATTTGGCACTCTATGGCCAACGGGACAAACATATGGCATGAAATATCCCAACTTATCATTATTGGCATGATTTAGCCCAATTAGACTATTTTAGTAAAATAATTAGCAAAGTTCAAAATAGTTCATCTTCTTCCTCAGCATTCCTTTACCACGTAATAGTACCACCTCGTCAATGCCATTTTTAACACTTCTGTCACCTTCATTCACTAAAGCACCATCAAATATTCATTGAATTCATTGAATTTGGAGAAGATATTGAAACCTACAACTAGTGATGTAACGACCCGGTCGGTTGTTTTGAGTATTACAACCCCGTTTTCCCATTTACTGCTCAAATTGTACTTTGCAGTTATTGTGTGAATTGCCGGAGTAATTGGTTCGGGTTCGGTGAGGTTTTGGAATGAATTAGAACACTTCGTTCCAAGGTTTAAACCTTAATTTAAAATAGTGACCGGATGTGGACTTATGTGTAGATGACCTCGGATTCGAATTCTAATAATTTCAATAGCTCTGTATGGTGAATTTGGACTTAGGAGCATGTCCGAAAAATTATTTGGAGGTCCGTAGTGGAATTTGGCTTGAAATGCTGAAAGATGCATTTTTGGGAAGTTTTACCGGGGGGGGTTGACTTTATGATATCGGGGTCGGAATTCGATTCTAGAAATTGGAATAGATCCGTAATGTGAAATGTGAGATCCGTAATTGGAATAGATACGTAATTCCTATTCTGGAAATTGGAATAGATCCGTAATTGGATGGGTTATCGTGTTTTATGAGTTTCGTCGGATTTCGAGACATGAGCCCCATAGGTGATCTTTGGGGGCATAATTTTGGATTTTGTGAAAAATATTAGCATTTTGATATGGAACTAATTCCTATAAATTGTGTGGACTAAATCATATTAATTGTGGTAGATTCGAGCCGTTCGGGAGTTGATACGCACATAAAGGGATTTCTAGAGCATTGTTTAGCTTGCTCGACATTGGATTCGACTTGATCGAGGTAAGTAACTCTTCTAATCTTGGAGTTGAGGGTATCAACCCTGAATATATTTATTTCGTGAATCGTTGGGAGGTGACTCACATGCTAGGTGATGGGCGTGTGGGAGTGCACTATAGAAATTGTAACATAATTATTTCTGTAAAATTTTGTAGTAAATAATTTTGGCATTTTCCATGCAATTTTATGTGTTAAAGAAATTGAGCTAAAAAGCATATTAAAAATCATGTTGAGGCTATGTGCCAGTATTATTGGAACCCACAGAGGTCATATTGCTGTGAATTATTTGTTTAAATTGAAAATTCATACTAGTCATATTCATTTCATTGCATATCATATCTCAGTCTCTGTTATTATTTATTGATACATCATATCATCATTTTTGGGCTATTCCCATGACATTGTGAGCCCAAGAGAGAGAGACTGGAGAGATTGATGACTGAGGAGGCCGAGGACCTGATTGTGAGGATATTTTTGGGATCGGGCTGCACGCCGCACCAGGCCATATTGGCTTTATATATATATATATATATATATATATTATATTATTGCACGTGAGTTGGCTGCACAACACGTGAGTTGGCCGTGCGGATATAGATATTATTATAGTAGGTGAGTTGTCCGTGCATCACGTGAGTTGTTCGTGCGGATTCAGATATGATATTATAGTAGGTGAGTTATCCGTGCAGCACGTGAGTTGTCCGTGCTTATAGCTCTTGGGCTGTAGGAGCCCCTCATGAGTCTGTACACACCCCCAGTGAGCGCAGTCGACTATAAACAAGGATCAGGCTGCACGCCGCAACAGGTATTATATAGCTCTGAGTGATTAAGTGTGCTGAACATAGTGAGAGGGAATGTGAGACAGTGAGATTGAGTACTCTGATAGTGTGAGTACATGAGTACAATCTCTGAAATACATTGCATTGACATTCACACATGACATACATGCATAGAGATGTGTTTTCCTCACGCTGTACGATATCACATTATTCATGATTTCTCACACATGTTGACAGATGGGCATAGTGATGCATTTGTTTTACACTGGTTATCTGGAAAGAAAATGAGACATTTTATTTATTATTGAAAGGATTTCGGAAAAATTACTGTTTTCAAACTTATTCATATTTTTGGTAATTTTGGTAAACAATTTGGGTTTTCATTGATGTACTTGATAGGCAGAATTATTTTCAGAAGTCATGATTTAGCTAAGCATTTATTCTTTGAGTTACTTCTGGTATTACTTGTTTAATATTGTTATAAACTATTGTTGGTTAGTACAAGCTCATCACTACTTCTGCACATTGCGTGCAGATCTTGGCTGTTGTTGTTGATGTGCTCGATGGTTGCGGGATTTGAAGATGTACCAGCATTCCTGTTGTAATTAATTCATTTTCGCTTTGTATACCCTGTTCTTAGAAGCTCATGATTTGTACTACCAGTTCATGGGGATTGTATAAGATTAAGACCTTTATTCACTTAAATTGCTTTAATAATTATTATTGGAATTGGATAGTTGGTAATTGGCTTAGCTAACTGGTTGGGTTAGGTACCATCATGATTAGTTGGATTTTGGGACGTGACAATGTGGTATCAGAGCTCTAGGTTCATAGGTTCTACAAGTCATGAGCAATTGTCTAGTAGAGTCTTGCGTATCGGTATGATGACGTCCATACTTATCTTCGAGAGGCTACAGGGTATTTAGGATATATACTTCCCATCTTTCTTTCCTTATCGTGCGGGATTGATTCAGCTTGAGACATAAACTCTTTGAATTCCTTCCACGTATTCGTATGCGCACATGAGTGCTCGGTATCAGCTGTGCATCGCCGGCTTGTGATTCCATCAATGAAGTTCGAGATGAGTATTCTATGTTTTGGCGATGGACCAGTTTAGAGGACTTGAGGCCAGGTTTAGACTGCAGCTTAAGCTCGGTAGCTTCAGTTGTAACTCGTACAATTGGACTTATATGTCCGGTAATGACCCTACAATGGAATTTGTGGCTTGACGAGCAGTGGAATGGCGGTGTGATGGGTATGATGTAACTGCGGGATGTGTTAAGATGATTGGAATATGATGAGAAGTGTTTCCTTGAAATGTAAAGTAAAGGCCATTGGGTGCTTGATTTTCGATTTGATGTGACGAATAGTCTCGAGTAATAAATGTTTTCAAGGATCTTTCACATTGTTAAATTCTAGGACAAACCAAACTCTCATGTCTAGTTAATGAGTTTGGACTCAGATAGACTAAGTGATTGGATATTTTTACTGCGAAAGGGTATAACAAGATACCAGTTTGAGGCTAAGTAGGTGGGTTATCCCATGCGGAGTAATCTATGTAGGTGTATTCCTTATGATATGAGTAGAGAGTTTTTTTTATGCCGACGGGGTGTATGTGTGGAGATTTGAATCTGAATATGGTTGAGAAAGTTGACTTGTGTGTTAAGCGTATGAATACGAGCTTAGCGGATGATTGAGGTATTTTTATGGTTGGCGTTGTATGAACTTGGGAAGAAGTTTCGTTGGACTGACTATGGCATTATGGCAGTAAGAGAGTATTGGTATTGTGAGTTATGGAATGTTTTAATCTATGGCTTTGAGCCAAGTGGGGGAGTCTGCTATTGACAATTTGATTTCATAGTTAGGTGTTAAATTTTAATTTTGGTCTGAGGCATACTTGTGGGTTAGCTATGACTTGCAGAAGTTGAGATCGAGGATGACTCGAATAAGGAAATTCTTGGTTAAGGATTATATTATATGTATGAGTACAGGAAATTCGTGGGATGAGTGATTTATTATTGGTGAATTATGTAGTGCGCACGGAGTATGAATTTGATATGTGGTGTTAAAGTAGAGTTATTTCTTTGAGTGTTGTGGTGCTAATGGGACACGTGTCTTTTGGCCCATTGGGCGGTGCAATTAGATTTGAGGAAAATGGGTGACTCCAGAAAACATTCCTATGGGTTTGAGAATTATATATAGCAATTGAGAATGTGTTCCGGACTTGTGTATGTATAAAATTCGGGATTTGCGTTTGATGGTGCCCGGACTTGCGGAAATTCTATATGACTAGGGATTCTACATTTTTTGTATAAGGAAGGTAAGAAGAACAATTTCACATTCACATGAAGTATTCTAAGAGTGAGTGTTATAGTTGTGGTATTTTGAAGGTGCTTAAGAAGAATACAATTGCTTATGGGTCGTAGGGCGTTGTGGTTCTATGCTAGGTTTGTGGGGTGAGCTGTGGCTAAAGATCGTGGCGTTTTAGCAAGGAGAAGTATTAATCTGAAGACTGATTCGGAAGAAACTCGGAGAAAATAAGACAAACGGGTAGTAGGTTGGATCAGTATGGTAAAGGATATGATCGGTTCTTTGGGTGCTTATAATGTTGGGGTTTTCTATAGGTTCTTTGTGGTAATACACCTGGGCTTGGCAATCTGCGTGACTTGGTTGATTTAGAGAGATTCAACTCTGATGGCCTGATTATGTGCAAATGGATTCCAAAGCATTCTCGAGGTTTTCTACCACGGTTTGAGATGGGTATTTTCCTACCGGCCTAAGGAGCATGTTGAGTATTGTAATTTTATACCTGATGGGATCAAATGTAAGGCTTCTGGCTGATTATATATGTATTTTAATTGTGACACAGAATGATTACGAGGTTCTCGTATTTTTGAAATGATGGCATGATAGATGCGGTGTGTTGTGTGGGATTAAGGTTGGTGTGTGCAAGGTCATGGTTTAGCTTTGAAAGGGAGGTCATAAATTCTTAGAGGACATGAACATTTTTCGATGTTTAGATGAAGGCTATAACTATTTGGTATTGCGTGAGTAGAGTGTACATTTCATAAGGCGCACTATATTTTGAATTATGGATATCTCATAGGTATTGTGGTATTTTCCTGGTTGATCGACTACTGATATTCAAATTTTGTCAAGTGTCACGGAAGAACTTTTAAAGTATTTCTCGTGGGATGATCGTGTATGAGAGAGGTGTTAGGCATTCGGGAGGTGGAGATGGAATCAAATATGGTGATTCGCGTGTTCTATGGATTTGGAGATTGGGAGTTCTCAGGAGCAGATTGTTTCATGGTTGTGGACTGTGAAGTTGTGGCCAGAGCTAGCCAGATGACAAAATGTGTTATGATTCAGTCATTATAGATTTTCGGAGGGAATGTTATCTATTTGTGGGTAACCCGAGTTGTTTTGGGGGTCTATCTCGAGTTGATGAGCTCAATAGGTGCAATCCAGTATAGTACATAAATATATGCATTGCTTTCAAGTTCAAGAGTTAAACTCAGTACAAGAAAAATAGATAAATTCTGTACGATATGAGAATATGACATCTCTATATCTACATGCCAAAATATATGTTGTGTGAGATGTACCACAATGGAAACCTCGTGTGCCCACACTCTCAGAATACTCAATTACTCAGTACTATGTATGACCAATCCAGCCCACAGAACTCCATCCCAAATATATATATATATATCTAATGACAGTCAGTCACTTAGTACTGTACAAAGCCGATCCGCCCCAGGGAACTCCATCCCAAATATAAATAAATAAGGCAACTCCATGCCGAGGGAACTCCATCCCAAATATAAATAAATAAGGAAACTCCATGCCTAGGGAACTCCATCCCAAATATAAAGAAATAAGGCAACTCCATGCCTAGGGAACTCCATCCCAAATATAAATAAAACTACGCTCACTGTAGGGGGGCGCAGACTCCGGAGGGACTCCTTCAGCCCAAGCACTGTAATAAGCCAGATCCAGACATAAATAAATAAAATATGTTGTAGCGTGCATCACGATCCCATAAATATCACTCAAAATCTCCAGTCTCTGGGGCTCTCAATGACATGAAAATCAACCCGACCTAATGATATGATGTATTAATGAATGACAACAGAGATTGAGATATGATATGCAAAATGATGGATGTGACTGAGTACAAAATTACAATTTAAACAAAAAATTCAACACCAACATGACCCATGCGGGTCCCAAAATATCGGCACGTAGCCTAAACATGATCTTTAATATGAGTCTCAGCTCAATTTCCCTAACACATGGAGGATATGTGGATAATGACATTTAATTAGTTATGCAACTCCACAGAATCAATTAATTCACAATTTCTAAGGTGCACGTCCACACGCCCATCACCTAGCATGTGCGTCACCTCCAAAATATTCATATAATACGAAATTCAGGGATTCGTACCTTCAGAATCAAGTTTAAAAATGTTACCTACCTCAAACCATGTAATTCTTTATTCCAATATGCCTTTGCCTCTCGAATCGGCCTCCAAACGCCTCAAATCTAGTCACAATTAATTCGATTTAGTCAATACAAACTATAGGAATTAATTCCACATGAAAATACTAATATTTACAACAAAATCCGAAATCTCCCTAAAATTCCCAGTGGGGCCCATGTCTCGGAACCCGATAAAAGTTACAGAATATGAACGCTCATTAAACCATGAGTCTAACCATACCAAATTTACCAAATTCCGACATCAACTCGACCCTTAAATATTCAATTTAACCTTAAGGGTTTTCACAATTTTTCCAACTTAAAACACCAATTAAATGCTAAAAATAGCAACAAATTCGGGTAATTTGACTTAAGGACACTTACCCCGTTGTTTCCCTTGAAAATCACCCAACAATCGCCTCTCACCGAGCTCCAAGTTGTTAAAAATGGAAAATGGGACGAAGTCCCATTTTTAGAACTTAAATATGTTGTCCAGTCGTTTGCTCTATGCGATTACCCTGGACTCGAACCAATTACCCTGGCAAGTCACATAACAACTGTAAAGCACAAAATGAGCAGTAAATGGGGGAACGGGGCTGTAATACTCAAAACGACCGGCCGAGCCGTTACATTCTCCCCCTCTTAAACAAATGTTTGTACTCGAACGAGTTTAGAATCATACCTGGAGCCTCAAATAGGTGTGGATATTTGCTCTGCATCTCCCGCTCAGTATCTTAAGTAGCTTCTCCGATGGGCTATCCTCTCCACTATACTTTTACTAAAGCTATTTTCTTTGATCTCAACTTTTGAAGCTGCCGGTCCAAAATGGCCACCGGCTCCACATCATAAGTCAAATTACCATCCAACTGAACCGTACTGAAATCAAAAACATGAGACGGATCTCCGACATACTTCCGGAGCACAGATACATGAAACACTGGATGAACACTTGATAAACTAGGTGGCAAAGCAAGTTCATAAGCCACCTCTCCAATCTTCTTAAGTATTTCAAAAGGCCCAATATACCTAGGACTCACTTTGCCCTTCTTCCCTAATCTCATAACACCCTTCATAGGTGAAACTCGGAGTAGTACCTTCTCCTACCATGTAAGCAATATCATGAACCTTCTGGTCGGCATAACTCTTCTGTCTGGACTGCACCGTACGAAGTCGATCTGAATCAATTTAAGTTTTTCCAAAGCATCCTAGACTAAATCAGTACCTAATATCCTTGCCTCACCCGGTTCAAACCAACCCACCGGAGACCGACACCATCTCCCATATAAAGCCTCATACGGATCCATCTTAATGCTCGATTGGTAGTTGTTATTGTAAGAAAACTCTGTAAGTGGCAGAAACATGTCCCAAGAACCCCCAAAATCTATAACACAAGCGCGTAGCATATATTCCAATATCTGAATAGTGCGCTCGGACTGTCCATCCGTCTGAGGGTGAAATGATGTACTCAACTGAACCTGCGTGCCCAATTTTTGCTGCACTTCTCTCCAAAACTGTGATGTAAACTGCGTTCCCCGATCTGAAATGATGGACACTAGAACACCATGTAACGAACAATCTCTCGGATATAAATCTTAGCCAACCGCTCCAAAGAATATGTAGTACCAGCTGGAATAAAATGTGCAGACTTAGTCAATCGATCCACAATCACCTAAATAGCATCAAACTTCTTTAACGTCCGTGGGAGTCTAACTACAAAGTCCATGGTAATACGCTCCCATTTCCACTCCGGATATTCAAGTCTCTGATGCTCATACTTCATTTGTTGACAATTTAAACACCGGGATACAAACCCCACTATATCTTTCTTAATGTTTCTCCGCCAATAGTGTTGTCTCAAGTCCTGATACATCTTAGCGGCTCCGGGATGAATGGAATATCGTGAACTGTGGGCTTCTTCAAGAATCAACTAACGCAATCCATCTACATTTGGCACACAAATCCGACCCTGCATCCTCAACATCCCATCATCTCCAATAGTAACATCTTTGGCATCACCATGCTGAAATGTGTCCTTTAGGAAAAGCAAATGGGGATCATCATGCTGGCGCTCTCTGATGCGGTCATATAAGGAAGACCGTAAAACCACACAAGCTAGAACCCGACTAGGCTCCGAAACATCCAATCTCACGAAGCCAAGGACTGAACATCAATTGCAAGAGGCCTCTCACCAATAGGAATGAATGCAAGGTTACCCATACTCGCTGCCTTCCTACTCAAGGCATTGGCCACCACATTGTCCTTCACGGGATGATACAGAATAGTAATATCATAATTCTTTTGTAGCTCCAACCATTTCCGCTGCCTCAAATTTTGATCCTTCTATTTAAAGAAGTGCTGAAGACTCTGATGATCTATAAATACCTCACAAGACATACCGTAGAGATAGTACCTCCAGATCTTTAATGCATGAACAATGGTTATCAATTCTAAATCATAAACAGAGTAGTTCTTTTCACGTGGCTTTAACTGGCGTAAATCATAAGCAATCACTCTACCCTCCTACATTAAGACACACCCAATACCGATCCAAGAAGCATCATAATATTCCAGACCAAATATGCATTCGAACAAAAAGAATTCCACTCAACAATTCTTTACTCACATTACCAGTAAGCCATGAAACAGCTATTGCATTACACCTATCCTATTGATGCCCTAAGGTTGGCCCAAATGTGTCCCTGGTGTTCGTGCCATCTATAAAACCGAACTTATTCCTTCCTAGGAGTGCAACTCTCATCGATCTGTCCCACAAAGTGTAATTCTCCATACCTATGAGTTGAATGCCAATAGACAGTGAACCAGGAGCATCAGAAGGGTGAAGATACAGGGGATGATTATGGTCAATGACCACTGGAGATGGAATAGACATCCCCAAATCTGATATCTCATCAATCACAATTAAAATTGTCAATTTTACTGAATACAGAACTGTAATTCTGACGAAAAAGCAAAGAATTATGAACAAAATTGAAAATAACGAACAAATCTATGGTTCGTTTCAGCTACAAATTAGGATTCAAAATTTTCACTAGAAATGTCGATGAATCTCTCGATCATCTTCAATCTGCAAAGAACAATCCCTAGATCCTATCGACACAAAGATATGATACCATGACAAAACACATCGAATTATTAATTCTAGAAATAAAGAAGAAGAGAAAAATAGAGGACGAAAATTGTGAGCACATGATAAGCTCAAAACAAATATTCAGAATGAATTGTATTGTATGTAACCAACTGTACACTCAAAACATCCACTAACTACTTTAACTAACTTCCTATCAGCTGATTCAGCAACTAACTATGGTATATCAACTATGGTACATCAAGGCAAGTAGCTAACTCCTTCACATGGAATAAAATATGGACTGGCCTGTTATATATGGCTTCTAACATTTTGACCACTTGTGAATTCTATAGAGAACAAGTATTTAATGGTAAGTAGTAATGCCAACAACTCTGAAGTCCAATTTACAGAAAATAGGATCATATTTCAATCAAAAGGTCATTTGAACAAAGTGATGTATTAATTACAGATTGCTATTTTAAATTAGATATTCACATTAACACAAATACAATCATACTTTCATGGAGAAATATTAGTCTTCGTATACAAGACATGATTAAAGCATTTAAAACTAATAAAGTGTCAAGCATCATTAACTAAATCAATGAAGGGAAAGAATGAAAGGTAACAAAATAACATATACTGAAAAGATATTAGCAGTATTCGATAAAATGATTACTCTATGCACTTATTCGGCATTTGAGATTGAAAGCATTAGTAGAAGTCCACTATTCATGGACCAGAAAGAAAAATGGGGGGGGGGGGGGTATTAACAATTCACAGATGAAAAAATGGCAAAAAAGAAAGCATTCACTCCTCTTTTCTANGCAATTGGACGTAATTCTCATAGAATGCATATTTGGATACCAATTTTTTCTTATCCACTTATGCAACTTCAACTGGGCATGCCAACCTCAACGTTATCGGTTTATGGTCCGAAATATCACTTCCTAGACTCGTTGCTGTTACACGTTGAAATGAACTATAAAATTTCTCAGTGCAGATTAACCTATCAATTTTGGATAATCTGTGTGGTGATTTGGTATCTCGAAATGTAAAAGGGCTGAAATCTAAATCTAAAATACCAGGGCTATCCGTAAAATTGATGAAGTTTCTCATCTGCTCTTTTGTATTTGGAGATGTGATGCTTCTCTTTGATGGGCGGGTTAGATTAGCATAAGCCATGATGTATCATATAACTTATTACGTGACTTAGGATGTGGTTTCAATTTTAATTATCCTAAATCTAGACCATATATTGGATCTACATAAACTCCATGAAATTTGACCTTAACCGATAGATATTGAAGCAGCTGAATATTTGCCGATATATATTTGTCAATCCCTCTGAGGTTTTCTTTGTGATATCTAAAAGATATATCACAGATTATCCTATTTGCCAAAATATATTTGTCCCATAGTAACACCAAGTTTTCATGTTTACGGCTAGTTTTTCATTCGATGTGCGTTTCGCATTCTTGCGGTATTACCAAGTGAGGTTTGTGCATCTACAAATACGCTTCTATAGCCTTTTTTAAAAATGTATTTTCCTCATAAAAGTTATTGACATTCCATGGAACAATTTCAAAGTAATCTTCATTGAAAATGTTTGATGAACGTGAAGCGCTCATTCTGTTATGCTTCTCTCTTTTTTCAAACTCTAATTCTCTCTATCTTTTGTTTTTGTTTTGAATTTGTATAGCGTCTATAAGAAAGAAATGGTTCTTGGTGCATATATATAGAGTTCTTGGTATATATGCATCCCCTACAACTCTTCTTAATTATTGGTGTGTTTCCTATCCTAAAGAAAAATCAGAGATGAAAAACTCTAAATTACCAGTTGTATTATTTAACTTGTTCTTTTTTTTCTCCTTTCCATAATGATGTAGACTGCTCCTTTCTAAAATAGGAACCAAATAAATTCCACTTCATATGAAGTCATCTTCAGCTTTCTTTGATACTTTGTAGTACTCTAGAACTTTAATGTAAAAGATTTGAGATCTTCCTTTGTTCTCTTTACTGTCTTTTTTCAAACTTTATCTTCTCAGGTACAATATTAAGAGGGTAATATATTACCGCAACCGGTGTTTTCATCTACTTGCAAATTTGCTTATATCTTTCTGCACAACTCACTTTTGGAAATTGAAAACTTGACTTGAACCCTCACTATGACACAACCATTCAATATTTCTTCACAAGGCTAAAGATAAATCAAAGTTGGTGAAGCCAAACTTTTACCTCTTTTTTCATAAATATATTCAGTAAATGCGTTTCTTATGGTTCTAATGATGGTACTAATATAATGTCTCTTTTCGGCTTCTTGAGCCGAGGGTCTTGCGAAAATA
This sequence comes from Nicotiana otophora, assembly GCA_000715115.1. NCBI lineage: Eukaryota > Viridiplantae > Streptophyta > Magnoliopsida > Solanales > Solanaceae > Nicotiana > Nicotiana otophora. The sequence continues at coordinate 13,410 of AWOL01S0001441.1, forward strand.
GTTTCCCTATACTCTTCGGAGTAGGGGTAAGGTCTGCGTACACTCTACCCTCCCCAGACCCCACTTGTGAGAACTCACTGGGTTTTTGTTGTTGTATTCAGTAAATGCATCATGCTACACAAGATTCGTTATAATACGGGAACAAAATAAATTCCATTTCAAATACAGCTTTGAAATCTTTCTTTTTTTCTTTCTTCTATTCTCAGGTACAATATTAAGAGAGTAAGTATTTGGCAGAATACATCTTTAAGAAATCTACTTTATCAAAAATGTTATCTCTAAAAGAGAATAAATAACTTCCTTCACTTATGAATTGAAAAATTATTTTCTTTTGTGAATATTGAATTCTCGCTTTATTTTGTTTGTCTCAATTCTCAATTCTGAATAATGGTAGTGTTCTATTTTTATTTTCTAATGTATAATATAATGTTTTAGGATTAGACAAATTCCAAAAACTTAAAACTTTCAGGCTCAATGTCATATTTTCATGTTAACTTATGTGTGCTTTATTTTCTAAATATTGTACAACCTAAACAAATATTTTTATAAATAAATAGGCAATTGTCAATTTATTATTCTTCATATAAATTTGTAATAGTTATCATTTTCTTTTTTATTTAGTTATCTAAATAAATTTAACTCATCATTTTTAGCATTTTATATACACAATTGGCTTTAACTTTGTAATGACCCGACCGGTCATTTTGAGCTCTAGCGCGTCGTTTGGTAGTTTGAGGCCATGAGAAAATTTACTTCAGGTATTATGACTTGTACGCATGATCGGGATTGAATTTCGGGAAGTTCGGAGTTGAATCAGAAAGAAAATTCTCATCTCAAAAGCTTTAAGACGGAAGAATTGACTAAGATTGGATTTTAGCGTAAACGGTCTTGAAATCGGGATTTGAAGGTTCCAGCAGGTTCTTATGATGATTTCGGACCTGAGCATATATTCGGATCGAGTTTCGGATGCCCCGGGAACGTTTAGGCACCTATTCTGGAAGTTAGCATTTTGGAAGAATTTCATTATTTTGCGTTAAAGTACTTTTCAAGGTTATCAATGTCCGTTTGGGATTCCGAGTCTGGGAGCGCATCCGGAAGTGGATTTGGAGGTCCGAAGGTCATTTCGAGATCATTTGGGAAATAGAAATTTGAAGGTTTTTGAGAAGTTTGACCGGAAGTGGAATTTTTTATATCGGTGTCAAATTCTGATTCTGGAAGTTAGAGTAGGTCTATAATATCAAATGTGACTTGTGTGCAAAATTTGAGGTCAATCGGGCGTGATTTGATAGGTTTCGGCATCGAAGGTAGAAGTTGAAATTTTAAAGTTCATAAAGCTTGAATTGAGTTGCCATCCATTATTTCGATATTATTTGATGTAATTTGAAGGCTCGACTAAGTTTGTAATGTGTTTTGGAACATGTTGGAATAATTGGTTGAGGTCCCGAGGGCCTCGGGTGTGTCTCAGATCGAGTTCGGACGGATATTGGACTCTGAGGAATTGCTGGTTTCTGGGCATCTGGTTTCCTCTTCCGCGATCGTGAAGAAAGGGCAGCGATCGCGAAAGGTTAAGTGGACTGGTGGGATTTGTACTCTACGCGATCGCGTATCATGGTTTGTATTCGTGGAGGGGTCGAGTGGGAGGTTATTCGTGTTCGCGTCGGGGCTATTGCGAACGCGTTGTGTTAATGGGGCTGGCCCGTTTGGTGAACGTAGTTCTATGTGATCGCATAGAGGTGTTCGCGATCGCAAAATTTGAAGGGGCTGAGCAATGCGATCGCGTTCTAAGCATCGCATTCATGAAAGGGAATCTTTTAGGCAGCTGTTGATTGGCCTTCGCGATCTCGAGACGATTTCTGCGATCGCGAAGGGGAAAGACCTGGGCAGTGTTCATTTAAAATCGAGGTTTGGGTCATTTGCACTTTATTTCCTCCCTGGGAGCCGGTATTGGAGCTATTTTGGAGCTCTATCTTCATCATCTACATCAAGGTAAGTGATTCTCACCTATTGCAAGCTAAATAAAAGGTTTATATACGGATATAGATATGAAAACTAGTAGAAATTTGAGATTTTGAAGGAAGACCTAGAACTTGGTATTTTGTACTTTTTCCACGAAGTTTGGACATGGAATTAGGAATAAATCATATATTTGAGTTCATAAGGCTATGGGTAATAATTATCTTCGAAAAATTTCGAAATTCGGGCACGTGGGCCCGAGGTGATTTTATCGACTTTTCGAGCAGAGTTAGAAATTGTTATACATTTGTTTATAATGAGTATTAGAGTATATATTTATGGATTTGCTCATTTATTGACTAGTTTTGGAGCATTGGGCATCAATTTGAGTTTATTGAATGGCTTGGGCGCCGGTTATGGAACTTCGGAGCGAGGTAAGTCTCCTTTCTAACCTTTCTAAGAGGGAATTTACCCCATAGTTGAAATAAATCAATATCTGCTCCTATTTGTGGGGGCTACGTACGCACGAGGTGACGAGAGCCCGTGCGTAGCTACTATTATGCTTAATTCTGGGTAGTCTAGGACCTAAAAGTATGCTCTACTTGTAATATCTGCAACCTTGTTGTCAATTCAAAATGCTTAAATCATATCAAACTTGGTAAATAAAATTTTCTAAAAAACTAAACATCATTTCTTGACTGTTAAAAGAGCAATTTCCCTTTCCTTGGATAATTCCCCCTTGATGAATTATCGATTGACTGTTTGAATGTGTTTATCTTTGTGGAACGGGCCGAACATCTCGGCAGATTAAATAGATGCATCTATGGTTCGCGCCATTCGACCCTCTAGCAGTGCACAGTTTAAATATTTGTTGGATCGGGCCGCACGACCTCGATATGATTTGTGCATGCTTGTATTGCTTGCCTTGAAATAATGAAATTTATAAAATAATGATTTGTGCAGGTGCGGGGCCGCTTCTGCGGCTACCTGCCTCTTCTGCGATCACAGCCCCAGCCACGCCTAGCCGCATCTGCGATAGAGAGCTCGCTTCTGTGATGAGATTTCCACAGGTGCGATTACACCAGCAGCTTTCAACTTCAACAATTCTCTAAGTTCCAAACTCGATTCGTTAACCACCCGAAATCAACCTGAGGCCCCCGAGACTTTAACCAAATACACAAAGAAGTCCTAAAATATCATATGAACTTAGTCGAAAACTCAAATCACATCAAACATTGCTAAAACCACGAATCATACGCCAATTCAAGCTTAATGAAACTAAGAATTTTCAACTTCTATATTCGATGCCGAAACCTATCAAATCAAGTCCGAGTGATCTCAAATTTTACACACAAGTCATAAATGACATAACAGTCCTATTTCAATTTTCAGAATGGGATTCTGACCCCGATATCAAAAAGTCAACTCCCTAGTTAAACTTTCAAACTTAAATTTCCATTTTAGCCAATTCAAGCCTAATTTAACTACGGACTTCCAAATAATTTTCCGGACATGCTCCCAAGTTCCAAATCACCATACAGAGCAACTGGAATTATTAAAACTCTATTTTCGTGTCGTTTCCTCAAAAGTCAAACTCCGGTCAACCCTTCTCATTTAAGTTTCCAACATAAAATTCATTCTTCTGAACTAATCCCGAAATACCTGAAAATCAAAACCGACAATTCACACGCTTCATAATACATCATATGATACTATTCAAGACTTCAAATAGTTTAAAGGAGCGTAAATACTCAAAATGACAAGTCGGGTCGTTACATTCTCCCTCACTTAAACATACTCGGGGGTGATCCTTTGTCACCCTATTCCATATAGGTCTGACCACATAACATAAATGAAGATCATTAATTTAACCTTGGCTCATAAACCTTGTAATTCAATTTTCAACATTCAGAATTTCTTTTCAAGACATGAATCTCCATCTTATAAGTCCGAACAAACTGTATCAAGCCATAGGCATAACTCAAGATGTAATCACATGATATATAATACAACTCTCATACTCGAAGCACCATTTCCGATCTCGGTAACTACTCCAAACCAACCAAGTACTATATTAAACCCCACATTCCACATAACCTCGTTCCAAAACTTTCGTACACTGCTGATAATAAAAGAAACATACGGAATCTCATAACCCCTTATCATATCAACAAGTCATGGAGCTCTCTCGCCCCAACCAGAACCATAATCACTTTCTAAGCCAACTTTCAATGTCATCCTCCCAAATATACCTTAATCAAACCTGATAGTACCCATTCTAGGTCCAATAACTATATATTATTAAGCACAACTATCCCACAGACATATCACACCAAAGCCACAACTTCGCAATCCGTCTACCCAAAAATGGAAAATGTCTCAAAGAAGAGAACCGTATTGCAAGTTTAACAAGCACCACCACAATTGCAACGCTATAATCTCATCATATATAGTAGAACCAAGACACATGAATATAATAACGGTAACCAACTATTCTAGAGCTCACACTAACATTAACCGCATGGATAACTCACATGCTATAGTATCAATATCTGGACCCGCACAGACAACTCACGTGCCAATAACATCAGTATATGGATCCGCACAGACAACTCATGTGCCAATAACATAATCCGCATGTCATGGTCACAGCCCTCCAGTACAAGCATATCATGTATGAGCAATCAAATAAGTACCCATGTATATGATAAATGAATTTTAAATTCACATAAGGTATTTTCAGAGTAAGTATTACGGTTGCGGTATTTATGGAGGTGTTTAAGAAGAATTATGAAAGTATTCCTCGTGGGATGATCGCGCATGAAAGATGTATTAGTCATTCGAGTGTTGGAGTTGGGATCAGTTACGATGATTCATGTGTTCTATGAATCTGGAGACTGGGAGTTCTCAAAAGCATATTGTTTCGGGGTTGCAACCTATTTGAGGTGACTATTTTATTTAAACTCAGTGAAGGCACTAGTTGCATAAATTATTTGTGATAGCTACATGCTATAAGTGCACATATATGTGAGGTTTGATCCCATGTGTTTTTGGAGGTGACGCACATGCTAGGTGACGAGTGTGTGGGAGAGCACCATAGAAATTATGACGTAAATAAATTCTGTGGAGTTGTAAAATTAAAGAATCATGTTATTATCCGAATATTCTCCACGTGTTAGGAAAATTGAGCTGAGACTCGTATTAAAGATCATGTTTAGGATAGTGCCAATATTTTGGGACCCATAAGGTAGTGTTGTTGTTGAATTTAATTGTTTAAAAATATACATTTCATGCTCAGTCACGTTCATCCATTGTGAGGATATTGATGGGATCGGGGCTACCCGCCTGTAGTAGGCCATATTGGCTTTATATATATTATTATTCTATGGATCGAGGTTGCCGTCCTGCAGCAGGCCATATAAGCTTTATTATTATATGGATCGGGGCTGCCCGCCTGCAACAGGCCATATCAACTTTCTATCATGCTTGGGCTGAAGGAGCCCCTCCAGAGTCTGCACCCCCCAACACACAGTGATCGTAGATGATTATATATTCGGGATGGATTTTCTAGGGCATGAACTTTCCTTATTTATTTATAATTGTGTTGAATTCCCTGGACATGGATCTTGTCCGAATCATTCTTATTTGGGGATAAAAAAACCCAGGGTTGGATTGGCCTTATACGATACTGAGTGACCGACTGTCAGTCGATGTATATATATACGAGATGGAATTTCCCTGGATAGGATTTCTCATATACAATACTGAGTGACCGAGTAATTAGTGATCATTGGTACATGAGGTTTTCCACTGAGATGTCATATTCCTCATATAATGCATAATTGATCTATTTTATTTATACTAAGTTTAACTGTTGAACTTGAAAGCATGCCTACATTTCTGTACTGTTGTTTCTATACTGGACTATACCTGTTGATCTCGTCACTACTTTCAGCCCAAATATTATGCTTGTTACTTATTGAGTTGGTTGTACTCATACTACATTCTGCACCTCTTGTGCAGATCCAGGTGCTTCCGGACACGGAGACTGTTATCAGTTGGAGACTATCAAGGTAGCTGCTTGGCGTCCACTGACCTTGACTTTCTTCCTTTCAGTTATTGAACTATTCTATATTGATCAGATAGTGTTTTTATCAGTCAGACTTTGTTATCATTTAGATGCTCACGTACTTAGTGACACCGGGTTTTTGGAGTGTTTTGAATCTGTAATTGTGATGTTTTCTATTGAACTCAAATATTATGTTTTCAATCTTAAAAGATTTTGTATTTTATTGAGGTTGTCGGCTTGCCTAGTATTGAGATAGGCGCCATCACGACGTGCGGATTCTGGGTCGTGACAGTTAAGAGGGTAAAACTTTATCCACAATTGGTGTTTATGGATAATTTATGAATTACATGTAGTTGCATGCAGATTCTCTCACTTATCCATGAAGCTCGCAACATTTTCCCCGACAAACCCCAATTATTTAATTCTGCATCTCTCTCAAATTTGCCTACACCTTGAACTTGTTTGAAAAAAGTAGGATCCCGAGTAAAACAATTTTGCTACTCAGCAACCATGCATGGATACTTGCTTCCTCTTTTGTGGTATTCTTATTAGTTCTTTAAAAGTGGAATTTAATGGCAATCGGTGTGTGCGATTCATTCGGTCCAGTCTTTGTCATAAGTAAACTTTCAAAGAGAATTACTGAAGTTTCATTGTATCATAGACTAGAAAAGCACGTCTTTAAATATCTGATGTATTGTGAAGAAATTAGACGTTCTTGACGTATCACACTTTTCGTGTGCATGCACTTTTGCGGCTAAATTTTAGTATATTTTATTTAAAAATTTGTACGCATAAAATCATTTTTTTTAAATATCCATATCACACATTTGACTTGGGTATTGTTGTGAAATTCCTTCCTAGGATATCTGGGAAGGGCGACGTAAGGCAAAGCAACTGACTTCCTTGTGATTACTTTTCGCCAACGGAAGGACCCCTCTGCATGCTAGACTAGACTGTCAGTGCCGTGTGAGAAAGCCAATGTCAGGATCACAATTTGCAGCGAGAGAACTCAATGAAAGCTTGCTTGTATTAACAGAGAACAATGATTGAAAGAAAGCCAACGCAGTGCTAGGAGGGGAGGAGACACTTATGCAGAGATTTGATTGCTTGCAAAAAACTTCAACGGCTATACCCTCCTTATATATGTCATAAAAATAAAAACTTAAGTTATAGGAGTACACATAAATAAGCTAGAAAATCATAATGCAAATACAAGAAGTAAAACTACTCTATATTTACATGGAAAGAGACCTAGGCTTATACAAAGGAAAATTTATTCCAGTGGATGGCACTTGTAGGGGAGGCATCCTTGTCAATAACATCAGTGCGCAGGACATGACCACGTGCTGGTTGCGGTCATCTGCTTGTAGGTGCAAGATGCTAGCTAACGCTGCCTGTTGACGGGCGCTTTTGAGTATCGCTTGTTGTTGGGAGCGGACTGCCGGTGGGGCAACATAGGTACATGCGCACTTATTGCTTGGTGCAGCCAGGACCACGGGAACATCCTCCATGACACTCGGCACCAAGAGGCTTATTAGGGTGCTATGGGGCACAACCAAAGAGTCATGGGGCAAGATCAGAAAACGGCCCATGCATGACATCATGAAAGATTGATGAGGCCATAGGTTAAGGAATTGGTTAAAACGGCGCTCACCAATATATTAAGTAGTAAATGAATAATGATTTTATCACTCAATCCCTAGTAGATACAAACAAGAACAATCAATAATAATATAATCAGAGACGGATCTGGAATTTAGATGTTCCGGGTACTAACTATTTTGGGCTTGGTTTAACCATATTTTGAACCTTTTCGATTTAGGCTATTCGTCTTTTCTATTTATATAGACAAACCAATCAAACGAAATAATTTACTCCCTCTGTTCAAGTTTATGTGAACCTATTTCTTTTTTGATCCGTTCCAAAAAGAATGACCCATTTCTAAATTTAGAAACAATTTAGCTTAAACATCCAATTCCACCCTTAATGAGAAGATTTTATAACCACACAAATATTCTGGACCTTGTTTTGACTTGTTTAGGACCACAAATTTCAAAAGTCTTCATTTTTTCTTAAACTCCGTGCCCAATCAAACAGGTTCACATAAATTGGAACGGAGGGAATAATAATTATGACAACTTAGAGCAGAGCTTAAAATTAAATAATACCACTAATATAAATAATAATATGTCATTAATTTATAATTTTCCTCAATGTGTTTTCATATTCTAAAGCTAGCTATCATCTGACTCGAGGATGGATAACTAAAACTAAAACATACTATACATGCATATTTTATATTTTGATATTCAAAGTAAAAATGCATACTAATAGAGACTCATAACTTTTAAACACAAGCAAGAATCAATAAAAAGTGCCACATATATATCTGACAGCAAGACAAGGGTGAAGCCTTGACGTCAAAAGGGCGACACAGACAGAGATGGACCCAAGATTTAAAAGTCACCAAGATTTAAAAGTCGTGGTGCATTGCCGCCTTTGATGTAAATCTATCACCTGCCGTATAAAAACTACAAGGGTGTGCACCTTGTTGTGAACTATTTGAGTCATGTTTGAGGTTACATAGAGACTAATTCCCTGAATGAACATGATAATTGCTATTTCCGTGATGAAACTGTCGATTTGAGCTATGATAGCACACTTTGCACATGCCTACACTTTAGCATGTCATTTACACCACTCCAGGAGCATGCGATCTGTTATTCATTCATCAATTGCATGTATTCTTGTACACTTCCTCCTATGTGATATGATTTGGACTGGATGCCTGCGACCACGCCGGGCGGATTGTGTTGTTATGCATGTGACCACACCGGGTGGATTGTACTGTTATGCATGTGACCACACTGGGCGAATTATGATATTGAGCCTCTGACCACGTTGGCTGGTAGCATGTTGAACTGGCCGTACTTGCATATGGATATGGATCCATCCCCCTAGGGTCACTCTCTCATGTGCCTTCTTGATGGTGTGCACACAGTTATTGAGGAAAATGAATCAGTGATTTGGTACGGAAATGGAAAGGTTGAGGAAAATCTATCTAGTGTTTGTTTGAATTTTCATTTCTTCTCTACTTGCAATTTCTGTGGTTAATTGCCTGATTCATTGCATATCACCCTTCCATGATGTATCATTTACTGAGCAGGCTACTTGAGTAATTGTAACGACCCAACCAGTCGTTTTAAATATTACAACCCCATTTCCCCATTTACTGCTCAATTTATACTTTACAGTTACTATGTAATTTGCTGGGGTAATTGGTTCGGGTCAGGGGAGATTTTGGAATGAATTGGAATACTTAGTTTCAAGGTTTAAAGATTAAGTTGACATAGTGATCGGATTTCAGCTTATGTCTAAATGATCCCGGAATAGAATTTAGATGATTCCAATAGCTCTGTATGGTGATTTTGGACTTAGGAGCGTGTCCGAAAAATTATTTGGAAGTCCGTAATTAAATTAGGCTAAAATAGAAATTTAAGTTTGGAAGTTTGATCGGGGAGTTAACTTTTTGATATCGGTGTCGAAATCCGATTATGGAAATTAGAATATCTATGTTATGTCATTTATGACTTGTTTGCAAAATTTGAGGTCAATCGAACTTGATTTGATAGGTTTCAGCGTCGAATGTAAAAGTTGGAATTTCCTAGTTTCATTAGGCTTGAATTGGGGTATGATTCATGTTTTTAATATTATTTTATGTGATTTGAGGCTTCGACTAAGTTCGTATGATGTTTTGGGACTTGTTGGTATATTTAGTTCAGGTCCCCGGGGCCTCGGGTGTGTTTCGAGGTGGTTTCGGACCATGTTTGGCTGGGTTACTGCTACTGGTTTGCTGGTACTGATGTTTTTCTTCACGAACGCGAAGGGACTCACGCGTTCACAAAGGGGAAATTTGGACAGGCCCATTTTGTTCTTCGCGTTCGTGACTGAGGGCACGCTTTCACGAATGTTCAGGGGCAAAGCTACGCATTCGCGCAAGTTCAGGGGGCAAAGCTACGCGTTCGCGATTAAGGCCTCGCGTTTGTGAAGGGGAAAGTCGGCCTAGGGGAAATTGGTGTTTGCGTTCGTGATAGAGAAGACGCGTTCGCGATTGAGCATCTCGGGGAATCATCGCGTTCGCGAGGCAAGGGTCGCGTTCGCGAAGAAGGAATGCCTGGACAGAAAGTTTAAGTTCTGAAAATCCCATTTTCCATTTTTGACGAATTGGAGCTCGGAAAGAGGAAATTTTCGATAGATGTTCAAGGAAAAGAATAGGGTAAGTGTTCGTAACTCAATATTTGTCAAATTACACGAATTCATGGTTGTTTTTAACATTTAATTGGTGAATTCAGTTGGAAAATTTAGAAAACCTTCTTGGTTTAATTTGAATATTTGAGGGTCGAGTTGATGTCGGAATTTGGTAAAATTTGTATGGTTAGACTCGTGGTTGAATGGGCGTTCATATTTTGCAACTTTTGTCGGGTTCCGAGACGTGGCCCCCACGAGCGATCTTTGGGTGATATTTCGGATTTTTGTTGGAAAATTAATATTTTCATATGGAATTAATTCCTATAATTTGTATTGACTGAATCGAATTATTTGTGGCTAGATTCGAGGCGTTTGGAGGCCGATTCGCGAGGCAACGACATTGCAGAATAAAGAATTTCATGATTTGAGGTAAGTAACAGTTCTAGATCTAGTTTTGAGGGTATGAAACCCTGGATTTTGTGTTATTGATCGGTTATGAGGTGACGCACATGCTAGGTGACGGGCGTGTTGGTGTCGACCGTAGGAATTGTGACCTCGGTCAATTCCATGGAACTGGGTAGTTGAATAATCTGTTTGTATCCGTATATTTTCCACGTATTAGAAAAATTGATCTATAAATCATGTTTAAACCATGTGTTGGCACTGTTAAGACCCACATATGTCGTGTACATGTTGAATTATCTGCTAAATTATTGTTTCATACTCAGTCATGATTTTACTTGCATATTACATCTGAGTCTTTATTGCTCAATATTGATGCATCATATCATTATTGTTTGGGCTGCTTATCATGATTTATGAGAGCCCGAGAGACTGGAGAGTTTAATGATTGAGTGAGGCCAATGGCCTGATTGTGAGGATATTTATGGGCTCAGGCTGCATATCGCAGCATATTTCATTGATTTATACCATGATTGATTTGTTATAGCGCTTGGGCTGAAGGAACTCCTCCGGAGTCTGCACACACCCCCAGTGAGCGCAGGTACCTACTGAGTGCGAGTGTTATGACCCAAACTCCCTCTGTATAACAATGTGACAGCACCTAGTCTCTACGACTAGGTAAGGCTAACAAATTGCGGAAAATAACAAAATGAAAGTAAAACTTGGCAACTAACAGCAGTGGATAACTAAATAACTAGTAACAATGCCGCTCGGCATGTACAATAACCAATACTCTATAAATACATAGTCTTTCCAAAATTCGGAACACCATGAGTCACAAGCTATAGAACGGAAATAGTATCTCTTTACACCAGAGTCTAATAAAAAGAAATACAGGAAGTGTTTGACATGGGGGAGAATAAAGGGGGACTCTGAGGTTTGCGGACGCGACAAATATACCTTGGAGTCTCCAAAGTAGTCTCAACTCATTGGTAATGCGGCTGATAACGCGCACCTGAATCTGCACACAAAACATGTGCAGAAGAGTAGCATGAGTACACCACAATTGATACCCAGTAAGTGCCAAGCCTAACCTCGGTCGAGTAGTGACGAGGTTAGGTCAGGCCCACTGGTATATAATAAATAAAGCAGGAGAATATAACAGTATAATAAGAGATTGGAATTCAACAAAGGAAAACACAATGAAATAACAGTACAACACGCAGAAATAAACAACAGGGGATCTCCCGAGATACCATCTCGTAGTCCCAAAAGTTAATATGAAGGGAGAACTCCCGAGGTACTGCCTCGTAGTCTCAAAAGTAAATGTGCAGGGAAAACTCCCGAGCTACTGCCTCGTAGTCTCAAAAGTAAATGTTCAGGGGGATCTCACGGGATACCGTCCCGTAGTCCCAAAAGTAAATATGCAGGGAGAACTCCCGAGGAACCGCGTCGTAGTCTCAAAATTAAATATGCAGCGAGAACTCCCGAGGTACCACCTCGTAGTCTCAAAAGTAAACACACAGCTCAAACCGATAAGTACAACAGTTAACAACATGATTGCTACAGTTATACTGCTAAAGAATAAGGAAAAGCAGGAAATCAACTAGGCATGCTTCACAAAGTTCAAATAAGCAATTAAAGCACGTAGACCTGCGATATTAGACTAAAAAGGATAGCTACACATATTGGAATAGCTCAATTAAGAATGAAAACAAACTAATACTCATTTAAACGGTATAACTCAAATTAAAGGAAAAACATATTATGACTCAGTAAAATAAATCAGGTTTTACAACAAATAGCCCGTGTACGTACTCGTCACCTCACATACACGGTGCTCACATATCACAACAGTACCAAATCCTAAGGGGATTTCCGCCACACAAGGTTAGGCAAGCCACTTACCTCAAACCAAGCTCAATCAATTGGTAACAATGCCTTTTCCACGAATATCCGACTCCGAATGGCCCAAATCTAGCCAGAATCAATTACATACCATAAATACAACTATAAGAAACTAATCTAATTAATGAAATCAAAGCTAAAGTAAGAAATTAGATAATCGCCCCAAAAAGTCGACCCAGGCCCACATCTCGGAATAGGGTAAAAGTCACAAAATATGAACACCCATTCACTCATGAGTTCACCCGTACCAAAATTATCCAAATCCGATGTCAAAATCCCAATCAAAACCCAAAACTTTAGTTGAAAAACTTCTTCCCATTTTCCCCAAATTTTCCACCCAAATCTGAAATTAAAAGATGAAATTAGTGATAGATTAGTGGGATATAACCAAAATCAAGTGAAGAATCGTTACCCAATTGATGTCTCTGAAAATCCCTCAAAATCTAGTCCAAATCCGAGCTCCCAAACTCAAGTTTTGATAAAAATGGCCAAACCCTCATTTTTGAAATGTTATATTCTGCCCAAGTGAATCCTTCTTCGCGAACGCGGCCACACCCTCACGTTCGCGCATAACAAAATTTGACTGACCCAAAATTCCTCCTTCGCGAATGCGAGAGACCTCTCGTGAATGCGTACCTTTCACTTCCTGATGCTTCGCGAACGCGACACCCACTACGCGAACGCGTAGAACAAATCCTTGGGGATGCACTGATTCGTGATGCACTGATCCTAAAACCTTCACGAACGCGTCCCCATCTTAGCAAATGTGAAGCAAAACTCCAGCTGGCCTCTCAAATGCCTTACGCGATCACGAGACCTCTCTCACAAATGCAATGAAGAAAAGTCTGCAACAAAAATATCAGAAAATTTGCTATCTTTCACAAGTCCAAAATGATCCGTTAGCATCTAAAACTCACCCGAGGTCCCTGGGACCTCAACCAAACATACCTACCATTCCTAAAACACCATACAAACTTAGTCGAGTCTTTAAAACACCTCAAACAACAACAAAAACACGAATCACCCTCCAATCCAAACTTAATGAACTTGAAACTTCAAATTTTCACAACATATATAGGAACCTATCAAACCATATCCGATTGACCTCAAATTTTTCACACAAGTCATATTCATCATTACGGACCTACTCCAACCTCCGGAATCGGATTCCGACCCTGATATCAAAAATCCCACTACTAGTCAAAAATCCCCAAAAATTTAACTTTCGCCAATTTAAGCCTAAATCTGCTACAGACCCCCAAAACACTATCCGGATACGCCCCTAAGATCAAAATCACCCAACGGAGCTAACAAAACTGACAAAACTCCATCCCGGAGTCGTCTTTATACAGTTCTAACTACGGTCAAAATCCTAAGGCTTAGGATTCCGTTTAGGGACTAAGTGTCCCAAAACACTCCGAAACCAAAAACCAAACCTCCCGGCAAGTCACATAAGTAGAAAAAGATACGGGAAATGCGGTAAATAGGGGATCAGGGCTAATAAACTCAAAATAACCGGCCGAGTCGTTACAACGAGTGCCGAGTGCTGAGCGTTGAATGATTGAGAGGAATGAGTGATTGTGAGGATGAAGTGAATGGGAGGACTGACTGACTTTGCTCTGAGAGGATACATTGATTTCATTATTGTTGTACTTTAGCTGCCATATATCACTGTTTTGGAAATATCTGAAAGACATTATCTTCTGTTTCAGTTGAACTTCACATGAAATTATTGTTTGAGTTTCAGATGATGAACTTGAAAGCATGCCTACCTTCTTATGTTAGAAATTACTATAACTGGACTTAGCTGTGAAGCTCGTCACTATATCCAACTCTTTATTTTGTATTGTTACTTACTGAGTTGGTTGTACTCATACTACATCCTGCACCTTGTGTGCAGATCCAGGTACTTCCGGACACGGCGGTTGCTAGTTTTTCGAAGCTTTATACGTTGGAGACTATCGAGGTAGTTGCTTGATGTCTGTAGATCTTGACTCTCTTTTCTTTTAGTTTTTGTATTGTTCTATATTTTCAGACAGTGTTTTATCAGTCAGACATTGTTATCATTTAGATGCTCATGTACTCAGTGACACCGGGTTTTGGGAGTGTTTGTATCGGNAAGCTCGTCACTATATCCAACTCTTTATTTTGTATTGTTACTTACTGAGTTGGTTGTACTCATACTACATCCTGCACCTTGTGTGCAGATCCAGGTACTTCCGGACACGGCGGTTGCTAGTTTTTCGAAGCTTTATCTGTTGTAGACTATCGAGGTAGTTGTTTGATGTCTGTAGAACTTGACTCTCTTTCCTTTTAGTTTTGGTACTGCTCTATATTTTCAGACAGTGTTTTATGAGTCAGTCATTGTTATCATTTAGATGCTCATGTACACAGTGACACCAGGTTTTGGGAGTATTTGTATCGGTATTTGCGAGATTTTCCTATTATATTTAAATATTATGTTTTCAAACTTAAAAGAAATCGTGATTTATTGAGATTGTCGGCTTGCCTAGTAGTAAGATAGGCGCCATCATGACAGGTGTGATTTTGGGTCATGACAGTAATCGTACACACACACACATAGAGAGATAATTCCTTTTGTGCTTTATACTTGATCACATCTTTGTTCCATACTTGTTAAATTTATGAAACTGTGCAGGTTATAGTAGGTATCACATGTAATTCTTTCTTCTTTTACCTCGCCGAGGCTAGTTACAATGCTTATTGAGTACATTGGGTCAGTTGTACTCATACTATACTTTGCACTAAATTGTGTAGATTCAGGTGTTGGAACCAGCTATCAGTAGCAGATTTGCTTGTTTAGCGGAGTATCGAGAGACGAAGTAGAGCTGCATTTCCGCCCACAGTCTTGACTTGTTTTTCCTTATGTACTATTGCTTTAGTTTAGACAATATTGTTATTTAATTTTCAGACTTGTATTCCGTTATAGAGCTCATGACTCTGTATTTACCAATTTCTAGAAGGTTTATCATGTATTAGCGGTATCTGGTTATGTTGAAATTTCATACTTATGCTATTTCTACAAATTTCCATTATTTTTGATTCTTTATTGTTATATCTGGTTTGCCTAGCAAGTGTGAGGCGCCATCACGACGGGTTGGGATTTTGGGTCGTGACAACTGATTAATACGTGTTCTCTCACTATTTTCTCATATCTTTGAGAGAAAATACATGTTCCTTCTTTATAATTGTAGCCTTGCATTTCTCGTCAAAAACTTGAGCTTTACCCCTTCTTCAAAGTTGTCTTCGTTATTTCCTTCTCCTTAATTAAGCTGGTGATTTGTAATGACCCGGCCGATCATTTTGAGTGTATTAGCCCCAATCCCCTATTTATTATTTTTCCGGTATCTGTTTCTGCTTATGTGAATTGCCGGGAGGTTTTGTTTTGGTTTTTGGAGTGTTTTGGGACACTTAGTCCCTAAATTGAGGTTTAAGTCTCATGAGTTTGACCGTAGTCGAAAATGGATGAAGACGACTCCGGAATGGAGTTCCGCCGGTTCCGTTAGCTCTGTTGGGTGATTTTGGACTTAGGAGCATGTCCGGACTGTGAATTTGATGATTGTAGCTAATTTAGGCTTGAAATGGCGAAAGTCGAATTTTGGGAAGTTTGACAAGGGGTTGACTTTTTGATATCGGGGTCGGATTCCGATTCCAGAAGTTGGAATAAGTCCGTAATATTGAATATGACTTGTGTGCAAAATTTGAGGTCAATCGGTCCTCGTAAGGTAGGTTTCGGCGTCGTTTGTGGAATTTGAAAGTTTAGAAGTTCTTTAGGCTTGAATTGCGGTGTAATTGGTATTTTGATGTTGTTTTGAGTAATTTGAAGGCTCGACTAAGTTTGAATAATATTTTGGGATGTGTTGGTATGTTTTGTTGAGGTCTTGGGGGCCTCGGGTGAGTTTCGGCTGGTTAACGAATCATTTTTTGACTTGGCTTGATAGCTGAAGTCTGGTTGCAGCAGATTCTGGTTTCCTTATACGCAATCGCAGAGATTCATTCGCGATCACATAAACTTATTCGGGGGAGAGGTGAGTTTGTTCTATGTGATCACAGAGTTAGAAGGATTTGAGCAGGAGGGGAGGTATGGCCAATGCTCTACGCGATAGCGTGAAACAAGATGTGATCGCATAGGTATGAGAGGCAATGATCCGCGATCACGTGAGTGATTCCGCGATCACGTGAGTGATTCCGCGATCGCGTGAGGGTAAAAATGTAG
>AWOL01S0001443.1:0-22779 GCA_000715115.1 Nicotiana otophora
GGCGGAAATCACGGCTTGAATCAAGGAAAAGCTAATTAATTAATCTATCATGGGATCCCCACTGTGTATTTTTAATTATATCCAAAATGACATTCTCCCACTATATTAAGAGTTGTTATCATTTGTAGAAGATCAGATTCATTCTAAGATATACAGAAAAGAGAGCATATACTATCTTTTTTTGGTTTTTGATATTTAGTCATATTGTTTCTTCTACCAATCGTTCTTCACTCAATTTAGAGGTGATAAAACTTGAAGGCTTAAGCTAACTAGTTCATTCGGTTTGCATTCATTTCTTTTATAATTAATTTCGATATTCATTTACATATTTTTCCCAATTTGTATCAATTTATATCACGTATCCTTAGAACTACGTATAAATTCAACTCTATCCGTTTTTTGGGTAAACAATTTGGCATCAACCGTGGGGCTAAGGATAATAGTGGCTATTTGGTACGAATCTCTGTAAAACGCACTATTTTACATTTGCTCTTGGAAGTATCTTTAATTTCAGGTTAAAAATGACGAACTCTCAATTAATGGCCCTACCTATCTACAATGAAGCTGGCCATCAAGGTGAGAATAACAACCTGACGCCTGGGGATAAAAGGCCACTCGTTGACCCCATTGAAATTCGGGCCGTAGATCCAATTGACGTTAATTCGCATGTGGCCATTGAAGCGAACCAACATTCCGACCCCGAAAACAACATTCATGGTGGAACTCGATCTGCAGTTCGAAATACTCAAAATGTTGGAGAAGACAGAATCAGCCTACGTATGATTTTTGAAATGTTGCAAGCTCAACAAGTAGCGATAGCTCAGTTGCAGAGCCAAACCAAGGCACCGAGCAGGCCTGAGCTCGGTCTACCCCGAGAAGTCACCTACAGAACGGGCCCAGCTATCGTAAGGTCAAATGAACAAGAATCGGGGACTAACCCCGAAATTATAAAGATGCTCGAGGAACTGACAAAACGGATAGAAGAAGGAGAAAAGAGGATTGAAGCAAACGACAAAAAAGAAGAAACTTATAACTCCAGATGATCAGATCCCGGGGGCACCACCAATATTGAAGGGTTTGGATTCCAAAAAGTTCGTACAAAAGCCCTTCCCCCTGAGCGCAGCTCCCAAACCGATCCCTAAAAAGTTCCGCATGCTCAAAATTTCTAAATAAAATGGAACGGCCGACCCCAACGAACATGTCACCTCTTACACATGTACCATTAAAGGGAACGATCTAGAGAACCACGAGATCAAATCCATATTATTAAAGAAATTCTGGGGAAACCTTGTCAAAGGGAGAAATGATATGGTATCATAATTTACCACCTAACTCTATCGATTCTTTTGTCATGCTTGTAGATTCTTTTGTAAAAGCACATGCCGGAGCCATAAAGGTCGAGACCAGGAAGTCAGACCTTTTCAAGGTAAGGCAAAAAGATAACGAGATGCTAAGTGAGTTCGTATCTCGTTTCCAAATGGAACGAATGGATCTACTACCAGTCACGGATGATTGGGCCATTCAAGCTTTCACCCAAGGACTAAACGAATGAAGCTCAATGGCTTCACATCAGTTAAAGCAGAACTTGATTGAGTACCCAGCTGTTACCTGGACCGATGTACATAATCGATATCAATCGAAGATTAGAGTCGAAGACGACCAGTTGGGGCCCCCTTCTGGGTCCGTTATTAAAAGGGACATCGACCGAGAACCGAGGTCGAACAGGGACTGATACCGGCCGTATAATGGAGATCGTAGGGGCAGCAAACTAGGACATAACTCCGTACGAGGTGAAAGGAGAAATGATCGAGGCCAAGGGTCTCAAGGGCTGATGAACAAGAATGTTTTCGACGGGCATACCGGACCTAAGGAAGCACCGCAGTTATCAGAGTATAACTTCAACATTGATGCATTCGCCATCGTATCAGCTATCGGACGCATCAAAGATACTAAATGACCTCGACCTCTGCAGACCGATCCAGCCCAAAGAAATCCTAATCAAATGTGCAAGTATCATGGAACCCATGGCCACAGAACAGAAGATTGCAGGCAGTTAAGAGAAGAGATAGCCCGATTATTCAATGAAGGGCACCTTCGAGAGTTATTAAGTGACCGGGCCAAGAATTATTTCAAAAATAGAGAGTTCAATAGACAAAACAAACAAGAAGAGCCACAACACATTATCCACATAATCATCGGAGGGATCGATGTCCCCCAGGGGCTAGTGCTTAAACGCACTTAGATGTCGATTGTAAGAGAGAAGCGAGCTCGAGCTCAGGAATACATACCTAAAGGAACCTTGTCCTTTAATGACGAAGACGCAAAAGGAATCATGCAGCCCCATAACGATGCACTGGTAATATCTGTACTTATGAATAAAACTCAAGTTAAGTGTGTGTTAATTGATCTAGGTAGTTCGGCCAACATCATTCGATCGAGGGTCGTAGAGCAACTCGGTCTACAGGACCAGTCGTGCCCGCAACCCTGGTACTAAACGGATTCAATATGGCATGTGAAACTACTAAGGGTGAGATAATTCTTCCAGTAAACATGGCCGGACCATCCAAGAAACGAAGTTCCACATGATCGAGGGCGACATGAGGCATAACGCCCTGTTCGGGAGGTCGTGGATCCACAACATGAGAGTAGTACCCTCGACCCTTCACTAGGTTCTAAAATTCCTAAAACCGGAGGGAATCAAAACAATTTACGAAGAGCAACCAGCCGCAAAGGAAATGTTTGCCGTCGATGAAGTGATTCCGATATCATCACTCTCATCGATAAAGGGATCAAATTCGAAGGAAAAATGGGATACCAAATAGCAATCACAAACGTCTGCCTCAACCCAACTAGAGAAGCAGAAGACTGACGAAGATGATGATTATGGGATCCCTCGATCCTTCGTGGTCCCCGATGATTCCGATGCTACCAAATCAACGGTCGAAGAACTGGAGCAAATCACATTAATCGAACATCTTCCCGAACGAAAGGTATATCTGGGCACGGGGTTAAGCCCCGAGCTCAAGAAAAACCTTATTCAATTTCTTATAGCTAGCATGGACTGTTTTGCTTGGTCCATCTTGACATGACAGGGATCCCACCGGAAATCACCACTCATGGACTAAGCTTGGATCCGAAATTCAATCTGGTAAAGCAAAAAAGAAGGCCCCAGTCCGAAGTCAAACATGCCTTCATCAAGGACGAGGTAACCAAACTTCTCAAAATAGGATCCATTCGAGA
Source organism: Nicotiana otophora (assembly GCA_000715115.1). Lineage (NCBI taxonomy): Eukaryota > Viridiplantae > Streptophyta > Magnoliopsida > Solanales > Solanaceae > Nicotiana > Nicotiana otophora. The sequence goes on from AWOL01S0001443.1 coordinate 3,241, forward strand.
AATAAAGTACCCCGAATGGTTAGAAAATGTGGTGGTAGTCCCTAAGAAGGGAAACAAACTTAGAATGTGTATAGATTATAAAGACCTGAATAAAGCATGCCCCATAGGATTCTTTTTCTTTGCCTAATATTGATCGTATGATCGATGCCACGGCCGGCCACGAGACTCTCAATTTTCTCGATGCCTACTCCGGGTACAACTAGATACAGATGGACCCGGAGGATCAGGAAACGACCTTGTTTATCACTAAGTATGGTACCTACTGTTATAACGTAATGCCATTCGGTCTAAAGAAATGCTGGTGCAACTTATCAACGCCTAGTAAATCGAATGTTTGAAGAACAAATAGGAAAATCAATGGAAGTTCATATTGATGACATGTTAGTTAAGTCCCTACGAGCAGAGGACCATTTAAAGCATTTGCAGGAAATGTTTGATATACTGAGGGAGTACAATATGAAGCTCAACCCCAAAAAGTGTGCATTCGGGGTTGGCTCGGGTAAGTTTCTTGGTTTCATGGTGTCTAATCGGGGAATCGAGATCAACCCCGATAAAATCAAAAGTATCGAGGATATCACGGTAGTGGATAATATAAAGGCCGTGCAGAGGCTGACGGGGCAGATAGCCTCCCTAGGACGATTCATTTCGAGATCTTCAGATAGGAGCCACTGATTTTTCTCCCTGCTTAAAAAGAAGAGCAATTTTGCATGGACTCCGGAATGATAACAGGCCTTGGAGGAGCTAAAGCAGTATTTATCGAGCCACCGTTGATTCATACCCCGAAAGTGAATGAATAGCTTTCCCTGTACTTAGCTGTCTCGGAGATAGCAGTAAGTGGAGTCCTGATCCGAGAAGAACAAGGTACGCAATTCCCTATTTATTATGTCACTCAAACCTTAGATGAGGCCGAAACTAGATATCCACACTTAGAAATATTAGCGCTTGCTTTAATAAGCGCCTCTAGAAAACTAAAACCATATTTTCAATATCATCAGATATGTGTTGTAACAACTTATCCTCTTTGAAATATTTTACACAAACCCGAGCTTTCGGGTCGATTGGCAAAATGGGCCATAAAAATTAGTGGGTACGATATTGAGTATCGACTCCGAAATACCATCAAATCTCAAATCTTGGCGGACTTCGTGGCTGACTATACGCCGGTCTTCGTACCCAAGATTGAAAAAGAACTACTGATAAAATCGGGCACATCTTCGAGAGTCTGGACCCTCTTTACGGACGGTGCTTCGAATGCAAAAGGGTCTGGACTAGGTATCGTACTAAGAGCATCCACGGGTAATGTAGTCAGACAGTCTATCAGACCTACAAAATTGACTAACAATGAGGCCGAGTATGAGGCCATGATTGTAGGTCTCGAACTAGCTAGAAGCTTGGGAGCGGAAGTCGTAGAGGCTAAGTGTGATTCCCTCCTCATGGTAAACCAAGTTAACGGGACTTTTAATGTCCGAGAAGATCGAATGCAGAGGTACTTGGGTAAACTATAGGTGACTCTACATCGATTTAAGGAATGGACCTTGCAACATGTACTCGAGAACAAAACAGTGAGGCCGACGCTCTTGCAAACTTAGGTTCATCGGTTGAAGATGACGAACTCAACTCGGGGACTGTCGTACAACTCATGAGATCGGTAATCGAAGAAGGTCACGCCGAGATAAATTCCACAAGTTTAACCTGGGATTGGAGAAATAAATACATAGAGTACTTAAAGAGCGAGAAGCTTCCATCAGATCCAAAGGAATCGAGAGCTCTGCGCACAAAAGCAGTACAGTTCACCTTGTCTGAAGACGGAACGCTATTTAGGAGGACGTTCGATGGGCCATTGGTAATATGTTTGGGACCGCGAGATACCGATTACATCCTACGGGAAATTCACGAGGGCACTTGTGGAAATCATTCTGGTGCCGATTCGTTGGTCCACAAAGTAATCAGAGTAGGGTATTATTGGACCGATATGGGCAAGGATGCAAGGGAGTTCGTTCAAAAATATGACAAATGCCAAAGGCATGTGCCCATGATTCATCAACCCAGGGAACTACTCCAATCGGTCCTATCCCCATGTCCCTTCATGAAATGGGGAATGGACATCGTTGGCCCCCTTCCATCGGCCCCAGGTAAGGTTCAGTTTATTTTGTTTATGACTGATTATTTCTCTAAATGGGTTGAAGCACATGATTTTGAGAAAGTCAGAGAAAAGGAAGTCATAGACTTCATTTGGGACCACATCATATGTCGATTCGGGATGCCATCCGAGATTGTATGTGATAATGGAAAACAGTTCATTGGCAGCATAGTAACTAAATTTCTCCAGGATCACAAGATCAAAAGGATCCTATCAACACCTTATCATCTCAGGGGGAACGGACAAGCCGAATCGACCAATAAAACCATCATCCAAAATCTTAAGAAGAGATTGACTGACGCCAAAGGAAAATGGAGAGAAATACTACTCGAGGTCCTATGGGCATACCGCACAACATTGAAATCCAGTACCGGAGCAACACCATTCTCGTTGGTTTATGGCACCGAAGCTCTGATCCCGATCGAGGTCGGAAAACCTAGCATCAGGTTTCGATATGCAACAAAGGAGTCGAATAACGAGACCATGAATACGAGCCTAGAATTGTTGGACGAAAGACGAAAAGCCACTTTCGTCCGATTGGCCTCCCAAAAACAGCGGATCGAAAGGTACTATAATCAAAGAACCAATCTTCTACAATTTAACATCGGGGACTTGGTGCTAAGAAATGTCACCCTCAACACCAGAAATCCGAATGAAGGTGAAACTGGGTCCGAACTGGGAAGGACCATATTAGGTTCTCGAAATCATCAGAAAAGGATCCTACAAGCTCGGCATGATAAGCGGCAAACAACTACCAAGCAATTGGAACGTATCGCACCTAAAACGATACTACTGCTAAGGTATGGCCCCTCCTATTTTCATTTATATTTTAAAACTAAACCTTGCAGGTGTTCGACCAGAAACAACGATGGATTCTTCAACACAAAGCCGTTAGGTCTGAAAGCATGAGTTACACTCTTTTTTCCTTAGATCGGTTTTGTCCCAAATGGGTTTTCCGGCGAGGTTTTTAATGAGGCAACCATTGATCGTGCTAACTTAGAATAATTTAACAGTATCCGAGGCCTGTTTACAATCAACCTCGAATACTGGGGGGCATTGCCCTGGAATATCAAGTTTGATGCGATGAAGTTACTTCATGGCAGCAGGGTCTCGATAGGAAAAAATTGTAAGGGACAAACGGTCAAACGAACCATGCCCGTGTAGTTTGCTCGAGCCCCGGCACACAAAATGTACGCATGTATAATGATTTATAAAGAGAAGTATTCTTCTTTACCAATATCTCGTACCTTAGAAAAGTTTTTCTACTTCATATTCTCGATCTACTATGTAAACAGGCCTAAGGATAGACCATGACCGAAGTTCGGATGATTACCCCCACAATTGGGGACTTCTGTCCGAAAAATAAACGAGATCAAATTATATAAACTCCGAGATCATAAGACCTTTTAGGAAACCCTCGATTTTATAGGCCGCGGCTACCCCACTCGGGGACTGACACTTCGGATAAGCTCGAAGTAAAACGGGAAAGTAAGCCCAAGGAGAAAATCCCGAACTCAAAAGGCTACGGCCGAATTAACACGGGTCGGAGACGTCCGAATTCCGTAACAAAACAGGCCTTCGAATCCTCTTATAAATCGGTTAAAAAGGCTACCCCCGGTAAAATCATAAAAGGCTTCGATAATATCAAGCCTCGAAAACTCTAATGAGTACAAAATTGTTCGAACTCTCGAACAATTCCCTATTTTATGCTAAGTCATTACAAGTTTTGCAAATAAAAGCCGAAAAGGGGACAAAGCCATAAAAATCTTTTTTATAAAAGCCTAAGGGCTGTTTTTTACTTTGAGTTCGAGAGATCATCCTCACTCAACTAAAATATCTAAGGGTTACCTTACTTCGAGTTCAAGCAAGCACTCACTCAATCGTAATACCTAAGGGCTACACTAGTTTGGTTTCAATCAAATTGTCTGAACCTCAGACCTTAGAATACAACTTCATAAATTTATAAGGCAGAAGGGAAATGTAGGCAAGGTTTTCCCGAACCCTCAAATACAATTTTATGCTAAGGCATTTTGACCTTTGTAAATTACAGAAAAGCAAAGGAAAAACACAAAAATCAAAAAGGCAAGAAAAAGGCTTATGTTTATATTCAAAGGTTTTTACAAAAGGCCAAATCGGCCTTAGAATAAATACAAAAGAAAAACAAGAAACTTAATGTCCTAAGTGGCTTGGTCTTCATCGGAGGCTGCGTCCTCGGGATTTTCCCCGTCTTCAGATTCGCTCGAGCTATTAGAGTCTTCTTTAGGGAAGGCCAGCCTTCGAGCCCTGGTTTCCTCTGATTTGGCATTTTCAATATATGCCTCAACATCGAAGCCCTGAGCAATGACCCCCTCAAGAGCTTCCCTCCGAGCCTGCCATTTAGCATGTTCGACCATGCTCTTGGCCTTGGCCTGGTTGACCTCAACATTGATCCTGAACTGGGCCACTTTAGCATCACCTCTTTTATTAGCCTCGGTCACCTCAGATCTAGCTATGGCCACTTCAGATCTGGCTACGACCACCTCAGATCTGGCTACTTCGAATTCATTAGCCAAGCTTGCCTTATTGGAAGTGGCCAAATCTAACCGATGTTGAAACTCCTTAACCCTCTCGATCTACACCGAGGCATTTTCTTTTGCAACCCGAAGCTGGGCCTCATCCAACTCCAATTTCGCCTGAACGACCTGCTTTTTCGAGGCAAGGCTATCCATATTTTTTTTGAATTTTTCCTCCTCAGCCATTAGCTCATATACCTGCAAATTGAGCCGTCCGATCTGTTCAAGCCTCTGTCGAACCTACAGAATCGGATCGTTAGTGGTTATCTCCAAGTTATCTTCACTATCGTGAAGAGTTCGGAATACCTGCAGAGCCATCTCCCCGTGCTCATCCCGAGCAGCTGCCAAATCTGCTCGAAGTTTCTCACTAAGAAGTTTGTAGGAGTCACTCTTCTTAGTGAGGTTCCGAATCTCGGCCTCATGCTCCTCTCGAATTCGGAGGAAAGCCTCGTGATGCAACACCGAAGCCTACAAACATGGGAAAGAAATGTTAGAATTAGCTACTACTCTAAGTGTAAAAGAAACAACAGAGATGCCATCGAAGTTACCTGATTCAGAGCATGTTGGGACTCATTGAAAAGGCAGGTAGTTCCTACCACATTCATCACGGTTTGATCCTCTTCGGTCAGCAAGGACCGAAGGTAACTAGCAATCCCCAACGGGGGAAAGAAAACTCGGGCATCCTCCGGGACGAAGAGTATTATTTTTCGCCTGCGATCGGGATCAAAACTTGGGGCCGAGAATCGGTCCACCAATTTTGGGCCCGATGAAGATTCGACAGCACCCGACCATGATATTTTCTTCGGTACCGGTAATCTACCGAACCCGGTAATATCTTCCAAAGCAACGGACTTGAGCCCCTCCAAAACTCCATGGATATCGGTCGACTCCTGAATGCCCTCGTAAGATCGACCTTCCAACATGTTGGCCTCACAAATCATAGCATCCGAAAACAGAGGTGATCCAGTAATATCGACTATCCTAAGATCGTCCCTCGAAATATCTTCTGCTGCCCGAGAAGTCCTGCCCTCGGACTCTCCTTCAACTATCTCAGCTCGAGATGGAATAGTCTCGACTTTTCCTTGTTCAGGAATTATGGCCAAAGCTCCCTTATCTACCTCCGCCGATTCAGAGGATTGTTGTATCACAACATTAGCCCATACACATGCTAATTCCTCTTCTCCTTCTTCAGGCTCGTCCCTTAATCAGCGGATCAAGTCGAAAGGCATGATACCGGAGCCCCTCTTGGGCTTGTGAGTTCTCTTCGCCGGTTTTTTCTTTTTCGAGACCAGGGAACTCGGTGCATCCAGATGGGGGCCTAATGGCAACATCCTTCCCAAGTCCTACAAAGGAAAAAAAGGGGGCAAGCAAGTGAAAAAGATCGAATGACAAACAAACTAAGAAAGACACTTACCATGATTACGGGCCTCCCATCGACCCTTTGATCGTTCTACCCAAGCACGCTCGGAGTACGGTCTCTGCAGCACCAGACCTTCAACCCATTGTTTAAGCTCCGGAATCGGTTCCGGCATCTGAGCCACAGCTGTAATAGGAAAGAGAAAGTAGATCAAGAAAATGAAAGGCAGTCACAAATTAAAATGCTCGAAGGGAAATAAGTACTCACGGTTCATATTCCCTTTCTCAGGAAGCGGTATGTCATCGGCAGGGATCAGGTCCGAGGTTTTGACTCGAACAAATTAGCCCATCCAACCTCGATCACGAGTCTCGTCTATACTTAAGAACGACGCTTTGGTTGCTCGGCGAGCAAGCTCGATTAACCCTCCTCGATAAAGTCCGAGGCTATAAAGACGCATAAGGTGGTCGAGAGTGAAAAGACACCCCTCGATTTTGCTCNAGGGACAAGCAAGTGAAAAAGATCGAATGACAAACAAACTAAGAAAGACACTTACCATGATTACGGGCCTCCCATCGACCCTTTGATCGTTCTACCCAAGCACGCTCGGAGTACGGTCTCTGCAGCACCAGACCTTCAACCCATTGTTTAAGCTCCGGAATCGGTTCCGGCATCTGAGCCACAGCTGTAATAGGAAAGAGAAAGTAGATCAAGAAAATGAAAGGCAGTCACAAATTAAAATGCTCGAAGGGAAATAAGTACTCACGGTTCATATTCCCTTTCTCAGGAAGCGGTATGTCATCGGCAGGGATCAGGTCCGAGGTTTTGACTCGAACAAATTAGCCCATCCAACCTCGATCACGAGTCTCGTCTATACTTAGGAACGACGCTTTGGTGGCTCGGCGAGCAAGCTTGATTAACCCTCCTCGATAGAGTTAGGGACTAAATGCGCATAAGGTGATCGAGAGTGAAAAACACCCCTCAATTTCGCTTGAGAAGAATAGGAGGAGAATCACTATTCTCCAAAAAGAAGGGTGGATCTAGCCAAGGGGCATGCCATACTTTTTGAAAAAGGCGACGATGATAGGATCTAACGGGCCCAACGTGAATGGATAAGTATAAACGCTTAAGAACCCTTCCACGTGGGTAGTAATTGATTCCTCAGGCGATGGGACTACCACGTGCTTGTCACCCCAGTTGCATTCCTGTTTTACTTTGTCGAGAATTTTCTCGGTGATTGAACACTAGTACCTAGAGATCAGCTCACATTGGACCGGTACCGAAGAAGATTTTTTAACCTTAAAATCGATGACAGTTGAGGATCGTACCGGAACGAACTCCTCGGGGTGAGGCTCCGCCGCATCCTCACCGCTGACAGGTCGTGATGAAGAAGCAGCCTCTTTTTGCGGCACCATTTTGGAGGTTTTCGCCATTGATGAATAAAGGAAAATAGAATTAGGGTTGTATGCAATGTAAAGTGTATGAAGCATAGGGTTTTTCTGAAGAAGATGAAATAATAGAGAAGAAGCTTTTGAGTGAAAAGTTTTGATGAGGATGAGAGTTTGAATATTTATAGCCTGGTGATGATGGTTCAGAACCGGTAGTGGCCGACCAACGACTACAGACATTTAGTACCTTGGTAACTGGACCGACGGGATGTTTGTAACGTATGTCATAATCAAGATCATTTCTGACATCATCATCCACCGAGTCAAAGTTCGGAAATTCATATCGTTTCTCGTCATCTTCTTTCCGAGAAATGAGGGGACTATCTGTATACGGTCAAAACGGAGTCTGCCCTTCTTATGACTAATCGAGATTGGAACATGATAGTTCAAGGTTCATCATTATAATATCGAGTCATGATGCAAAGTTATCTTGTCGAGCTCGAGCCCCAGAGATCGATCAATATCGAGATCGACCAAGATCGAGCTCGAAACCCAGAGACCGATCAATACCGAGACCGGCCAAGATCGAGATCGAGCCAAGAGACCGATCAATATCGAGATCGACCAAGATCGAGCTCAAGACCCAGAAATCGATCAAGATTGAGATCAGCCAAGATCGAGATCGAGCCAAGAAACAAAAAAGTCGTTATAGCCGCAATTGGGGGGAGAATCTCAGCGGAAAGCATGGCTTGAATCAAGAAAAAGCTAATTAATTAATCTATCATGGGATCCTCACTGTGTATTTTTAATTATATCCAAAATGGGATTCCCCTATTATATTAAGAGTTGTAATCATTTGTAGAAGATCAGATTCATTCTGAGATATACAGAAAAGAGAGCAAATACTATCTTTTTTTGGTTTTTGATATTTAGTCATATTGTTGCTTCTACCAATCGTTCTTCACTCAATTTGGAGGTGATAAAACTTGAAGGCTTAGGCTAACTAGTTCATTTGGTTTGCATTCATTTCTTTTATAACTAATTTCGATATTCATTTACATATCTTTCCCAATTTGTATCAATTTATATCACGTATCATTAGAAATACGTATAAATTCAACTATATCCATTTTTCGGGTAAACAAATATAATAATTTCTAATTAGTAACCCTAAAAGAGAAGTTATGTCACGACCCAAACCGATGGGCCACGACGGGCACCCGGTACCTTACTCAACTGAGTACTAACGTAACGTATCTTTCGTATCATACTATCATAGGTAAATGAGTCGGAGAGGCTGTTGTGAGATAAGTAGAATAAAACATGAGAAAATACTCAATATAGGGTGAACCAACTTGATATACCAACTTATACATATGACGTACTGGTCTATAAGGCCGGCATGATCCTTAATATACTCAAAACATAGGCCGACAAGGCCATACCAATATCCGTATACATGACATTTGTCTACAAGCCTCTAAGAGTACATAAATGTCATAAAGGTCGGAACAGAGCCCCACCATACTAATCAATACATGTATAAATTATACTGACCAAATAGGCAACTCCAGAGCAAGTGAAGTGCACCAACATCTTCCGCTGAGCTGATAGTCTACTAGGAGGACTCTCAACCTATCTATCGAGATCTGCGGGCATGAAATGCCGCGTCCCTAGGCAAAAGGGACGTCAGTACAAATAAAGTACCGAGTATGTAAGGAATAAACATCAGTAAATAAAAGTCATGAGAGAAACATGGAGTAAAGGACTCGACATGTAAGCCTGAGTAGCTCTGTGAATTATTTAATATTTACAATGCCATGCATATGCGTATAAATATCATACCATGCATAGATATATGCTTTCATAACATCATCAAGCCTCTGAGGGCATCCCATCATATCATCTCGACCACGGTGGGAACATTATCAACGTATACCAGCTGATCAGGTGGTGGTGCGTATATAAAGCCGTAACCTTTTCCCATATCCCATATACATACAATATACGCGTATATAATGCCATCTATTCATGGGTCAATGTACATGTATAAATAAATTAAACGCATAAGAAGTACGTTCGTAAGATCTTTCGGTATGTCATAAAATCAATATGCCTTCGATTAATATCATTAAATAAACTTTATCAACTTACGTATTTTCTGAGACCCATGAACAAATGATAGAATAATAGGACACATGTGGAATCAAGAACATAGGCACTTCTAGTACTTCTATGAATAGAGTCATTTATGAAAGTTGTGCATTTGCTCGTTTCGTTTGTATCGTAAGGATCATGCCAAAAGGAAATAAGGGATAGCCTTAACATACCTTAACTCCATTAAGTCCTTAATAACTTCCAAGAAATTCTTCAAACAACTCAACTCAATCTACCATAGCATAAGGAGATTTAAAATCAGTGTTGAGTAAAGGCTAAGTCCGCAACTTAAACTAGTAGGTCGTTTACGTAAATTTGGGCAGCATGTCCCCTGTAACTAGGCCCTCCTCCAATACCATATACCAACAAAAATAATAACACAACAATAACAACATGTAAGCATCATTTTCCAACCTTATCTCCATCACAATATACCACAAAACAACCCACACACCTTAATCACTTCATATATAAAACGACAGCCAAAGTAGTGTCAAACAACCTAAACAATGTATCGACGAACGACCAGCCCACCATTCCATCATTATGTGGTATTTATCCACACAATTTGTCCTCCAAAACACCATTAAACATTAGAAAAATAGACATCCCAAAGGCAACATGAAACAGCCCATAAAACAGTCCACTACAAGTCAAATAACTCGAACTCACGGCTTTCGATCACCGTTCCGTGAGTTCTAACTATTAGGAAATACATTAATCAACATTCCTTGATATTTAAGCACTTAAATACAGAAATTAAACGTTTTATTAACTATGAAGTACCTTCCAAAACTCAAACTACAAAGAAAAAGAGAGGTGATATAGCGATACTTATGTCGTAGGGATCGTTTTAACGTTATCGCTTCTTGATTTCATGCCCGGGATGATAATCATATTTGAAGCTCTTGTAGAGAGTTTAAGAGTAAATTTAGGGGTGTTATTTGGGCGTGCTCTCTCGAAAAATGGAGAAAGAGACGAGATGGGATGTAAATATCCCAATTTTCTTAAAAGTAAAAAAGGTGCTGCTTGGCACCCTATGATTGGCCCTTCTTCCAACTCTTATAATATTTTATCCGGGTGTCGTATGAATGAACGGTTAACAGAGTTGGAAACTAAATTCAAAGGCCTTCAATTTTATATATAATATGTCCCAAAAGACCTCATATATAACACGAAATGTATTTCTCAAAAAGCTCTGTTACAAGGCAAATCCTTAGTCGGTTTTTTCGCAACTTTAATCCGGTTTTTTTCAAACTTCATATTTTCTATCCAAACATCATATATAGACATATTATGAATTTAGAATCATTTAAATCATGATTAACAAGTCTCATATTCATTACGTCACCTTGGGACGCACAGGGTGTAACAAGTTAAGTAAACATATATAGTATAACCTGATACATTATACTAATAGTGTAAATATTTTTAATACAGTAGGTAACTTAGATAAGATGCCAAAAATTCTAAAATTCTCTTAATGATAAAGGTATAACCAGATACATTGGCAAAGCCACGCTTACGAAAGAGGGTTCAACTTTATCCTTTTACCCGGAAAATAGTATGGTATATTGTGATGACTCGATATGTCGTTTTAAGTACTAGCATTTATTTATGTGTTTCGAGACCTCTCATAGCTTTATTTGATATTTATTGACTTACGTGTGTGGTCTGTATCGCTTTTCGCAAAACTTTTATGTGAACTTTTGAAGAAAATGCGATTTTTGACTCAAAATGATGCTAGAGTTGACCACAATCAACGTTTTTGGTAAACGATCTCAGACCAGTGTTTTAACCATTCCAGTAGGTTCGTATGATAATTTTGAACTTGCACGCATGTTTGGTTGGGGTATCGGGTGATCCGAGGCCGTTTCAGCGCATTATGTTAAATGTTGGCAAAATTGAGTTTCATAGTTGAAGTCTTAAGTTTTGATGATCGATTCGCGATTTTTGATGTTGTTTTGATGATTTGAGGTAGTGATCGAGTTTGTATAATGTTATTACACTTGTGTGCATGTTCGGTTTGGAGCCCGAGGGACTCAGATGAGTTTTGGATGCATTGCGGACTGATTTGGAACAATTGCTGCATAGTTGTTGCTGGTGTAAACTTTTAGGTCTCGCAATTGTGAAGCTTGATCGCAATTACGAGCCTCGAATTTGCGATGTCAGGCTCGCAAATGCGAACATGGGATGGGGGCTGGGAATTCGCATTTGCAAAGTAAAGTTCGCTTTTGCGAGCTGAGCTGGGATCGCATTTGCGATCTTAGAGTCGCATTTGCGACACAGTGCATAGTAAGAACAATTTCGCATTTGTGAAGCTTTACTTGCATTTGGGCTTGAGGGACTATTCACAAATGCAATGGTTATATCGCATTTGCGACTTATGCATTTCTATGACACTATTCGTATTTGCGATGAATTGTTCGCATTTACGGACATTGCAATTATGAAGAAGAGTTCGTAATTGCAACATCTGCAGGGGGCAAAAGTTTAAAAAAATGGGACTTAGCTCATTTTACACCATTTTTCAATCGTAAGCTCTCTAGAGGCGATATTTGAAGGACACTCTCCCCAAATTCATTGGTAAGTATCTGTAATTGGTTTTCAATCAATCTCAACTACCGTTTCATGAATTTTAACATCAAATCCATGAATTTCAAGGTAGAATTTAGGATTTTTGTAAAATTGAGATTCAGACCTCAAATTGAGGTCGAATTTCAAAACAAATCACATAACTGGGCTCGGGTGTGAATGGGTAATCGGGGACGTCGTATATATAAGGTGTTGAGTGTGTATGCACTGTCAATTCAAGCATGCAGACTTGTTTGGCCCATTTGCTATGTGAATTATGTGTGGGGACGTCGTATATGAAAGGTGACGAGAAGGTGACGAGTGTGTATGCACTATCGATTCAAGCATGCGGGGTAGGCTACTTGCCTTTATGCCATCATTAATCCCATACCATATCTCGTTACATGCTTTGATAAATATCTGCTTACATGCTATATGCTCTCACATGTATTAATTGAACATATTTATTGTTTCATATCTTTACTTGCATTAGTTTCCTTTACCTTACTTGATGCACTTTATTAAGTTATATCCAATTGTGTTCGCCCTTGGCTATTCATGCGTTAATGATTTGTCGAAATTTGTGAATACGAGTTGTTGGTTGTTCTCCGTTGTACTCGTAGTTCCTTAGTGTTTTATATGCTTCAATACCTTTTGTGTTGGAATTTCATATTTTGTTGTGTTGAATTGTTAATGATAGTGAATTGATATGGGGAACGGATTACACGCCCTAATAGAATGGAAATGAATTGAAAAAGGGAATGGGTTGCACACCGCAACAGATATTGATATGATATTGGAATCATGTTGCACGCCGAAACATATGTTGAAATGATATTGGAATCGGGTTGCACGCTGCATAGAGGAGATTGCTCGGATTAGATCTATCCAGGAGACATAAGGTAGAGTTGCACGGCGTTCGCAGTCCCTGAAGTCCCCTTATATCTTGTTTTACTGTTTATCTTGTTTTGAACAGTTTTATTTCATTTCAGACTGTATTTGTTGTATTTTAGTATCTCATGCACTTGTATCTCCGAATTTTTGGGATTAGCATAGACCGCGTAACTCATGGATTTATAATATATATTTCATAGTATTTCAGTTGTTAGCTATTAATATTCTGCTTTTAAATTGTTAAAATTGGTTAATTTTTTAACTAATATTGGCTTACCTAGTAAGTGGGCATTAGGCACCATCATGGCCCCGTGGTTGGAATTGCGGGTCGTGACAAGCTGGTATCTAGCACTGCGTTGCCTAGGTCTTACGAGTCATGAGCAAGCTTAGTGGTGTCTTGAGGATCGGTACAAAGATGTGTTTACTTATCTTCCAGAGGCTATAAGGCTTTAGGAAATATCACTTTCTTTCTTTCTCTATTGTGCGACTTTATTCTATCATTGAGTTTGTATCATTGTATTCTTATGTTTTCACAGATGGTGAGGACACATACTATATTAGTAGCTGATCAGGACGCGAAGCCCCAGGCTGCATCCACTACCAGGGGTAGGGGCCGAGGTAGAGCCAGAGGCAGAGGCAGAGCTCAGCCTAAAGCACGCACAACAGCACATACGGTAGAGCCTTAGATCGAGTAGGAGGAGGAGATCCCTATTCTTACCACGCCAGCTGGACTAGCTCAGGTCCTAGAGAGGTTCGTTGCTACCCCTATATTTCAGGACGCCCTAGTCCACCTGGTTGGACTTATGGAGAGTGTGGCCCAGGCAGGTGTATTACCTATGGCACCGACCGTCTCTCAGGCTGGGGGAGGAGCCCAGACTGTCGCCACTCCCACTCCAGAGCAGATGGCTCAAGGATATCAGATCCCATAAGTTCTACTAGTTGGGTCAGCTTAGCCTATTATTGCTATGCAGCCCAGGGAGAGACCCGCGATGTCAGCTGATGGGATGCATAGGTTGGAGAAGTGTACCAAGTTGTTCCCCTCTCAGTTTAGTGGTTCACCTTCTGAGGACCCCCAGGATTTCTTAGACCGTTTCCATCAGATATTATGCAACATGAGCATAGTGGAGACCAATATAGTTGATTTCACAGTGTTTCATATGATTGGTTCTACCAAGAGATGGTGGCAGAAGTATGTTTGGGGTAGGCCAGCAGGCTCCTCTCACTTGGGCTCAGTTCTCACTGCTATTTTTGGAGAAGTTCATCCCCTTCACTTAGAGAGAGGACTTCCGCAGTCAGTTTGAGAACCTTCAATAGGACAACATGACCATCACTCAGTATGAGACCAGATTTATGGATCTATCATGCCATGGAGCTATCCTAATCCCTATTTAGAGGGAGAGGGTGGGGAGATTTATAGATGGCCTTACTTATGGCATCAGGCTACAGATGGCCAAAGAGATCAATGATGATATTTCTTTTACTCAGGTTGTAGAGATCACTAGGCGGATCGAGAGGATTCGTGGCTAGGGTAGAGAGGCGAAATCTAAGAAGAGGCCTCATCATTTTGATGGTTTCAGTGGTGCCTCGTCTGGAGTAAGGGGTTCATTTGGTGGAGGCCATCCTATTAAGCCCATTCAATCAACACTTTAGATGTCTCATGGTCCTTCAGGTGGTCACGGCGCGTATGGGTCTCGTTCTAAGCAACCAGTATTTAGTACACCTTCAGCTCCTATTAGTGCATCGCCACTACAGAGTTACTACAGTGGTCATTTGGGTCATCAGGGATAGTGTCAAACTCAGAAGTTGTGCCAGCCGAGGGCTGTTTTGAGTGTGGTGACGCAGGTCATATCAGGAGGTACTGTCCTTGATTGAGGAGCAGCAGGCCACAACAGGGTGCTCGTGCCATGATTCTAGCACCGTTTGCTCCACCGCCTGCTCAGCCAGCTAGAGGCGGGGGTCAGGCAGCCAAAGGTAGAGGTTAGACAGCTAGAGGTGGATGCCAATCAGTGAGAGGCCGTCCGAGAGGTAGAGGTCAGATTGGTGGGGCTCAGCCTCGTTGTTATGCATTTCCAGCTAGACCTGAGGCGGAGTCATCTGATGCAGTCATCACATGTGTTGTTCCAGTATGCCATAGAGGTGTATCAATTTTATTTGATCCGGGCTCTACTTATTCATATATATCATCCTATTTTGCTTCATATTTGGATATGTCTCATGATTATTTGAGTGCTTCTGTTAATGTATCTACACCCGTTGGGGTTTCTATTGTGGTAGACCAGATCTATCGTTCTTGTTTGGCCACCATCGGGAGTTATGGGACTAGGGTTGAACTCCTGTTACTTAATATGGTAGATGTTTGTTGTGATTTTGTGCATGGATTGGTTGTCACCCTATCACGCTATCTTGGATTGTCATGCCAAGGCTATGACATTAGCCATCATAGGGTTGCCTCGATTGGAGTGGAGAGGGACTTCTGGTCACTCCACTAGTAGGGTCATTTCATATGTGAAGGCTCGACGTATGGTCGAGAAGGGGTATTTGGCATATTTGGTTTGTATCCGTGATTCTAATGCTGAGGTGCCTTCCATAGATTCAGTTCCGCTAGTGAGAGAGTTTCCAAAGTTGTTTCCTATGGACTTGCCGGGAATACCACCTCACAAAGATATCAAATTTTGCATTGACTTGGCTTCGGGCACTCAACCTATTTCTATTCCACCATACCGTATAGCCTCAGTTGAATTGAAAGAATTAAAGGAGCAGTTGCAAGATTTGCTTGACAAGGGATTCGTTAAACCTACTATCTCACCTTGGGGTGCACTGATTTTTTTTTGCGATAATAAGGACTGATCGATGAGGATTATTGGTAGTTGAGGAAAGTCACAATCAAGAACAAGTATTTGTTGCCAAGGATTGATGACTTATTTGACTAGCTTCAAAGTGCAAGGTGTTTTCCAAGATTGATTTGAGGTTGGGCTATCATTTGGTGAAGATTAGGGCATCGGATGTCCTTAAGACAACTTTTCGGACTCGGTATGGTCACTACGAGTTTTTGGTAATCAGTGTTTTAAAAGGCGTGGGCATAAGGCGAGGCATTTTACATATGCCTTAATGAGGCGTAAGCCCCGAGGCACGAGGCGTAAGCCCCATGGGTATTTAATTTTTAATATTTTATAAAATAATATAATTACAGTAAAATATTTATAAACATGTACAATTTCATAAAATTGAAGAAAACTATAAATATATGAAATATATATATATAGATGTGCTCCATCCCCACAAAAAACTAGTCAAAATAATCTATTATATGCTACTTACAAGCACAAATAACTTAACTCGAAAAGAATAAAGTTTTCTACATGGAGGAACAAAAAGGATGACTAACCTATAATTTGAACTTTGAACTTGCTGCTATGAAGAAGAATGTAGTTCTCTTTGTATTTGTAAAAAAAATTTGAATATTCGTTATTTTTTGGGAGATACTAGGAGACTAGCGGACAAGATAAAGAATTAGGAAAGACCATACATTAGGGCTTCAATTAATATAAAAGGTCTTGACTTTTAAATTTAATACATTTCAGTTCTTTTTTTAAACTTTTGAGTATTTACAAGCTAACTTTTGAGAATTTGGATATTATATGAAGGATTTATTCAACAAATTTTGTTTTAATTTGAAAAAAACTCTGGGGCTTATGCCTCACTACAAAAACGTGCCTCGAATGCCCGGGCGTACGCCCCGAATTGCTGGGCGTACGCCTCTTGAGACTTTCGCCCCACACCATCACCTCGGGGCATTTTTGGTGTGCCTCGCCCCAGGGCTCGCCCCAAAAATTCCTTTTAAACACTGTTGGTAATGTCATTTGGCTTGACTAATGCCCCAACAACCTTTATATATTTGATGAAATGGGTGTTCAAGCCTTATCTGGATTCTTTGGTGATGGTCTTCATTGATGATATTTTGTTTTACTCCTACAGTCGAGAGGAGCATGTGCAGCATCAATGGATCGTACTTCATATTTTGAAGGATCATGAGTTATATGCCAAGTTTTCAAAGTGTGAGTTTTGGTTGGACTTGGTTGCCTTTTTGGGACATGTTGTATCTTTCGAAGGTATCAAGGTGGATCCTAAGAAGATTGAGGCAGTTCAAAAGTGGCCTAGACCTACTTCAGCTACAGAAATTCAGAGCTTCTTGGGTTTGGCGTGTTATTATCGCCGGTTCGTGGAGGGATTTTCATCTATTTCAGCCCCATTGTCCAAGTTGACCCAAAATGGTGCTTTTTTCAGATGGTCTAACGAGTGTAAGGTGAGCTTTCAGAAGTTCAAGACTGCATTGACTACAACCCCAATATTAGTGTTA
Source organism: Nicotiana otophora (assembly GCA_000715115.1). Classification (NCBI taxonomy): domain Eukaryota; kingdom Viridiplantae; phylum Streptophyta; class Magnoliopsida; order Solanales; family Solanaceae; genus Nicotiana; species Nicotiana otophora. Next base: position 20,657 of record AWOL01S0001443.1, read on the forward strand.
CCTACATGTTCGGGATCTTACACTGCGTATTGTGATGCATCGCGTATTGGGCTTGGCGCGGTTTTCATGAAGGATGGTAGGGTGATCGCATACGCGTCTTGTCAGTTGAAGGTTCATGAGAATAATTACCCTGTGCATGATTTAGAATTAGCATCCATTATTCACGCGCTGAAGATTTGGAGGCACTATCTATACGGTGTTCCATGTGAGGTCTACACCGATCATCAGTGTCTCCAGTACCTGTTCAAGCTGAAGGACATTAATTTGCGGGAGTGGAGATGGTTAGAGTTGCTGAAAGACTATGATATCGCCATATTATTTCATCCGGGGAAGGCCAATATGGTGGACGATGCATTGAGTACGAAGGCTGAAAGCATGGGTAGTTTGGCATATTTACCGGCAATGGAGAGGCCACTATCTATGGATGTTTAGGCTTTGGCCAATCAGTTCATAAGGTTGGATGTTTCGGAGCCTAACTGGTTCTTGCTTGTGTTATGGCACAGTCATCATTATTGGAGCATATCAAGGCTTGCCAATTTGATGATCCTCACTTGTTGGTGTTGAGGAACACGGTGCAGCAGGGTGGTGCCAAGGAGGTTTGTGATTGGAGATAATGGTGTTATGCGTCTTCAGGGTTGAATTTGTGTACCAAATATTGATGGGTTGAGAGAGCTGATCCTTGAAGAGGCACACAGTTCGCACTAATCCATTCACCAAGGTGTCACAAAGATGTACCATGACCTGAAAAACACTATTAGTGGCGGAGAATGAAAAAAAATATTGTCAGTCATGTCTCTAGATGTTTGAATTGTCAACAGGTGAAGTATGAACATCAAAAATCTGGTGGATTGACTTAGAGATTGGAGATACCGGAGTGGAAGTGGGAGCGCATCATTATGAATTATGTGGTAGGCTTACCACAGACCTTGAGGAAAAAAAGACACAGTCTGGGTTATTGTGAACCAATTGACTAAGTTCACACACTTCATTCCGGTGATGACTTCCTATTCTTCAGAGCTATTGACTCAGATTTATATTTGGGAGATTATCCACCTGCACGGTGTGCCCATTTCAATCATTTCTGATCAGGGCACGCAATTCATATTGTATTTTTAGAGAGCTGTGCATCATGAGTTAGGCACGTGGGTCGAGTTGAGTACCGTATTTCATCCTCAGACATACGGACAATCCGAGCGCACAATTCAGATATTGGAGGACATGTTGCAGCCATGCTCTATAGATTTCAGGGGTCAGTGGGACCAGTTTTTACCTGTAGCGGAGTTTGCCTACAATAACAACTATCAGTCAAGCATCCAGATGGCTCCATACGAGGCCTTATATGGGAGGCGATATCGTTAGCGGTTTGGTTGGTTTGAGCCCGGGGAGGCTAGATTGTTGGGAACTGATTTCATATGTGATGCTTTGGAAAAGGTTAAGGTGATTCAGGAGCGATTTCGTACAGCTCAGTCTAGGCAAAAGCGTTATGCGGACCAGAAGGTTCGAGATGTGGCTTACATGGCGGATGAGAAGGTTCTTCTCCGAGTGTCGCCTATGAATAGCGTAATGCAATTTGGGAAGAAGGGCATGTTGAGCCCGAGGTTTATTGGCCCGTTGGATATCTTGGAGAGATTTGGGGAGGTTGCTTATAGGCTTGCATTGCCTCCTAGCCTAGCAGGGGTACATCCGATATTTCATATTTTCAAGCTTCGGAAGCACCATAAGGATAGTCATATGTTTTAGACTTCAGCACAGTGCAACTTGATGAGAATTTAACCTATAAGGAAGAGCCGATGGCTATTCTAGATCGGGAGGTTCGGAAGTTAAGGTCTAAGAGTTTTTCTTTTGTGAAAGTGCAATGGAGAGGTCAGCCGATTGAGGAGACTACGTGGGAGTCCGAGTCAGCTATGAGGAGTAGATACCCGTAGGTACTTTTTTATGTCTGTTCGAGGACGAACATTTCTTTTAGAGGTGGAGAATGTGACAACCCGATAGGTCGTTATGATTACTAGCCTTTATTTTTATGTTTCGAGACCCCACATAGATTTATTTGATGTTTATTGACTTGCGTGCATGGTCCGTCTCGCTTTTCGGAAAGCTTTTACGTGAATATTTGAAGAAAATTT
>AWOL01S0001444.1:1545-41785 GCA_000715115.1 Nicotiana otophora
CCTTCTTTGCTTGGAAACACGAAGAGTTTTCGGAGCAAAGAACAATAAGCAACGTAATTGATTTATGACCCGACGCTTATTCAAAAGAAAATAAAGATGGCTAAAAAGATTGTGACCGAGCCCTGGTATTGAGCTACCTACATATCCTTGGCCATAAAGGAATCAGGTCACGTGTAGTTCAGAAGTGAGAAGAGCGATAGAGTATACCGAGGTGGAGAGCCGATTGAGGTGTCGTCGAGGTTCCGGTCCGCGGTTCCTGCCATTACATTAAAAATAAAAGGATAAATTACAGCGAAAAAAAAATACAAGATCTTATCTACTTCTTGTCCCGAATCTTCCCTGAATCTCCACTTGATCCGTCAACATGAAACTGAAAATTTACCCTATTCTTCAGGTGGGCATCGTGCTGACTTGAATTTGAAGAAAACTGAAAGTTGACCCTGTTTTTTAGGCGGGATCCTCCTGCTTGATCTTGAAAGAAACTGAAAGTTGACCCTGTTTTTTAGGCGGGATCCTCCTGCTTGATCTTGAAAGAAACTGAAAGTTGACCCTGTTCTTCAGGCGGGCTCCTGATACTTCTCTGATTTGAACTTAAAATCGATTTCTGAAATATTGACCTCGTTCTCCAGGTGGGTGCCTGCAATCAAAACAAACAAAACGAACAAAATTTTCTACCCCAGTTAGCGCTAGGAAGATTTGTGAGTTGTTAACAAAACTATAAATCACCTATGCTATTGATGAAAAATGCAACGATGAGAGTAAAACTAAAGACTCGACTAGGATGTGCGTCTCCTGTGAGATTGAGCTTAAGGAAAACTATAATTTGAGCTTGACTAACCTAAAATTGACCCTATTCTCCAGGCGGGACCCCTGAACTCAAGGAAAACTAAAGATTAACAACTTAAGAAAACTAAAAACTGACCCTATTCTCCAGGCGGGACCCCTAAACTCAAGAAAAACTAAAAACTAACAACTTAATAAAACTAAAAACTGACCCTATTCTCGAGGAGGGACCCCTGAACTTATAGAAAGCCAAAGATTAATAACTTAAGGAAACTAAAATTGACCCTATTCTACAGGAAGGACCCCTGAACTAAAGGAAAACTAATATTAACAACTTAAGAAAACTAAAAGTTGACCCTATTCTCCAGACGGGACCCCTAAGCTTAAGAAAAGCTAAAGACTAACAACTTAAGGAAACTTAAAACTGACCCTATTCTCTAGGCGGAACCCCTGAACTTAAGGAAAACTAGCGATTAACAACTCAAGAAAACTAAAAATTACCCTATTCTCCAGGCGGGACCCCTGAACTAAAGAAATGCTAAAGATTAACAGCTTAAGAAAACTAAAATTGACCCTATTCTACAGGCGTGACTCCTAAACTAAAGGAAAACTAAAGATTAATAACTTAAGGAAACTAAAAACTGACCCTATTCTCCAGGCGGGACCCCTGAACTTAAGAAAAGCTAAAGATTAACAACTTAAGAAAACTAAAAACTGACCCTATTCTCCAGGCGGGACCCCTGAACTTAAGAAAAGCTAAAGATTAACAACTTAAGAAAACTAAAAACTGACCCTATTCTCCAGGCGGGACCCCTAAACTTGAAGAAAAACTAAAAACTCTTCCGACTAGGAAGAATGCCTAGGAGGTATGATCTTCTCAACTAGGGGAATGTCTAGCAGGTAAACACCTTCTCAAACAACCTTTGTACTGACAAAATTTGGGCAAGACAACTGAAAAATTCAAGAGTCCAAGCTTTGATTTGGACATAGTCTTCGTCCCTATTTCAAAAGAAAATTTGTGAGTTTAAAACATGGTGGTTGGTTTGTGGCCTTGATCTTGAGGGTGATTTCTCCTACACTTCCCATGATAACTTTGATTTCAACTTGGAAGACCCTGCTTGTTATTGGCTAGACACTGTTTTGTCAAACCTTACCACAAAAAACACCTCTGATCTATTCGAGCCCTATACCTTTTATCTGTTGCATTGTGCTCATGAATTGATATTTACCGAACCTTTGCATTTCATATGAATCCCAAAGCACGTCAATTGTCACCAACTCAGTGTGAATACTACTCTTTCCTAACTTATGCCACTTTGATGTGCTAGCCAGACTCCGCTTTGTGCAATTGAAAAGCTGGTAGCAAATTTGAAGTCATTTCTCACTTGTTTTGATGAAACAAACTCAAAAAGAGAACTTAGACAAAGCAAGAGGAACAAAGTAAGGGGACAATGGAAAAGAGATGATATCTTACAAGAAAATTATCAAGTAGAAACTTATCTGATGTGACACCAACTCTAATGTCCATGACGTGCATCTTAGATTAAGTGGCCTTGATCTGTCAAGCAAGTCTAATCTTCTATTCTTGTCATACCTCTAAGCTGTGAAACTAGGCTTCAATGCTCCAATTGTCCTATCTAATTCACGATCCTCAGTCGACTTGTAGTGCCCTGAAGGTTTTTCACTATCAAGCCTCTCTCATTTTATTCTTTGTCTCAACTCATTGTCGCCTTATGGTGCTCGTGAGAGTTTTCACCGATAAGACTCTCTCATTTTGTTCTTTTCTTCTTATTTCCTCTGATTCTGTGGATGACAAAGTATTAACCATGGTAAAAATACCATATGCTCCTGACATGTCTAACTCGGCACTCTTAAAGATTATCTAGGAGGTCTTTTTTGGATTGTAATGTGGCTTTTGGACAGGGTTAGAAAGAAAGAAAGGCATAAAGGCTCAAATTTAAACTAAGACAAAATGGGCTATAACTTTACAACTTTTGGAACCGTCTTTTATAGAAAACAAAATTTCTGCCCCAGTTTCTTTTGAAGTGAGGAATTTTAGAATTTTTGACTTGCTGTGACCGAACCTTAAGGCTGCCTACGTATCTTGTTGACACAAGAATCAGGTCAAACGTAGTTCAAAGGAATACTTTTTGTTGTTGCTATTTTTCTTTTTCTTTTTTTCTTTTTTTCCCTTATTTATCTCCTTTTCTTTGAATTTTGCTTTTGGAATGAACTTTACAAAACAAACCTATGAGGATATGAACTTTTGTTTTTATGACTCTAGTTAATTCCAAAGGAGGGGAGGTCAAATAAATCAGCACATGCTCAAAAGGGTACCGAAGGGTATAAAGTGTTAGGGTAGCTGAAAGAGGGCTTTCCAATCTATGAAAATGCCAAGTATAACACATGAAACTTGAGGATGAAAAATGAAGATCATGCATAGCATTTCTTTTGCAGCATCGGCATTGATATCACAGATATGCCTTCCATCTCTTTTTGGTGCCCTGTCAAGTACAGAACTCTCGTTGGGTGATTCCTTCTCCACAATGGATACCCTCCGTCAGTTTGGGACAAACTCCCTTGGCTTTATCTTGTAACTTGAGATGCACTTGAACTCAGAGTTGCTTGCTTCAAATTGTCTGGGACACACTCTATTGTAACAAATTCTTGTTGTCCTATTAACTTTCCAAACTATTTGCTCCAGTTTCACACAATTCGGGATTTAAATGATCTCAAAATGACCAAATCTTTACTTATTTCCCTCAAATGTCACTATCATCTACAAAACTTGTTTCATTGCTTCCTGATTAGACTAACTTTAAAGACCAGGCTGAGAATTCCGCGTGCAAGTCATGTCACTAGAGTCAGCATGAAAAGAACTATAAAAGGAAAAGACAACTAAACAAATACGGACTAAAAATAACAGAAAACGGGAAATTGCGTTAGACATATGGTGAAAGGGTTTGAACAGTGAAATAAGCAAAATGAAACTTGGGTTACAATCTTGGAACAAACCTAGATAACACTAAACGAGTTACTACGACTAAACGAACTAGGCAAACTAAAAGGATAGAAGGGTTTGAGTCACAAGACAATATCCGAATTACAACCTTGAAATAACCCGGACATCAGAAATGACAACGAAATAAACCACCAAAACTCCTCCCTAGCTAGCCAAGAAAGGAGTCTCTTTCCAATTACCAAGCTCGACATCTTAGCCACTGAGTCACACATCGACATTACCCAGACCTTTACCAATTTCAATCACATTGACCTCAGCAGGTGTGGAGTCCTCTTTGCCAACTCATTCTTAAGATCAACTTCTGGAACCGAGACTGAAAACACTAAAAACTTCGCGGTGAGTGGCTTGCCAAAGAACTTGGAAGAGTTCTCATGTTCATTTTCAAAACAAACTATGCCCACCATATACGCCTCATTATAAACAATTAATGGACTTTGGCTAGTATCCGCTGCATCTGGATTCTGCACGAATATGTCACCTGCATCAATAAGCTTCTGGACTGCTCTTTTTAGATTCTAACACTTTTCTATGCCGTGCCCCAGGGCATTAGAGCAATATACACACTTTTGATAATGATCAAAATTCTTTGGAAGGGGGTTCGCCATTTTTATCTGAATCGGCTTCAACATGTCCAATTGCCTCAACTTTTGGAACAAACTGGCATATGATTCTCCAATAGGAGTGAAAGACTTTTCCTTTTGTTGCTGCCTTTTCAGTTTGTACTCCAACCTCAGTTGGAACCTCTTGATGGGTAGGTGGTTGATATGCTTGTAAAGGTGGGTAAGACATTTGTGGAGGTGGTGCAGGCTATTGCGGGTCTTGTGGATATGGAGCATATGGAGGTGCATTATGGATAAAGTACTGGGAATGTGAGGTATGACTTTGGGGATTTTGTGGAGAGAAGTAGTATTGGGGAGGATTATCTGGAGTACGAGGATATTCATGGGGTCGATATTGAGACTGAAAGCGCTGAGCAGGAAAGCCCACTAGATCTTGTCGCTGGCGGGGCTTAGCAACATCTTTTCTATTTCTCTTTCTTCCCCCAAAACTTAGTGAGATGTTCTGAATGTCTTCTATAGTACCTTGTAATGCAGAATAGCTCATGATTTTGCCTGACTTGATTCCTTCTTCTACCATCTCCTCCATTTTACCATATCATTGAAAGGCTTACCTAAAGCTAGGATCAATTGATTGAAGTAGGTGGGTCCCTGAGCTTGTAGTAAAAGTTTAACCATTTCTTCTTCATCAATCGGGGGACTGACCCGAGCAGCTTGTTCCCTCCATCTGAACCCAAACTTCCTAAAACTTTCCTCGGGTTTCTTTTCCATCTTAGATAGGGAGGAGCGATTTGGGATAATGTCTATATTGTATTGAAAGTATCGAAAACAATCTTAAGCCATATCATCCCATGCATACCACTTACTGACATCTTGACGAGTATACCATCCAAGGCTGCCCCACTCAAGCTCTCACTGAAATACGCCATCAACAACTCATCTTTCCCACTAACACTTCTCATTTCACTACAATAATCCCTCAGATGGGCCACTAGATCTCCACGCCCGTCATACAAGTTAAACCTTGGCATTTTAAATCCCGCGGGCAGATGAATATCAGGAAACATACACAAGTCATTATATGACATGTTAATCTGATTTCCCATCCCTTGAATGTTCTTTAAAGATTGTTCTATACCTTTCAGCTTTCTGTATATCTCATCCCGCCCTTCTTTTCCTGTAGACCTTTCATTTTTAACATAAGGCTCATTCCGAGGGTTACGATTATACGAGTCCGGGACCTGGTGGGCCAACTCTGGGGAATAGTATTGGGCATCATGAGGTTTGAACTGGTGTTCACTATTGGACCTAAGGAGATGTTGTTGAGAGGTTGTGATGGTGAAGGTAGTGAATATGACATGAGGGATATTTTTGGGAAATGTAGTTGGAGGATGAATGATGAAGCTACTAGGGAGGTTGGGAAGGCTATGATAAGCGGGAAAATCTGGAGAGTATGGTGAATCATCTGATACTATGACTGGAGCTTGGGTGAGGGTGGCATCTAGGAAGATAGATGGTGGCGGGGGTGGTGCCTTACCAGTCATCCAAGCCTGATACATGTCTGTCATGTGTTGTCTTAACATTCTTAAAGCTTCAAACAACCCAGTGTCTCGTTCAGACAATTGCTTTTGGGAACCAGTATCAACCAACTCAATTCCATTATCATCTGTCATTGCCCTTTGACTTTATGTTGTGGGAAGAGTTACCAGTTTAAGAACCACAAACCAACCACCCTTATGCTATAATGAAGCAACAAAGAGGAAAAGAGTGAAGTCATCACGTTAGTGTTAGGGAATTTAACATAAGATAATCTCACATTATGTGCAATGCACCTTGTCATAGTTAACGGTTCTAAAATGACTTCGAGGGTACGAATGTCATAGGGCATCATCCCAATTTGCTTGTTCTAGCCTCCCTCTTTTGGTTTCTCTTTACCGCTCCTTGGCTTACATCTTTTCCTTCCCACTCTCTTCTTTCTGCTTATCATTCTTTCCTTTCCTCTGATTTCTCATATCTCACATCCCACAATGCATCTTTTCTTTTTTTCCTTTTTTTTAATTTTAAAAATGATTCGATCGAACCCGATGTAGGTTACCTACGTATCATGTTCCACATGAATTAAGCGTAGTTCTGAAAAAGTGATGGACAAAATAAACTAAAAACAAAATCTTTTTGAATTTTCATTTATACCTTCTTCTTGTTTTCAAATACAAAATGGGAATATGATGACAAAAAAAACTCGACAGACTCAGCTAGACTATGACAAACTCTAACACCACCTAAAAGACTCAATACTACTGAACAAGATGAGAAAGTAAAAGAAAACATGAAAACAGACTCAAAAATATTGAAAGTCTCCTCAAACAGCTTCTGAAAGCAACGGTCCTAACCGGGATGGTCTTATGGCGTCTTTCATGCTCAACCTCTGGTAAGTGGATCCAAACATGAATGAGAAGGATAATACCAAACATAGTTAGTGACTCAGGACACTATGTGAGACCATAACGCTTCCTATGGGGCACATGCAAGATAAGAGTGGGGCTATTTATGCAAAATGGCCAACGTGGCCAAAAGGTGGCTAGAAGTGAACACTCAATTATGACGACCTCTAAAACATGAAAACACCTCACGAAGTCTCATAAACGCTCAGGAATCGCGGTCCCTAAAATTGCTTTGCAAAAATGATCCCACTTTGTAGAAATGGCCTATGTGGCTGAAAAATAGCTGAGTATGCAAATTCAACAGGAATGGGCCTTAAACTAAGAGGACACCATGTTGTGGACTTAAGACTCTAAGATATGGGTTAACAAGCCACTTTTGCAAAAATATCCGTTTTTCGCAAAAATGGCCGATGTGGCCAAATATGGCTAAACATGCAAGATTTGGCTACGGCTCCCGAAGCCAAGAACTTGAGACTCACTAGGAATAACGGACCTTATGTCGGCTGCCTACGTATCCCGTCCCAAAAAACGAGAATCAGATATGCGTAGTTCGGGAAGATTGGAGAATCCGAAAAAATAGCTGATTTGGAGAAAACATATTTTTTGTCTTTTTGCAAAATGATGGAAAATGTAAAATATTTTTGGATTTTCTTCTTTTTTTTTTTTTTTGGTTTTTGGGAAAAACTATGAAAGGAAAATGTGAATGGTCCCAACTTGCTTCATTTTATACTTCACCCTATTTTCTCCCTCGCTGGTCTGCCAAATGACCCATCTACACTAAAAGAATGCAACATGTAGCGCATAGGGATGATTAAATATCTTTTTGGGTCACGAGCCCGTTTTGACATAAGTTGGATAGGCCTTCTACAAAGGGACAGGGTGACTGGGACCAAGCCCTGCTAGGTCTAAATGACATGATGCAAATAAGAATGACCTAAAGGCTGACCTACGTTTGGGGTTCACTTGACAAGGAAATTCGGGGCGGCGCGTTGTCGATAGAGGCTGCTCTAGCTGTCCGCCCACTCCACGCTCCCACGCCACCCCCCTAAAGACACGAGTGACTCACAAAACGGCCGTGTACGATCAAACGTACTCTGAAAGACTTGTTGCAGAAAGAAGACTCATGGTTATGCAAATGATGACAATTATAAAGCAATAAACACTGTAAACACATAAACAACTAGCAAATAATAACAAAGTATTAAAACATAACAAAAATCAGATAAAGCAAACAAAAAATATAAAAACCTCAACCGAATATTCTAAAAAGCCAACAAGAGCATAGTATCAGCTCGAACCTGCAACTCCCCAGCAGAGTCACCAAAGCTGTCACACCCTTATTTTCCACCTCACTAACCCTTTTTGAAAAAGATAAAGTGGTTTTAAAGCTCAAAGGGTTTTCAATCATGAAAGCGACAAAACATGTGTTTCAAATGATTTTTCACAGTCGCTACCTGACATTTGGTTTCGGTGTGCCAGGTCACCATTTGTTTTAAAATAATAATTTTCCTTCAACACACATTTGACTCTAATACTGACTGCACCGGAAATTCTAGGTAAGGGGGTTCATTTGACTCGGGGAGAAGGTGTTAAGCATTCTTCGAGTCACATAACTAGTACGGTTGCGTACGTAATCAAGTTGGCTTTTAAAATATTCAAATCAAGGTAAAAACACAAGGAAGATAAGCGCAAAAGAGGCTCGAGGTCGTCCCCACCTAATAAAAGAAAAATAAGAGAATAAAAGGAAGTACTAAAAGAAACTATACTAAGAGTTCTAATCTATCCTACGCTATGCTTCCTCCGCGATGTAGTCTCGTCCTCCGTTTACATTCACTTCGGGGCATTCCCCGAATAAAAGAGTAAAAATATATACAAACTCTACGGAGCATTCCCTGGATGAATTAATTGACTAAGGGGGCGACCTCTCACTTCAAACGAAACTAAAATACGAACATCCTAAATGTTTGCCTATCCAAATGTTGTCGGCCTAAACATGCTCCTAGTGGATTCAAAATAAATAGATGTACGTAAATAAGAGATTCAGAACACTAACAACTTATGTTTTACCTCAATCCCACGATCACCTAATTAAAATTCCTTATTTGATTCATCATTAGTCTACTAGGCATATTTGTTTGTTTAAGAAGTCAAACATCAGTAAACACTCAATACACTAACTCAAGAAAGCAATGCCATATGCACACAATTAGACAGACTCAGATCAACCAGAAGTCCATTCGATATTAAAACACACAAGTAAGAATTATTAAGATAATTAAGAACCGAGTTTAGAATTAGACCTCACGGAGAGCAAATTTCCAGTGTTTACAGAGAAACTTTGAGAAAATCCTACTGGTTGCCGCTGTCCGTATCAGAATCCACGCCTACGACCTTGAACGGACCTGATCAACCAAAAGAACTTCACCGGATGAACTCAAACCTCTTGAACCCAACTCGAAATTCTAGCTAAAACAGTTCAATGGCGGAGCGAAGTTGTCAGATTGTCGGACTCGGAGTAACTAGTAGGTAGCGCCGGCGAAGAGCAGCAAAGCCGTGAGGAATGAGGAATTGGGGATGGATCTGTTTTTTATTTTTAGGCATTATATTTGTTTATTCCCAATTATTGTTTTTTTTAGAGATTTGTCTATTCTTAAATTTTATATTATAAAGCAAGAATGATGAATTGGGGATGTGCAGTGGTGTCCGTTATCTTGGGGGTGCTGCTAGGTAAAGGGAGGTGTACGTCTGCTCTAGGTTAGAGGAATTCCCCTAGGGTTTCCATAATTGGATAGTTTATATGGAGGTGGGAAGGGATGATGGCTATTGGATTAGAGAAAAATAGATGACTAAGATTAAATTTTGTATTTTAAGTGGAGAGTGGGCTAATGTATTGGGAAGAATGGGCCTTTATCTTGCTATGCCACTAAAATTTAAAAATGAGCTCCTAATTGGCCCAAATTCAATTCTTTCTCAATGAACAAAAATAAAAATAAAAATACTATAAAAATATACTAATTAATCTTAGTTAATAATAATAAACTATTAAAGTGAACTATATATTAAAATAAAATTTATTTTGGTATTTTGTTTTAAATGTTATAAAAAGGTAGAGAAAACTATGTTAAAGTAATTGTAAAAATTAAAATATTATCATTATAAAATACTAATAAGCTTAAATAAAATAAAAACTAAAAAAATATATAATAAGAGAAGAAGTATTATAAAACTATTTTTTGTGTTTTTAAACTTATGTTTCAAAATAAAAATTAAAAGTTGATTGAAATCCTATTAAAATGAAAATAAGTAAATATTTTAAAAATACTTCTTTTAAAAGTTGTGCGGGTCAAAATTTACGTGTTTACATGCACAAAAAGATGTGCAAAAGCGTAGTATGAGTACACCACAGCGGTATCCAGTAAGTGCGAAGCCTAACTTCGGTAAAGTAGTGACGAGATGAGGTCAGGCCTTACTGGAAATAATAAAAGACAAGGTGAAAAGTTTAACAATATAATAATGATAAAATGACAATGAAAATGAATCAAGTAAGCAGTATGTTACAATTTAACTTCACAGAATAAGGACAAATAATTCCTCGCGAAAAGAAAACAAAACTTTACAACTTTAAAGAAATCACCAAAATAACCAAAGGCAAATACAACCATAAATAAATATCAATAAGGGCACTTCCCGAGGTACAACCTCGTAGTCCCAAATCATTAGTAAATTCACAATATCTCATTTTCTTATATCACCGCGGGAGCCTCCGCATTTAATTTTAAAGAAAATATTTTTCCCGAAATAGCATCCCGCGTTTTAGCCACTCTTATCACACCGCATGACTTCTAGTAATTCCCCCACTAGCCACGCGTATGAAGCCACTCTTATCTCACCGCATGCGTTTTAACACCCAGACTTTATACCACCGCATGCGTATCAATATCACAATATATCACAATTTGTACCTCAAATGCTCAAATATTTCAACTTGTCAAAATCAATCAATAACAACAATATTTTTCACAATAAGGAGCTCACGACTCAATCACAATGAGTACAAAATCTCACAAAATATTCATGAATGAATAACTCAGCAAAAATAATATTTCACAAATTTAACACCTTGCCTTAATATAGAAAATTTTAAATTTAAATTACTTTATTTTTATAATATTTAAATTAAGAAATCCAACCTTCAAATAATGCACAGAACAAAAGAAATAGAGTTTCAGCTAAACAAGAAAAACACTTAGCACGAACATGTCAGGCAAATTTAAAATACGAAAATATATTAATGATGATGAATATAGCAGAATAAAATAATTTAATTAATATGCAACAATGCTTTAAACAATTTAAAGACATAATCTTCCACAGTTAGCCTGTGTACACACTCGTCACCTCATGTACACGACTTTCAACACATCCAAATTTTCATATCAATACCAATCATAAGGGGAATTTTCCCACACAAGGTTAGACAAGTCACTTACCTCAAATCTCGCTCAATCAGTTAAGTAGTTTGCCTTTCCCTCGATTTTCCAACTCCGATCGGCTCGAATATAGTCATAATTAATTTGATTCAATCAATACAAATTATAGGAATAAATTCCATATGAAAATATAAATTTTCTAACAAAATCCGAAATGTAACCCAAAAATCGTCTGTGGGGCCCACATTTTGGAACCCGGCAAAAGTTACAAAATACGAACGCGCATTCAACTACGAGTCCAATCATATAATTTTTACTAAAATCCGACATCAACTCGACCCTCAAATCTTCAAATTAAACCAAGAGGGTTTTCAATCTTCGAACTTAAATCACCAATTAGATGTTAAATATACCCATGGATTCGGGTAATTTGACCAATATTGAGTTAAGAACACTCACCTCATTGTTTTCCTTAAAAATATCCCGAAAATCGCCTCTTCCCGAGCTCCAATTTGTCAAAAATGGAAAATGGGACAAAGTCCCATTTTCAGAACTTAAAGTTTCTGCCCAGGGGTTTCTTCTTCGCGAACGCGGCCTTTGCCTCGCGTTCGCGAAGCACAAAAGTGATTCAGTCTAAAAACCTTCTTTGCAAATGCGATGGCCCAATCGCGAATGCGGAAGCTCACACAGTCAACCCTTTGCGAATGCGGTATCCTCATCCCGAACGCGTAGGCTAAATCGCCTGGGACCTCATCTGCCCCTTCCTCTATGCGAACGCGATGACGCAATCACGAACGCGTAGGCCTTAGATCTCAGTGCTTCGCGAACGCGGAACATGCATCACGAACGTGAAGGCCTAATTCCAGCAGCACACAAACTTCCTCTACGCGAATGCGGGAGTACCTGCGCGAACGCATAGAAGGAAACCAGACACCAACAGTAGCTGATGCTTCAACTATAACACTAAGTCCAATTCTAGTCCGTTAACCACTCGAAACTCACCCGAGGCCCTCGGGACCTTGCCCAAATATACCAACAAGTCCTAAAATATCATACGAACTTAGTCAAAGTCTCGAATCACATTAAACAACGCTAAAAACATGAATCACACCCAAATTCAAGCCTAATAAAACTAAGAAATTCCAACTTCTACATTCGATGCCGAAACCTATCAAATCAAGTCCGATTGACCTCAAATTTTGCACACAAGTCATAAATTACATAACGGACTTACTCAAATTTCCAGAATCATATTTTGACCCCGATATCAAAAAGGCAACTCCCCGGTCAAACTTTCAAACTTAATTTTCTATTTTAGCCATTTCAAGCCTAATTGAACTATGGACTTCCAAATAATTTTTCAGATACACTCCAAGGTCCTAAATCACCATACAAAGCTATTAGAATCATCAAAATTCTATTCCGGGGTCATTTTTATATAAGTCAACATCCAGTCAATCTTATCAACTTAAGCTTTCAACCTTGAGACTAAGTGTCTCAATTCATTATGAAATCTCTCCGAACCTGAACCGACTACCCCGACAAGTCAAGATATAGCTTTAAAGTATAGAATGAGTAGTAAATGAGGTAATGGGGCTACAATCTCAAAACGGCTGACCAGGTCATTACAGTTAGAGTAATTGAGTTGCAATCCATGTTAGAAATCATGTTTAGGCTATATGCTTATTCTGTTAAGACCCCTTCGGGTCATTTCTGTTGTTGAATTATTTGCTTAAATGGAAATTATGTACTCAGTCACATATCATTGTTTGGGCTGATTGGTATGAGATTTGTGAGCCGAGAGACTGAAGAGATTGATGACCGAGTTGAGGCCTGAGAGCCGTATTGTGAGTGAGGTTGTGGATCGGTCTACGCCACAGCAGGCCTTCTTGGATTTATATATATTATTATTATGGATCGGGCTGAATACCGCAACAGGCCTTATGGGCTTTATATATTGGTATGGGATCGGGCTACATGCCGGAACATGCCATATTGGCTTTGTATTAGCGCCTAGGCAGGATCTGCCCCTCCGAAGTCTGGCATACCATCAGTGAGCGTAGGTACCGTACAGTGCTAAGTGACTTAGTGTGATGTGTGAGAGTTGAGATAGTGAGATTGAGTACTCTGAGAGTGGGAGTACGTAAGGTTATCATTGTGATGCATTGCATGTGACATGCACATTTTACATGTAGACATGGAGATATAACATTCCTCATATCAGCTATACTTGGCATATTTTATTCGTGTTGAGCTTAAACTGTTAAACTTGAAAGTATGTCAATATTTCTGTATTGTGTACAAACTGTTTATGAGTTTTCTCTCAAAAATATTACTATCATCCTTCCTGTCATATATGTACGATTATAAATTTGGATTTGGACTGTAATTATTTGAGCTCGTCACTACTTTAGCCCAATGTTAGCCTTGTTACTTATTAAGTACATTGGGTCGATTGTACTCATACTACACTCTACACTTCATGTGCAAATCCAGGTACTTCTGGACACGGTAGTTTCTAGGTTGGAGCTTCAGTTGTTTGGAGATTATTGAGGAAGCTGCCTTGGCGTCCGCAGACCTTGACTCTCCTTCTTTTCAGCTTATTAGTATTGTTCTATCTTTCTAGATAATTGTTTTAGCAGTCAGACCATGTTGTTATTTAGATGTTCATGTACTCAATGACACCCGAATTTTGGGGGATTTTGTATTGAGTCGCGGTATTTTCTTCTCAGTTATTTATGAGATTTTCACTATTTAAGCTTATTTCAGTATGTTTTAAATTTAAAGATGCGTGGTTATTTGTGATGATCGGCTTGCCTAGTATTGCGATAGGCGCCATCACGATGTGTGAGATTTTGGGTCGTGACACACATGATCTATGTTATTTTTGAAGAATAAATCTGTAGCTATTCCGGTTCAGAGAGCGATGGGAAGCATATGAATCAGGATGTACCAACGGAAATCCAGATCAAAGGGAGGAAAATATATGTAGATAGATAAAACAATAACTGATGAAACTAGGGTTTCGCACATTGCAGAGACATCAAAATTAAACTCTAATCCGGCAAAGGAGATGGTAATCACGCACCAAAGGAGCAATTGAGTGAATGTGATGGAGCCATGAAAGGTCAGGACAATGGGAGAAGAATCTCTTGAGCCTATGAAGTAGAAAAGCATGAGAAGGAAATTGGTAGGCAAAAATCGATGGAATCTATCTGGGATAAATTTGACATTTCGAAAATATCAAATGCAGGAATTAAACTTGAATATGTGAGTCCTGAAAAAGATGGGGATAGTATGATTGAGAAGATAGAGATAGAGGACATTGAATTCAAAATTGCATAGTGGAGAAATACAGTGGTCTTTTATGTATTGGGAGCCTATAATCCGTTCAGTATGCTTAATAGATACCTAAAGAGGATTTGAGGGAAACATGGGATCAATAAAATAGCCATGCTAAAAAATGGTATTGTGATGGTGAGGTTTTATAGTGAGGTGGGGGAGAATGAAGTCATTCTGGAAGGCATTTTCCACATCGATAATAAGCCCCTTATTGTCAAAGAGTGGAACCCAGATATGGAATTCTCTATAAACGAATTGTATACTGTTACAATATGGATCAAGTTACAGGGAATTTTAAATATTCGATTGTTAAAGGACTAAGCAAGGAAGTTTGATTGGGAAGCCCCTAATGGTTGACAAAAACACAGAGAAGAAAGTATGTTTTCACTTTGCTAGAATGCTTGTGGAAGTAAAGATGGGAGATCAATTTCCAGAGGTTGTATACTTCAGAAATGAAAGAGGGGAGGTCATTGAACAGAAGGTGACCTACAATTGGAAGCCAACTATATATGAGGTATGTCATAAATATGGACATATTGAAAATAGCTGTAGGAGGCATAATGATAACATGAAAGAGGTTGGTGAAGCTATACAGGTTGATGGCAATCTTATGATTGTGCCCGTGGAGACCAATAACAATAATCAGATGCATAAGGAGGGTACTTCTAGAGGTGCACATGGCAATACTCAGAGTACTAATCTTGCTAACCAAGTACAAGAGATAAAGAGGAACATAAGGGCTCATGGCAGAGGTTGGAATCAACTACTAAAGACACAAAATGGTGATTGTGCTCCTATGGTAGTAAACGATGTAGTGACCATTAAAAACTCCTTTCAGCTGATAGGGAAGGAGGGGGATGATAAGATCGTGGGGAGTACATGGAATGTGGGTGCACCATCATATCTCCCTGAGGGGGATGGTTAATATTGTTTCTTGGAATATTAGAGGCCTGAATGACCTCACTAAGCAGAATGAAGTAAAACTCCTCTGCAATGAGCTTGCTGTAGGATTAATTGGCCTGTTGGAGGCTAAAATAAAATTTAATAAGATTGATACAGTAGCATCTAATATGTTTGGAGGATGAAAGTATTATACTAATCACCTAGCCCATTATAATGGGAGGATATGACTGGTATCGAGGGAGAATGTATATAATATATATGTTCTTGGTGAGAATGCTCAAGCAATAACTATCGAGTGAGATACATACCTAGGCAATTGGAGTTTCTGGCTATATTTATATATTCCTACAATCTAAAGGAAAAAATGAAGGAACTCTTGGAGTATTGGAATCAGGTATTAGTGGCAATGCTAAAACCATGGATAGTTTTAGGGGACTTCAACTTTGTGTTACACATAGAGGACAGACAAGGGGGCAACCTAGTTACTATATCCGAGGTTATAGATTTTCAAGCATGCTTAGATTTGAATAGACTTGTAGAACTTCCTAATGGTAGTTCTCTTATACATGGAATGGCAAACAGAAAAATGGCAGGGTGTTTTCTAGAATTGATTGGGTATTTGTGAATGGAGAATAGATGGGCAGCATGATAGATTGTAGAGCTAAATTCTTGCCAGAAGGGGTGAGTGATCATAGCCATGTACAGGTAACATTAATGCATCATTTGATTAAGAGGATAATGGATTTTAAATATTGCAATGCGTAGAGTGCTCATCCCCAGTTTCTGGAAATAGTAGAAGATGGATGGAACCAGAACATTGAAGGACGAAAAATATTTCAAGTTGTGAAAAAACTAAAACTGCAGACCTTGTATAACAAAAGTTTCACCAATATAGTGACAGTGATAGCTAATGATATAGAAAACTTATTGAGGAGCCAAGAATTGCTTCAACAGAATCCTATGGATACAAAGTTGCAACAAAAAGAAAGGATAATAAGGGCAAAGTTCAAGAGGTCCAACTACTTAGCAGAGGTGTTACTCCAATAGAGGAGCAAGGCTACCTGGATAAGTTTAGGGGATGATAACACTTGGTACTTCTTTTTTGTGATCAAACACAGGAAATTAGTACAAGCAGTCGCTCGATTACATGATGCAAGTTCAAAACTGCAGAATGATTCATAGTTGGGCTATTTGTGCAGTTCTATAAGGCATTAGTGGGAAATCAATGTGGGTGGAGAAGGAGAGCATCACCGTGGTTCCTACAGAATGGACATAAACTAATTGCTCAGCATCAACTTGATTTACTTGATCCATACACTAGGAAGGAGGTTAAGAATGCAATGATGGGTATCAATGTGAAAAAGAGTCCAGGCTCTGATGGTTATGGTAGTGGATTCTTCAGAGATGCTCTGCCTATTGTGGGTGGAGAAGTAAGTCAAGAAGTGCTAGAGTTTCTTAGGTGTCATGATCCAAATCTCCCTTCGTGAATTATCGTGATGACACCTAGTCTCTACGACTAGATAAGCCTAACACTTGCGGAAAAGAAATAAAAAATATGAAAATTAACAACTAACAGTAACAGATATTTTTAATAAGTAATTGAGATGCCACTCGGCATATACAATAATCAACTCTCAAAATATACAAAACACTCCCAAGACCCGGAACACCATAAGGCACAAGCTTCTACGAAGTTCTAACTGTTCTATACATCAGTGTCTATAGAAATAAGAGAAGAATCAACATAGGAGGATAGAGGGGAACTCCAAGGATCTGCGGGCGCGTGCCGATGCACCTTGAAGTTCTCCGCAAATAGCAGCGACTGCAACTAAGGATGAGGCTGATAAAAGGAACCTGGATCTGCACACGAAAACTATGAACAGGAAAGGACGTGAGTACACTACAACGGTACCAGTAAGTGCCAAGCCTAACATCGGCCGAGTAGTGACGAGGTCAGTTCAAGGCCCTACTGGTATATAATAAATAAGCAGGAGAGTATAACCATATAATAAGAGACTGGAATTTAAAGAAAGAGAACATAGCAAAGTAGCATGCAGAAGACATGGATAAACATCAGGGGATCTCCCGAGATACGGTCTCGTAGTTCTAAAAATAAAGGTGCAAGGAGATTTCCCGAGGTACCGCCTCGTAGTCTCAAAGTAAATATGCAGAGAGAACTTCCAAGGAACCGCCTCGTAGTTTCAAAAGTAAATGTGCAGAGAGAACTCCCGAGGAACCGTCTCGTAGTCTCAAAAGTAAATATGCAGGAGGGTCTCCCGGGATACCGCCCCGTAGTCCCAAAGTAAATACGCAGCTCAAACGAATGAATATAACAGTTACAATATGAAACCTATAATTTAGCCTAAGTACAAGTCAAGAAAGAAGCAGGATTCTTCTAAACATGCTGCAAAGAGTTCAAATAGGCAATTAGGACACGTAGACATGCTATTCTAGACTAACAGGATAACTACACATGCTAGTATACTCAGATAAGATCGTGGGGAGTACATGGAACATGGGTGCACCATCATCTCTCCCTGAGGGGGATGGTTAATATTGTTTCTTGGGATATTAGAGGCCTGAATGACCTCACTAAGCAGAATGAAGTAAAACTCCTCTGCAATGAGCTTGCTGTAGGATTAATTGGCCTATTGGAGGCTAAAATAAAGTTTAATAAGATTGATACAGTAGCATCTAATATGTTTGGAGGATGAAAGTATTATACTAATCACCTAGCCCATTATAATGGGAGGATATGACTGGTATCGAGGGAGAATTTATATAATATATATGTTCTTAGTGAGAATGCTCAAGCAATAACTATCGAGTGAGATACATACCTATGCAATTGGAGTTTCTGGCTATATTTATATATTCCTACAATCTAAAGGAAAAAATGAAGGAACTCTTGGAATATTTGAATCAGGTATTAGTGGCAATGCTAAACCCATGGATAGTTTTTGGGGACTTCAACTTCGTGTTACACATAGAGGACAGACAAGGGGGCAACCTAGTTACTATATCCGAATTTATAGATTTTCAAGCATGCTTAGATTTGAATAGACTTGTAGAACTTCCTAATGGAAGTTCTCTTATACATGGAATGACAAACAGAAAAATGGCAGGGTGTTTTCTAGAATTGATTGGGTATTTGTGAATGGAGAATAGATGGGCAGCATGATAGATTGTAGAGCTAAATTCTTGCCAGAAGGGGTGAGTGATCATAGCCCTGTACAGGTAACATTAATGCATCATTTTATTAAGAGGATAATGGATTTTAAATATTGCAATGGGTAGAGTGCTCATCCCCAATTTCTGGAAATAGTAGAAGATGGATGGAACTAGAACATTGAAGGACGGAAAATATTTCAAGTTGTGAAAAACCTAAAATTGCAGACCTTGTGTAACAAAAGTTTCACCAATATAGTGACAGTGATAGCTAATGATAGAGAAAACTTATTGAGGAGCCAAGAATTGCTTCAACAGAATCCTATGGATACAAAGTTGCAACAAAAAGAAAGGATAATAAGGGCAAAGTTCAAGAGGTCTAACTACTTAGCAGAGGTGTTCCTCCAATAGAGGAGCAAGGCTACCTGGATAAGTTTAGGGGTGATAACACTTGGTACTTCTTTTTTGTGATCAAACACAGGAAATTAGTACAAGCAGTCGCTCGATTACATGATGCAAGTTCAAAACTACAGAATGATTCATAGCTGGGATATTTGTACAATTCTATAAGGAATTAGTGGGAAAGCAATGAGGGTGGAGAAGGAGAGCATCACCGTGGTTCCTACAGAATGGACATAAAGTAATTGCTCAGCATCAACTTGATTTACTTGATCCATACACTAGGAAGGAGGTTAAGAATGCAATGATGAGTATCAATGTGAAAAAGAGTCCAGGCTCTGATGGTTATGGTAGTGGATTCTTCAGAGATGCTCTGCCTATTGTTGGTGGAGAAGTAAGTCAAGAAGTGCTAGAATTTCTTAGGTGTCACGACCCAAACTCTCCCTCCGTGAATCGTCATGACGACACCTAGTCTCTACGACTAGGTAAGCCTAACACTTGCGGAAAAGAAATAAAAAACATGAAAATTAACAACTAACAGTAACAGATATTTTTAATAAGTAATTGAGATGCCGCTTGGCATATACAATAATCAACTCTTAAAATATACAAAATACTCCCAAGACCCGGAACACCGTAAGTCACAAGCTTCTACGAAGTTCTAACTGTTCTATACATCAGTTTCAAAAGTAAATGTGCAGGGAGAACTTCCGAGGAACCGCCTCGTAGTCTCAAAAATAAATATGCAGGGGGATCTCCCGGGATACCGCCCCGTAGTCCCAAAGTAAATACGCAGCTCAAACAAATGAATATAATAGTTACAACACGAAACCTATAATTTAGACTAAGTACAAGTCAAGAAAGAAGCAGGATTCTTCTAAACATGCTGCAAAGTGTTCAAATAGGCAATTAGGACACGTAGACATGCTATTCTAGACTAACACGATAACTACACATGCTAGTATACTCAGATAAGGTGAAAACAGGCTATTACTCGGTAAAAATCAGGTTTTCCACAAATATCCCATGTACACACTCGCCACCCCGCGTACACGATGCTCACATATCATAACAACACCAAATCCTAAGGGGATTTTCCCCACGCAAGGTTAGGCAAGCCACTTACCTCAAGCCAAGCTCAATCAATCTGTAACAATGCTCTTTCCATGAAAATCCGACTCTGAATGGCCCAAATCTAGCCAAAATCAATTACATACCATAAATACAACTATAAGAAATTAATCTAATTAATGAAATCAAAGCTAAGACAAGAAATTAGAAAATCGCCCAAAAAAGTTTACCCGGACCCACATCTCGGAATCGGGTAAAAGTCATAAAATATGAATACCCATTCACTAATGAGTTCACTCGTACCAAAATTACTAAAATCCGATACCAAAATCTCGATCAAAATCCCAACATTCGGCCTAAGAACGTTTTTCAATTTTCCCCAATTTTTCAACCCAAATCACTAATTTAATGATAAAATTAAAGACATAATCATGGGAATTAACCAAAACTAGGTAAGAATCACTTACCCCTAATACCCGCGTGAAAATCACTCAAATATTGCCTACTTCCGAGCTCTCAAGTCCAAATGGTGAAAAATGACATAAACCCTCGATTTGAACCTTTAAATCTGCCAAGTATTTTCTTAATCGCGATCGCAGAAATAACCTCGTGATCGCGAAGAACAACTTCGCTGCCCCAGGAATTAACCCTACGCGAACGCAGAAATCTCCATGCGAACGCGGTTCACTAGCCCTCATGCTTACACGATCGCGAACAATCCCATGCGTTCGCAAAGAATAACACCTAAATTCCACTACTGCTTTACTTCCTCTTCGCGAACGCGACCTAGCCTACGCATTCGCGATGCACATCCTAACCAACCAACGTGATCGCATCCTCAAATTCGCGAATGCGAAGAACAACTTTAGATGGCCTCTTAGATTGCCTTACACGATCACGAGACCTCCCTTGCGAACGCGATGAAGAAAAAGGTCTGCAACAAAACACCAGAAAATCTGCTATCTTCCTTAAGTTCAAAATGGCCCGTTGAGCATCCGAAACACACCCGAGGCCCTCGGGACCTCAATCAAACATACCAACCAATCCCAAAACACCATACGAGCTTAGTCGAGCCTTCAAACCAGCTAAAA
Source organism: Nicotiana otophora (assembly GCA_000715115.1). Lineage (NCBI taxonomy): Eukaryota > Viridiplantae > Streptophyta > Magnoliopsida > Solanales > Solanaceae > Nicotiana > Nicotiana otophora. Next base: position 22,753 of record AWOL01S0001444.1, read on the forward strand.
CAAATGCTAAAATCACAAATCATCCTCCTATTCAAACTTAAAGAACTTGAAACTTCCAAATTCAACAATCGATGCCGAAACCTATCAAACCCAAATTTTACACACAGGTCATATTCAAACCTATGGACCTATTCCAACTTACAGAATCAGAATCCGACTCCGGTATCAAAATTTCACTACCGGTCCATATCTCCAAAACTTCGACTTACACCATTTCAAGCCTAAATGAGTTATAGACCTCCAAAACACTATCCGGACATGCCCCTAAGTCCAGAATCACCTAACGCAGCTAACAGAACCGACAGAACTTCATTCCGGAGTCGTCTTTACACATTTCCGACTATGGTCCAAATTCTAAGGCTTAAACCTCTATTTAGAGACTAAGTGTCCCAAAACACTCCAAAAACCAAAACAAAATCTCTCGGAAAGTCACAATAGCAGAAATAGATATGGGAGAAGCAATTAATAGGGGATCATGGCTATAACTCTTAAAATGACCGTCCGGGTCGTTACATTAGGAGTGGTATGTGTTTGAAACAACTTAATGCTACTCTGATCACCTTGATTCCTAAGGTGAACAACCCTTTGAATGCTGGGCTGTTTATGCCTATTTAGTGCTGCAATGCAATATATAAATGCATTTCCAAAATATTACGCAAGAGACTAAAGAAAGTGTTGCCATCACATGCAGCATTTGTTCAAGGTAGGTCCCTAGTTCATAATATGATAATATTCCATGATTTAATGTGACAATACAACATGAAAACGTCTCCGTGATGTTTTGTGACGACCCGATAGGTCGTTTTGAGTACTAACCCTTATTTTCGTATTTTGAGATCTCTATTAGCTCCATTTAATATTTTTTGATTTGCGTGCGCAATCCGTATTGTTTTTCGAATATGTTTTACGTAATAATTTGAAACAAATATGATTTTTTGGCTTTAAAAACAACTTGAGTTGACTACGGTCAACATTTTGTGTAAATGATCACGGATAGGTATTTTGATAATTTTGGTAGGTTCGTATTGTTATTTGGAACTTGAAAATATGCCTGAAATTGAATTTGAAGGTTCCTAGATTGATTTGACTTATTTACCGAAAGTTAGCAATTTGAAATTTAAAAATTTCCTAAGTTTGACTGCAGGTTGACTTTGTGGTTACCGAATTTGGATTTTAATTTTAAGACTTGGAATAGGTACATTTTATTATTTAAAATTTGTCAGCATAATTTAGTGCATCAAACCTCCACTGAGTTCGTGGGAGTCCAAAAACGAAATCCATAATGATCCCTTCCCATTTTCACTCCGGAATCTCTAACTTTTGAAGCAACCCACCCGGCCGCTGATGCTCATACTGTACCTACTGGCAATTTAGGCACCGAGCCACATACTCCACTACGTCCTTCTTCGTCCTCCTCCTCCAGTAATGCTGCCTCAGGTCATGATACATCTTCGCGGCACCCGGATGAATAGAGTACCGCGAGCTATGAGCCTCCTGATGAATCAACTCACGCAAACCATCTACATCAGGCACACATAGCTTGCCCTGCATCCTCAATACTCCATCATCCCCAATAGTGACCTCCTTGACATCACCGTGCTTAACCGTGTCCTTAAAGACAAGCAGGTAAAGGTCATCATACTGACGCTCCCTAATGCGATCATAAAGAGAAGACCGAGAGATCACCCAAGCCAATACTCGACTTGGCTCAGAAATATCCAATCTTATAAACTGGCTGGCTAAGGCCTGAACGTCCAATCCTAAGGGTCTCTCTGCTCCTGGAAGATATGCTAAACTCCCCAAACTCTCTGTCCGGTTACTCTAAGCATCGGGCAACCACATTGGCCTTCCCCAGGTTGTACAAAATAGTGATATCATTGTCCTTAAATAGCTCCAACCACCTCTGCTGATGCAAGTTAAGATCCTTTTGCTTGAACAAATGTTGCAAACTCCGATGATCAGTGTAAATATCACAAGGGACACCGTACAAATAGTGCCGCCAAATCTTCAAGGAATGAACAATAGCTTCTAACTCGAGGTCGTGGACATGATAGTTCTTTTCATGCACCTTCAACTGTATGGACGCATAGGCAATTACCCTAGCGTCCTGCATCAACACCACGCCGAGACCAATCCGCGACGCATCACAATATACAGTATAAGACTCCGTACCTGTAGGAAATACCAATACTGGGGCTGTAGTCAAAGCCGTCTTGAACTTTTAGAAGCTCTCCTCACACTTCTCTGTCCACCTGAACGGATCACCCTTCTGGGTCAGCCTGGTCATAGGCACTGCAATAGATGAGAATCCCTCTACAAAGCAATGGTAATACCCCGCCAAACCAAGAAAACTACGGATCTCCATAGCCGATGACGGTCTAGGCCAACTCTGCACTGCTTCCACCTTCTTCGGATCCACCTTGATCCCATCACTCGATACTACATGGCCCAAGAATGTCACCGAGTCTAGCCAAAACTCACACTTAGAAATTTTGCATATAACTTCTTTCCTCTCAAGGTCTAAAGCATAGTCCTCAGGTGCTGCTCATGATCCTCCCGAGTTCGAAAATACACTAGGATGTTGTCAATGAACAAAATGACGAAGGAGTCAAGATAGGGCCGGAAAACACTGTGCATCAAATGCATAAAGGCTACTGGGGCATTGGTCAACCCGAAATAGATGACAAGAAACTCATAGTGAACATATCTGGTCCTGAAAGCAGACTTCGGGATATCTGGCTCCCGAAATCTTCAACTGATGATAGCCTGAACGCAAGTCAATCTTGGAAAACACCCTGACACCCTATAATCGATCAAATAAGTCATCAATGCGAGGCAATGGATACTTGTTCTTCACTGTAACCTTGTTCAGCTGGCGATAATCAATACACATACGCATAGAACCATCCTTTTTCTTCACAAATAAGACCGGAGCACCCCAAGGTGACACACTGGGGTGAATGAAGCCCTTATCAAGCAACTCCTGCAACTGCTCCTTCAACTCCTTCAACTCAGGAGGATCCATATAGAAAGGAGGAATAGAGACGGGCTGAATGCCCGGTAATAAATCAATGCCAAAATCAATATCCCTGTCGGGCGGCATGCCCGGAAGATCAGCTGGAAAGGTATCTGGATAGTCCCTCACTACTGGAACTGACTCAACTGTAGGGGTATCAATATTGACATCTCTCACATAAGCTAGATATGTGTCATACCCCTTCTCAACCATTCGTTGAGCTTTAAGAAATGAAATAACTCGGCTGGGAGTATACTTTAAGGTACCCCTCCACTCTAGTCGCGGTAAACCTGGCATAACTAGCGTCACAGTCTTAGCGTGACAATCAAGAATAGCATAATGGGGCGACAACCAGTCCATGCCTAAGATAACATCAAAGTCTACCATGCTGAGTAATAATAAATTGGCTCTAGTCTCAAAACCACTAAGAGCAATCAAACACGACCGATACACGCGGTCCACACCAAGAGAATCTCCCACAGGAGTAGACACATAAACAAGGGAACTCAAAGAATCCCGAAATACGCCCAAATATGGGGTAAAATGGGAGGACACATATGAATACGTAGAGCCTGGGTCAAATAATACCGACGTATCTCTTTGACAGACTGGAACAATACCTATAATGACAGAGTCGGAAGCAACTACCTATGTACGAGACGGAAGAGCATAATACCTAGCCTGGCCTCCCCCTCTAGGGAGACCTCGACCTCCCCGACCTCCACCTCGAGCTGGCTGAGCAGGTGGGGCGGTAGCTGGTGCTGGTATCATAGCTTGAGGACCCGGTGGAGCACGTGGTGGATGAAAAGTCTGTGGAGGTGCAACCCTCCTAAGTCTGGGGCAATCCCTCATCATATGGCAGGTGTTGCCATACTCCAAACAACCCCTCGGAGGGCGTGGCTGCTGTGACTAACTCGGGCCAGGTCTGCTAGACTAGCCGCTAAAAGTACCCCGAGCAGGAGGCACACTAGATACTGGTGGTGCATAATAAGGCTTATGGGGCCTAGAAGGGGCTGGAACACCACTAGCGGCTGGAAGAGCTGAATGAACAGGGCAACCCACATAACCCCTACCATGGCCAGTTGCTGGGGAATGAGCTCCAGAATAAGAACCAGTCTCTCGAGACCTCTTGGCCTCTCTTTCCTCTCGGTCCCAAGCAAGGATGCCCTCCAATCTCTTAGCAATACTCACAACCTGCTGGTAAGGAATATCCATCTCCAGCTCCCTGACCATACTAATCCTGATACTGGGGTGGAGTCTCTCAATAAACCGACAAACCCTCTCTCGAATTATGGCAACCAAGGCCGGTGCATGTCGGGCCAAATCACTGAAGTGGACTGCATACTCTGACACAGTCGTAGCACCCTGGCGCAGCTGCTCACACTTCGTGCGCCATGAGTCCCTGAGGCTCTAAGGGACATACTCTCTCAAAAACATGTCCGAGAACTGAGTCCATGTAAGTGAAGCTGCCTCATCCAGACTACTCAAATCATAAGCACGCCACCACTGATAGGCTTCTCCTCTAAGCTGACAGGTGGTAAAAGAAACCCCACTCGTCTCCGCTATGCCCATAGTATAGAGAATATGATGACACTCCTCTAGAAAACCCTAAGCATCATCTGTAGCAAATCCGCTGAAGGTAGGTGGGTGGTACTTCTTGTACCTCTCAAGTCTGAGTTGCTCCGCCTCAGAAGTTGTTATCCTAGTCTCATGCTGAATCGGGGCTACCGATGGCATAGGAATGAACTCTAGGGCCGGATCAACCTAGACCCTCTGCTCAGGAGTGCGGGCTGCGGGAGTCTGTGCCCCTCCCCCGACCTAAGATGTGGTGGGAGCTAGTGGGATCAATCCAGCCTGAGCTAAAGTGCTGAACATGCTCATGAACTGGGCTAAAGTCTCCTGGAGGGCTGGTGCAGCAGTAGGAATCTCCGGTGCCTGCCCTCAAGCTGGAACTGCTGGGGGCTCCTCTGTCGCAACTCGCATGGATGCTCTAGCAGCACTGCGTGGTCATCCTCTACCCCGGCCCCAGCCTCTGGCAGGGGGCTCGGGTTCCTGTCGGCAGATCCTCCGGTATGGGTCCTCACCATCTGTGAGAAAGAATAGAATAGAGTATTTTTAGAATTTGATGCCAATAACTCGCACGACAAGGAATAAGAAGAAGTATGATTGTTCCTAACAGTTCTATAGCCTCCCAAAGATAAGTACAAACATCTCCGCACCGATCCGTGAGACTCTAATAAATCGGCTTCTGACTCACAACACCTATGAACCTAGAGCTTTGATACCAACTTGTCACGACCCGAACTCTCCCTCTGTGAATCGTCTTGACGGCACCTAGTCTCTACGACAAGGTAAACCTAACACTTACGGAAAAGAAATGAAAAACATAAATATTAACAACTAACAGTAACAGATATTTTTAATAAGCAATTGAGATGCCGCTCGACATATACAATAATCAACTCTCAAAATATACAAAACACTCCCAAGACCCGGAACACCATAAGTCACAAGCTTCTACGAAATTCTAACATTTCTATACATTAGGGTCTATAGCAATAAGAGAAGAATCAACATAGAGGGATGGAGGGGGACTCCGAGGATCTGCGGGCATGGGCTGATGTACCTTGAAGTTCTCCGAAATCAGCAGTGACTGCAACTAAGGACGAGGATGATAAAAGGAATCTGGATCTGCACACGAAAAACATGTGCAGGAAAGGGCGTGAGTACAACACAACAGTACCCAGTAAGTGCCAAGCCTAACCTCAGCCGATTAGTGACGAGGTCAGGTTAAGGCCCTACTGGTATATAATAAATAAGCAGGAGAGTATAACAATACAATAAGAGACTGGAATTTAAACAAAGAGAACATAGCAAAGTAGCACGCAGAACACAAGGATAAACAGTAGGGGATCTCCCGAGATACCATCTCGTAGTCCCAAAAATAAAGGTGCAAGGAGATCTCCCGAGGTACCGCCTCGTAGTCTCTAAGTAAATATGCAGGGAAAACTCTCAAAAGTAAATGTGAAGGGAGAACTCCCGAGGAACTGACTCGTAGTCTCAAAAGTAAATATGCAGGGGGATCTCCCGGGATATCGTCCCGTAGTCCCAAAGTAAATACGCAACTCAAATGAATGAATATAATAGTTACAACACGAAACCTATAATTTAGACTAAGTACAAGTCAAGAAAGAAGCAGGATTCTTCTAAACATGCTGCAAAGATTTCAAATAGGCAATTAGGACACATAGACATGCTATTCTACTCTAACAGGATAACTACACATGCTAGTATACTCAGATGAGGTGACAACAGGCTATTACTCGGTAAAAATCAGGGTTTTCCACAAATAGCCCGTGTACGCACTTGTCACCCCGCGTACACGGCGCTCACATATCATAACAACACCAAATCCTAAGGGGATTTACCCCACGCAAGGTTAGGCAAGCCACTTACCTCAAACCAAGCTCAATCAATCCGTAACAATGCTCTTTCCACGAATATCCGACTCCGAATGGCCCAAATCTAGACAAAATCAATTACATACCATAAATACAACTATAAAAGATTAATCTAATTAATGAAATCAAAGCTAAGGCAAGAAATTAGAAAAACGCCCCAAAAAGTCTTCCCGGGCCCACGTTTCAGAATCGGGTAAAAGTTACAAAATATGAACACCCACTCACTCATGAGTTCACTCGTACCAAAATGTCTCAAATACGATACCAAAATCTCGATCAAAATCCCAAATTTTGGCCTAAGAACATTTCTCAAATTTTCCCCAATTGTCTAACCCAAATCACTAATTTAATAATGAAATTAAAGACATAATCATGGGAATTAACCAAAACTAGGTAAGAATCACTTACCCCACATACCCACGTGAAATTCCCTCCAAATATCGCCTAATTCCAAGCTCTCGAGTCCAAATGGTGAAAAAATGACATAAACCCTCGGTTTGAACCTTTAAATCTGCCTAGTAATTTCTTAATCGCGATCGCGCACAATAGCCTCGCGATCGCGAAGAACAACTTCGCTGCCCCAGGATTTAGCCCTACGCGAATGCTAGCCCTCATGCTTACGTGATCACGCATAACCCCACGCGTTCGTGAAGAATAACACTTAAATTCCACTGCTGCTTTACTTCCTCTTCGCGAATGCGGCCTAGCCCACGCGTTCGCGATGCACAGCCTGACGAACCTACGCGATCGCGTCCTCATATTTTTGAACACGATGAACAAATTTAGCTGGCCTCTCATATTGCCTTACGCGATCACGAGACCTCCCTCGCGAACGCGACGAAGAAAAAGGTCTACAACAAAACGAAAGAAAATCTGCTATCTTCCATAAGTCCAAAATGGCCCGTTGAGCATCTGAAACATACCCGAGGCTCCCGGGACCCTAACCAAACATACTAACTAATCCTAAAACACCATACGAACTTAGTCGAGCCTTCAAACCACCTCAAACAACGCTAAAATCATGAATCATCCTCCGATTCAAACTTAAAGAACTTGAAACTTCCAAATTCGACAACCGATGCCGAAACCTATCCGATTGACCCCAAATTTTGCACACAGGTCATATTCAACCCTACGGACCTATTCCAACTTCCAGAATCACAATCCAACCCCGGTATTAAAATTACACTACTAGTCCAAATCTCTAAAACTTTGACTTTCGCCATTTCAAGCATAAATGAGCTATAGACCTCCAAAACACTATCTAGACACGCCCCTAAGTCCAAAATCACCTAACGGAGCTAACAGAACCAACAGAACTCCATTCTAGAGTCATCTTCATGCAGTTCCGACTACGGTCCAAATCCCAAGGGTTAAACCTCCGTTAAGGACTAAGTATCCCAAAACAATCCAAAAACCAAAATGAAATCTCCCGGCAAGTCACAATAGCAGAAATAGATATGGGAGAAGCAGTTAATAGGGGATCATGGCAATAACTCTCAAAACGACCGGCTGGGTCATTACATTAGGAGTGGTATGTGTTTGAAACAACTTAATGCTACTCTGATCACCTTGATTCCTAAGGTGAACAACCCTTTGAATGTTGGGCAGTTTATGCCAATTTCCTGCTGCAATGCAATATATAAATGGATTTCCAAAATATTACGCAAGAGACTAAAGAAAGTGTTTCCATCACATGCAAAATTTGTTCAAGGTAGGTCCCTAGTGCATAATGTGATGATATGCCATGATTTAATGTGACAATACAACAGGAAAACTTCTCCCTGATGTTTTGTGACGATCCGATAGGTCGTTTAGAGTACTGGCCCTTATTTTTGTATTTTGAGATCTATATTAGCTTCATTTGATATTTTTTGATTTGCGTGTGCAGTCCGTATTTTTTTTAAAAATGTTTTACGTAATAATTTTAAAAAAATATGATTTTGTGTCTTTAAGAATAACTTGAGTTGACTACGGTCAACATTTTGTGTAAACGATCACGGATAGGTATTTTGATAATTCTGGTAGGTCCGTATTATGATTTTGAACTGGGAAATATACCCGAAAATGAATTTGAAGGTTCCTATATTGATTTGACTTATTTACCGAAAGTTAGCAATTTGAAAGTTTGCAAATTTTCTAGGTTTGACTGCAGGTTGACTTTATGGTTACTGGATTTGGATTTTAAGACTCGGAATAGGTCCATTTTATTATTTAAAACTTGTCAGCGTAATTTGATGCAATTCGGAGTTGGTTTGATATGATTTGGACGCTTAGATGTGATTCTAGAGATTCTTGAGTTTTACTTTGAATTTTATTCATTTTGATGTACGATTTGTAGTTTTAGATGTTATTTTGGTATTTTGATTGCGCGAACGAATTTGTATGGTGTTGTTACACTTGTGTGCGTATTTGGTTGGAGCCCGAGTAGCTCAGGTGAGTTTCTGACGCGTTACTGATGAGTTTGGATAGTGTGAGGGTTGCTGGTATGCTTTGGTTCTGGTGTTGGGTTGCAGGTCTCACAATTGCGAAGACCTGTTCACAAATGCGAACTCCGTATTTTTGAAGTTGAGCCCGTAATTGCGATGGAGGACTGAGTAGGGTAGCCTTCGCATTTGCGAAGAAATGTTTACAAATGCGGTCATCCCACGATTTGCATTTGCGATTGAGCCCTGAGCTTAGATAGGTTTGCAAATGCGAACATTTGATCGCATTTGCGATGTTTTTGTCGTAATTGCGACTAAAGCAGACTAGGGACACAGTTCGCAATTGCGACCTATTTCTCGCATTTGCGAACAAGAGTTCGTTATTGCGACATCCGCAGCTGGGTAAAAGAGGACAATATCGGGACTTAGCTCATTTTACACCATTTCTCAACCCTAAACACTCTATAGGCAATTTTTCAAGAGATCTATATTCCCAAATTTATTGGTAAGCAACTTTAATTTATTTCCTTTCAATTACCCATTACTTTTCATGTGTTTTCAATATCCAATCTAGGATATTCATGGTAGAAATTAGGGATTTGGGTAGAAATTGAAAATTTTGTAAAATTGAGATTTAGACCTCAAATTGAGATCGGATTTCGAAACAAATCATATAACTGGGCTCGGGGGGTGAATAGGTAATCAGATTTTGGTCCGAATCTTGAGTTTTGACTAAGCAAGCCCGGGGTTGACTTTTGTTGACTTTTTTCCAAATTCATTAAAGATTGAATCTTTTACACTCGTGAGTAGTTTCTAAAGCTTATTTTGAATAGTTTGACCGATAGTTGGTTAGTTTCTGTTTGTTTGGAGGCTTGTTCAAAAGGCAGGGCCGTGGTTGGATGATTGACTTGGTTGCAGAGTGAGGTAAGTGTCGTGATTAACCTTGACTTGAGGGAATTAGAACTTGTTGATATATTTTCTACATGAATTATGTGTGGGGACAACGTATATATAAGGTGACGAGTATATATATGCGTTGTAATTGGGTTAAAGCATGTGGGTGGAAATTATTTTATTGTATTATGTTGTTCCATTGACTATACTTCCCATGCCATAGTTAGATTACTACTTCTTTAATTATTCGCCTTCATGTCTATTGTTTATTTGAAGTTGTTGATATTTTAAAAGTTGAGTTGAATTATCATTACACTATGATTGAAGTGAAATTGCTTTCCACATTGTTTTGCTATCTTGGATTAGTGTTGTTGCTTGGTGAGGAAGTGGGAAAAACACGAAGGGTGTTGCCGGGCCTTGTTTGCATATAATATCATTTATATGAGAGATTGTGAGGATTAAAGAATGAAGATTGATGCCGTGCATTTGATTGCTTATTATCATTTATCATATCATATGAGGAAGAGAATAAAAGCACGAAGGGTGCTGCCGTGCTATTTTATTTATAATATTACATGGTGAGGACGAGAGTAAACTCACAAAGGGTGATGTCGTGCCATTTTGGTCTCATTGCTTTACTTGATTTCCGGATTGGTGATTTACTTGGTTGCGTTGTTGATTATTTTGAAAAAAATGCTATTTGGTGATTTTGTACTTGCCGTTCATATTATACTCCTTTTATTTTTCTTGTCCCCTCTGAGTTAATGTTTTAATTGCCTTATTATTTTGTTGCCTTATGTATATATCATTACAAGATTAAGTAGGTGTCTTGTTATAGCCTCGTCACTACCTCATCGTAGTTAGGCTTGACACTTACAGAGTATATTGGGTCGGTTGTACTCATACTATACTTTAACACCTCCTATTCAGATACTGGTGTTGGTCCCATCGGTGTCTAGTGGTGCTTCTGCTCGAATCATATCTACAACGGAGACTTGAGGTAGAGTTGCTTGCGTTCGCAGTCCCTAGAGTCCACATCTATTTCTATCTATAATGTTTATCTCATTTCGAATAGTTGTATTTCATTCAAACTATATTTGTAGACTTCTAGTTGCTCCTGTACCGGTGATGTTGCACCCCATTTTCTCGCGAAAGCGGGTTTCGACATCTGACAACTCTTTTAAAATGGGTATTAAAAGAAAAGAGTCGCCACCTAACGATTTTTAAGGTGCGTTAGGGCACCTATTTGCAAATAACTTTGTTTTACTAGTTTGTGTCACCAAAGATCGGGTAAGAGCTAAAATTACCTCAAAGAGAAGGTGTTAGACACTCTTCGAGGTCCACAACTGTGGGTCCTTGAAATGACCCGACTTATCATTTTGAGAATTTATGTTCTGTTCAGTGACTTAAGGTCCTGAGCAACTTTGTAATGTACATTATGACTTGTGTGTGTGGTCGAGTTTGGTTTTCGAATGATTCAGAATTTAATTGAAAGAACAATTCTTATTTTTGAAACTTAAATGAAAACAGTTGATCGGAGTTTGACTTTTGAGACAAACGACTCCGTAATGGAAATTTGATGATGTCAATAGCTTCATATGGTGATTTAGGACTTAGGGGTATGTCCGTATTTGGATTTGGAAGTCCGTAGGACAATTCGACGCATTTTGGCGAAAGTTGGAAAATGGAAGATTTTTAGAAATTTTGACCGGGAGTTGACTTTTTGATATCGGGGTCGAAATCCAGTTCTGAAAATTTTCATAGGTCTGTTATGTCATTTATGACTTGTGTGCAAAATGTGAGGACAATCGGACTCGATTTGATAGGTTTCGGCGTCGAATGTAGAAGTTGGAATTTGTTAGTTTCATTAGGCTTGAATTGGGGTATGATTCGTGTTTTTAGTATTGTTTTATGTGATTTGAGTCCTCGGCTAAGTTCGTAATATGTTTTGACACTTTTTGGTATGTTCGGACAGGGTCCCGAGGGGCTGGGCTGAGTTTCGAAGTGGTTTCGGACCATTTCTAGACCATTTTAACTGCTGTTATTTTTGGCTACAACTGTGTGCATCACAGAAATTTCTGTTGCACAACGATGATTTTGCAAGCTTATATCTCGTAATCTATAAGGAATTTAGCGATGATCCAAAAATGAAAGTTGTATCCCTTTGTGTCTAATTTTTATAAATTTAAACCATTTGGCAGTTGGAGTTCGGTATGAAAAGTTATAGTTGATACACTACAGGCTATTTGGGAAGAGTTTTTGGAAGAGTTTGGTGTTTTGAGCATAAGCATGTAATGATCCAAAGGTCCAATTTTGGTTCTAGAGATCGAAAATCGATTTTGAGACTTCCGAGAGTTTGCTAATGAATTATAAGAATGATCTGGAATGTTTGGTCTAATTTCATCAAGTCGCGATTGGGCTTTTAGCGTGAAACATGAGTTAATTGTTTAACGAGCGAAATTGGTTTCCTATTGACCAAATGTGCTCCGAATTGAGTTTCGATTAAACAATAGGTTCGTATTATTATTTGTGACTCATAGGAACAAAAACGTCGAATTCTGAGTTCGTATGAAGGAGTTAGAGCCTTTTTAGTGAAACATAAATTGCTGGTATAAACAGTTGTGGTACGTACCTTTAGCTCACCAGATTTGGCACTTTTAGCGAAAGGAATTGGACTGTTATCAACCAGAATAGTGTTTTTATTGGGCAGAAACTTAAGGATAAAAAATGGTCATTTTCTTCATTTCGTTTCAGATTTTTGGAGCACGGTTCTTGGGCTATATTGAGGATTTCTTCAAGACTTTAATTTGGGTAAGTGTCCTATATCCACAAGTGATTATATTTCATAAATTCATGGTAATATTCATCATTTAGTTCGGATTTAAATGAAAGAAATTGAGATTTTTGCAAAATCTTTCAAAAATACAAAATTTAGATTCGGAGGCCGAGTTGTTATCAGAATTTGATAAAATTGGTATGGCTGAACTCGTATCGGAATGTGTGTTTGAATTTTGTAAAACTTCTACCGGGTTTCGAGATGCAAGCCCTGCGTTGACTTTGGTTGACTTTTTAAATGTGAAATTCTAAGTCGACGTTTTATTATCCAGAATTATTTTTGATGAATTTTAATGAAGTTATACAATTAATTTTTATAGATTTGAGCTGTCCGGATGTCAATTCAAGCAAGAAGATGATTTTGGAATATCGACCTAACTTCAAAAAGGTAAGTATCTTGCCTAACCTTGAGTAGAAGAATTACCCTTTAAGCATTGAGTCTTATATGGATATTGTGTGATTGGAAGCCGTGTACGCGAGGTGGCGAGTACGTACTTGGTTTATATGTTCAAATTATATCGGTTAAAATCCGTAGACACCCTTATATATTAAATTAGAAAATTGTTGGAACTTAGTATGTCCTTGAATTGTCATGCCTCATTCCTTGTTTGTCGAATTTGTATTTTATATGATAATTTGGTGTTATTGTCACTTGGATTTTAATGTGAATTCTGTGTGTTATTGATTTGATATTTTTCTTGGAACTAAATTCATTATGGAATCCTTATCTGCAAATAATTATTAAATAAGTTTAAAATGAGGCATTAATTTTTATTTATTAAATTTGGATTAATAAAGGCATTGTCCTATGCTGAGTTACTTTTTCATCTCTGTTGTTGTTTTGAGCTTTTATACACGTTGTGTGGAGCCTTGGGCTATTTGTTGAGAAATTTATTGATTTGCTATATCTTTGGAATTGATTGTGTTGTGTTGTCGTGATAATAGTTCGTATAAATTGTTGTGTGATTTGAGTTATTATTATGAGGATATAAGGGTGGCATTCCACTGTTGATATTATGTGGGTATAAGGGTGACATTTTACTATGGTTATGTATGATGGGATATTGTCTGGGCAGAGTGATAAGGGTGGCTATTATACGGAGCGATAAAGACGGCTATAAGAGAGATAAGGGCGGCTATGGGAGCGATAAGGGTGGCTATATAAGAGATAAGGGTGGATATTGTTAGGGATGATATGTGATGATGTGGGATTATTGTGTTAGTGATTTTTATGTGATTTTCCTTGTGTTTATCCTTATATCTTGTGCAACTTGTCTTATTGTTTCAGTCAACTTGATAATAGTCTGATCTATGTTGAAATCGTGAGTCTGTGGCTATTGCCGGGCAGATAATGTTATATGGGATCGGGTTGCACGACGCAACAGATATGATTAATGCTATATGGGATCGGGTTGCATGTCGCAACAAATATAATTAATGTTATATGGGATCGGGTTGTACGCCGCAACAAATGTGGAATGTGGGCACGAGGTGTCGGGGAAAAATATGATGGTTTTTATTATTAGCACATGAACTGTCCGTGCAGATGATAATTTACATATGGCACGAGGTGCCGTTTAAATGGCTGAGACCCGTATTACAAAAAATATGAAAGTAGGCTGAGACCCGCATTTTATGATTATGAAATAAGGTGTCACATGGTGACTTTTATTTGAAAGAATGTTATATTCGAAACATATTTATTTGAAAGGATTATATTCAAGAGATTCTTATTGAAAAACTTATAGATGAAAGGTGTATATTTTGAAGGGCTTGATTATTGGTTGTACCTGTGTTCATTATTTGTTCTTATTGCTTTGCTTTTTACATCACTAGTTGATTATTGTTGCTATCACTGTTATTTGTTTTCTATTACTTTTGTATACTATATTGCACAGGTTATTAGACTAGTGAGTGTCTTGACTGTACCTCGTCACTACTCCACCGAGGTTAGTCTTGATACTTATTAGGTACCGACTGTGGTGTACTTATACTACACTTTTGTACATTTTTGTGCAGAGCCAGGTATTAAGATATCGGACTCGGTCAAAGTTAGAGTGTGATCGCAAGGACTTAAGGTAGAGCTACTTGGTTGTCGCAGTTTCTTGGAGTCTGTCTATTTTTATTATACTATTAATTTCTTATTCGAACGGTATTGTTTATTCGGTCCTCGAGATCATTCCATGCATTCAGTTAAAGTTCGTTACTCAGTATTACCAGTATTGGGAGATTGTTTCAATATTTCCGTTGTTAATTTTGACAGTTGTATTAAATTAAATGTTTCAAAAAAGAATGGCTCGAATGGTTATTATAATCGGCTTACCTAGTCTTAAAGACTAAGTGCCATCTCTAGGTTCATAGGTTCTACGAGTCACGAACGAGTTTAGTAGAGTCTTGCGAATCAGTACAGAGATGTTTGTACTTATCTTCGAGAGGCTAAAAAACTGTTAGGAAATTTCCACTTCTTTCATTTTTGTCGTGCGGAATTTTTTGAATTTTGAATTTGAGCCTTTGTATCTCTATTATCTCGCAGATGATGAGGACACGTGCTACCGGGTCAGCTGAGCAGACACCCACGCATATTGCTAGGGCCGCAAGAGGTCGGGGTCGAGGTAGAGGCTGAGGAAATGAACATGTCACAGCTAGAATATCTGTCAGAGGAGTAGTTCAGGAGCTGCCAATAGATCTAGTTGGGGGACAGGTACCAGAGACACCTGTTGTTATCCCCCGACTTCAGGAGACTTTAGCACATTTCTTGAACATGTTTGGTACATTAACTCAGGCAGGATTGATCTCTGTTGCACCAAATATTTCACAGATTGGGGGAGTAGCTCAGACTCCTACCACCCGTACTCCAGAACAGCAGGTTCATATTGGTCAGGTTCCGGGTATAGTACCGATACATCATATTATCCCGGTTCAGCTTGAGCTTAGGCCAGAGGCATCAGAAGAAGAACAAATAAGACTTGAGAGATTTAAGAGGTATAGTCCACCTACCTTCAGTGGCACGGCTACCGAGGATGCCCAGGGATTTCTAGAAAAGTGTCGCTGTATTCTCCGCACTATGGGTATTATGGAAGTGAGCGGAGTTGCCTTTACTACATTTCAGTTGTCAGGAGCAACTTATCGATGGTGTCCAGTTTATGAAGAGGGCAGACCAGCCGATGCAACACCGCCAACTTGGGCTCAGTTTTTGCTAATATGTTTGAAAGAGTTTGTTCCCCAGACTCTCCGGGATGCGTAGTGCACAAACTTTGAATGGTTGCGTCAGGGCACCATGACGGTGTCAGAATATGTTATTAGGTTTAGTGAGTTAGCCCGTCATGCACCTATCTTGGTTCCTATAGTTAGAGAGCGAGTCTGCAGATTCATTGAAGGAATCGATTTTGATTTTAAAATAAGCATGGCTCGAGAGTTGCAGACTGACATTCCATTTCAGCAAGTAGTAGAAATTGGCAGAATATTAGAATGTGTACGAAGTGAGAAAAATGAGTCTAAGGAGGTCAAAAGATCTCGGAACTCTGGAGGATTCAGTGGATTCTACTCTACAGCTATGACTCATCATGGCGGAGGCTCGGGCAGTCGGCCAGCTCAGTACACAATTCAGAGTACTCAGAGTGCTCCAGTTAATATTTATAGTGCACCACCGACACGAGGTTCTTACAATGGTCATTTCAATTATCCGGCACACACTCAGTACGAGCAGTCGCGACCTCAGAGGGGTTGTTATGAGTGTGGTGATACCAAGCACATCATGAGAGATTGTCCTAGACTTGGGAGAGGCAAATATCATCAAGACACTCAGGCTACAGGCTTTATTCCAGTTAATACTCCACATCCACAAGAGGGAGAGGCCCGACCCGTTGATATAATTGCTATGAACTGGCAGAGGCCAATACACCAGATGGTGTCATCACAGGTATGAATTAATTTATAATTAAAGGAGCACTATTCATTTTTTGAGTCAATCCCAATTATCGAGGTGGGAACTCCTATCATGTTCCTTATATGGTGGATTTGTGAATTTGTACTCCACTCCCGTGTTTATCCCTGTTGGGAGACTTGATGGTGTTAGCCCGTGTCTATCATTTTTGTTTTATACATTATTGTGGGCTATGAGTCCAAAAGGTGACCTTTTATTACACACTAAATTGGATTTTGATGTAATTTCGGGATAATTGATTATAATTGTATGAATTATATGCTCTACCGGTATAGGGATTCATTATGTGTTGTGAAATTATTTCACAAAATTTATTTAAAGAGAAGAAAAGGAATGGAAAATTCCAGTTGACACAATGTGCAAAGTGCTTGTGATTTAGAGTTGAGGGAGTAATCCTCGCATTTTTATATGATGTGAAATATTTAAACCGGTCTACAAGCCACGGTGAAAGTTATATAAGGACGAGGTCCTTGTGATGAAAATTTATGTGTTTAAATTCTCCCTTGTGAAATTAAATTTGTACTATATGTCACACCCCTTTTTTACCCCCCCCCCCCCCCAAAAAAAAAAAGATATGAAGTGTTATGGATGGTGGGTTAAAAAGTTTTTCCAATTAAAGTGACAAACTTGATTAGGAATTATTTTATTTATAGAGTCGACACTCGAAATTGATTTTTTAGATGTTCCAAGTCACCTTTTATTTGAATCCCTAGTCAAAGGAATGTTTGACTCTATTATTATTGGTCTGCGAAAACAAAGTACGGGTAAGGAATTATGTTGACCAGAGAGAAGGTGTAAGGCATTTCCGAGTCCCGTGGTTCTAGCACGGTTGCTTTATTGACTTAAACTTGGCTTAAATTAATTTTGGATAAACTGTGATTTATTGGTTTCCATATTTTATCTATCTGCTTTTACTTATTAAAATATGGAACTATATTTGAAACGAATCACGTGTGTGAATCCGTTTTGTTTATTGTGCCAAAATCATGTAACGATACATGTACACAAGTAATAACATTTTATTATATTAAGATTGTTTTGACCAAAGTTGCGCGAACACATAGTTAGGTTTTAATTTTGAAAATCACAATATTCCATGCGAAGGTATACATAATCGCGATAAATTAATTAAAGCCGCACCTAAAGCAACTCTAACGATGTTCTTGGATTGTTTATTTCCTGAGATTTGATATTATTGTAGGGCCAAAAGTTATGGATTAGATTAGCTAAAAAATCATGAGAATCAATTATATAACTAAGTTATTAGAAATATTTACAACTTAATGAATCGCTAATATTCCACTTCTTGAGACTGTTTTCAATTACTAAACTAGTGAAATATAACAATTGATAAAACAGTAAACGAAAGCAATAAATCATTTAAGTTCCCAATTCTCGTTACCCAACCGTACACAACCTATAAGGTCAGAATTCTAATGTTTATATTTTCAATTCATGAATAAATGCTATACCCACTCATTAACAAACCAAAGAGCTACCAAATAAATAAAGCTATTCAAGTAAATCTGGAACAAATATGAGTTTAAATGATAAGTATTGGAAAAAAGTAATTAATACATAATATCACCCTATTCTTTGAAGGAAAAACTCTTTTAACTTTGAGACTCATTCACATGTTAAGCATTTTGTTCTTCAACACATATTGGTATTTGCCTAACGTGAATTCAAATATTTTATTATAATTAAAAATTAAAAACAAAGAACTACTCAAACAAATATGAAATTGAGAATGCAAATCATACACATAACAAGAACTAAAAACAAGATGAAACAAACGCAAAACATTCACATGAGAAATGTAAAAAAGGAAGAGTTTAGAATCGGACCTCAATAATATTAACAAGAACTCGGTTACAGCAAACTCCGACGAACTAAATATGACAGAAAAATAAAACAGTAGTAGGAGCTTGGACCGCAAGCCCCGTCGGCAACCTCGAATCGGCACCAGAAAGCTCGAAATCGGATAGACCTCAAACTCAGCCTCCAAATACCTCAAATAAACTCCATATGAGTAAAAATTACTCCCAGTACATCGAAATCAGAAATGACAGTAGCTTATATGAAATTTGAACAAAGAAATCAAAATCTTTTCTCTGAACCTCTCCTTCTCGTCTCTCTCCTTTTGCTTTTTCCAAAATCCCGCATGTTTTGTCCCTTTGCCCAGATCTATTTCTTGTTCTCCTTTTTTCTAGAAACTAACACGTGAGGAAAGGTGGAAATGGGAAGGATCAATTGAAAATTAGAGTCACTAGCAGTGGCGCACATGAACGAAGCAATAGTAGCCCGAAAATCCTCGGGTCGCCGATTGTGTGGTTGTTGCTCCTTTGTTTTTGGGAGGGGGTCCGTTTCCATTATTCTTGAAGGAGGGACATATAGGGGGGGTTGTGAGTGGGGACAAGCATGGGGGGCAAAGAAAAGTGGAGTGTGGACAAAGTAG
>AWOL01S0001444.1:57169-104965 GCA_000715115.1 Nicotiana otophora
CTTGCACATAAGGGTGCGATGCCCCTCTTTGAACTTCCCTGGATCCCGAAGTCATCATGGACCCTTCATCTCTCTTCTTTCTATTTGCCAAACTTCCCGACCCATTTTGGATAGCTTGGGTGGTGGCTTTGAGAGCAGCTTGACTTACAATTCTGCCAGTCTTGAGGCCATATTCGACCATTTCTCCTATTTTGATCGCTTCCGCAAAACGTCTACCCATTGCGGACATCATGTTCTGAAAGTAATCAGGCTCTTGGGCCTCCAGAAAAATAGTGATCAACTCGTGGTTATCCATGGGTGGCTTAACTCTAGCTGCTCCCTCCACTTGATTGCATACTCCCTAAAGCTTTCAGTCTGCTTTTGCTTCATATTGGACAGGGAATTGTGATCCAGCGCAATATCTATGATGTATTGAAATTGTTTGACGAAGGCTTGGGCCATGTCGTCCCAGACATGCCAGTGAGAGATATCTTGGTCAATGAACCATTCGGAGGCTACCCCCACAAGCCTTTCCCCAAAATAAGCCATCAGTATTTCTTCTTTTCCACCTGCACCCCTCAGCTGGTTGTAGTACCTTTTCAAATGGGCGATAGGGTCGCCGTGTCCATCATACTTCTCGAATTTTGGGGTCTTGAACCCTGGTGGCAAATGGATGTGAGGGAACATGCATAAATCACTGAACGAAACACTTTTGTGACCCCCTAGTCCTTGTATGTTCTTTATGTTCTGTTCAAGACTTTTCATTTTCCTGGCCATCTCATCCAGCTCAACCGCCTTGGCAAGCTTTTCATTTTCCACTGGTGACTCGTACTGAGGAGTCTGATTATATGGAGCCGAGACCCCGAAAGCCATATTTGGAGAGTAGTATTGGCCATCATAAGCATGAGATGGAGGCTCATTGATTGGCCTCATCACAGGAGGTGGAGGCAGGATTGTGTATGTCCGTGTGCCAGACACGACTAGAGGAGTGTTCCTGACCGAAGCGACTGGAGGTCGCACATTAGAGATACCAGGCGCAACGTGGAGGATGTAATTTAGCACATACCCTGGTGGTAGAATGTGGTCGCTCGTTGCATGGACCGGTGGTTGAGTAGCTAGGGGTACAGTGGAAGTTCCCTCTGAGGGACCCCGGGGGTGGAGGCTGACCAGACACCCAAGCTTGATATACGTCAGACAACCGTTGTCTCAGTTTTCTTATTTCCTCACACTCTTGTTCAACTGATTGTCCCTGGGGGTCGTCCCTGATCAGCTCGATCTCATCATCGTTGGCCATTACAACTGCTCCCTTAGATCTAGTGAAGTAATGGTGTGTTGCCAGTTTCACCACAAACCAACCACCTTAAGCTTACTATGTAAGAGACAGCAAACGTGTTAGGGTTAAGCATTTTATAGATATGAATCACACATAATGTGCCATGCTCCTATCATTGTCACTATTTCTAACAAGCTTTTGGAGGCTTCATGTTTCATTCCGGCTTATGAGGTTGCTTTTTATTGATGCTCTTATTTTCTTCTCATTTGTTTTTTACTCACGCCTCATTTTGATCACTCATCTTAGAATCATTGAAAGATATTTTGATCGAACCTTTTGTGGGTTGCATACGTATCATGTCGCCGCATGAATCAGATCATTACATAGTTCAGGGGGATTGGGAGTAGACAAACCCATTTTTTTCATTTTCTTTTCTTTTTTATATATAAAGACTTTTAAATATATATTTTTTGAGTCTGTTTTTTCTTTTTATGAAATTTTGAATTGTTTGTTTTTTTTTAAAAAAGAAGGAATTCTAAAGAAGGAAGAAAATATTTTGGATTTTGATTTGAAGATTTTTTTGTTCTTTTTTTTTTTAATGAAAGGATTCGGAAAAGAAGGAAAATATTTTTGGATTTAATTTCTTTTTGGATTTTCTAAGGAAAGAATTCTAGATAGGGAATCAAGGAAGGGGAAACTATTTTTGAATTTTTCTTTTTTTGAAAATTGGGGTCGGAACCGATGAGGTTTGCCTACGTATCTCATATCCGGTGAGAATCAGACCTGCGTAGTTCGGTGGCTGAGAAATAAAATAGATAAACTAACTCTTTGTTTTTCATATACAATTAATCCGACAAAATCTCCTAGCAAAGAAAATATTTTCAATTTTTGTTTTCGATTTGTTTTTTGTTTTTTGGAATTGGTGAAAGAAAAACTTCTAAAGAAGAAAAAGATTTATTTTGAATTTTGATTTTTTTTAAATTTCAAAAGAAAGAAAATATTTTTTTGGATTTTGGGTGAAAGACTTTTTTTTTTAAAAGGAAGAAAATATTTTTTGATATTTGGTCTCAAAACAATAAATTTCTAAAGAAGCAATTAAAGGAAAATATCTTTTTGGATTTTTGAAAATTGGGGGCCGGAACCGATGAGGTTTGCGTACGTATCTCACATTCGGTGAGAATCAGACCTGCGTAGTTCGGTCGAAATCGACTATGTTCTTTTTTTTATTATGAAAATTAATCTTTAAAAACCATATGCACTAAACCACATCATTTTATTTTTCTCTTAGTTCAACCGATATATGCTAAAAGCCAGTCGACATGCAAGCCTCCCAAATAATGCAACAAGTAGCAAGTAACATGACATAATGGGCTCAACAAAACCTGTCCTAAAACAGAACTCGACCTCTGTGTCGAGCGCTGCTAAGTCAAATGCACATGATGCAAATAAAGCGTAGTCTACTAGGGATATTCATTACTTGTGGCTTATTCTCCTAAGTTTGTAAATCCTAAAGGAGATGGTATCTAGACCTGGATTACCCGGGCGGACAACCCGAGCCGAGGAGCGTCAAGCATCACTAGTAGTAGAACAACACTGGCTAGCTAACGGCTCTCCCGCCTAAACATGTGTGACAAAATCTTTCACCAGAAGCTGGTAGGCTAACTGGCTTTATCTCAAGACAGAAATTTTGTGATGCTGGTATGCAAACACAACATAACTAATATCAGAAGACTCAAAGGGATGCCAGAGAGAATACAATTTATATGTACAGTTCAACGATATCAAAACGGTAAAAACTGGAAAAATAACACATTAGGCCCAAATAAATCACAATATATACAAAAATAAATAAAGCCAAATAAAGTCAATGTACAAGCTCGAATTCTTCGCTACCCAGCAGAGTCGCCAGAGCTGTCACACCCCCTTTTTTATCCCCTAAAAAGATATGAAGTGTTATGGATGGTGGATTAAAGAGTTTTTCCAATTAAAGTGACAAACTTGATTAGGGATTATTTTATTTACAGAGTCGCCACTCGGAATTGACTTTTTGGGTGTTCCAAGCCACCTTTTATTTGAATCCCTAGTCAAAGGAATGTTTGACTCTATTATTATTGGTCTGTGAAAACAATGACCGGGTAACGAATTATGTTGACCGGTGAGAAGGTGTAAGGCATTCCCGAGTCCCCTGGTTCTAGCACGGTTACTTTATTGACTTAAACTTGGCTTAAATTAATTTTGGATAAACTGTAATTTATTGGTTTCCATATTTTATCTATCTGCTTTTAATTATTAAAATATGGAACTATATTTGAAACGAATCACATGTATGAATCCGTTTTGTTTATTGTGCCAAAATCATGTAACTATACGTGTACACAATTAATAATATTTTATTATATTAAGATTGTGTTGACCAAAGTTGCGCGAACACATAGTTCGGTTTTAATTTTGAAAATCACAATATGCCACGCGAAGGTATACATAATCGCGATAAATTAATTAAAAGCGTACCTAAAGCAACTCTAACGATGTTCTTGGATTGTTTATTTCCTGAGATTTGATATTATTGTAGGGCCAAAAGTTATGGATTAGATTAGCTAAAGAAATCGTGAAAATCAATTATATAACTAAGTTATTAGAAATATTTACAACTTAATGAATTGCTAATATTCTACCTCTTGAGACTGTTTTCAATTACTAAACTAGTGAAATATAACAATTGATAAAACAGTAAACGAAAGCAATAAATCATTTAAGTTCCCGATTCTCGTTACCCAACCGTACACAACCCATAAGGCCAGAATTCTAATGTTTATCTTTTCAATTCATGAATCAATGCTATACCCACTCATTAACAAACCAAAAAGCTACCAAATAAATAAATTTATTCAAGTAAATCTGGAACAAATATGAGTTTAAATGATAAGTATTGGAAAGAAGTAATTAATACATAATATCACCCTATTCTTTAAAGGAAAAACTCTTTTGACTTTGAGACTCATTCACATGTTAAGCATTTTGTTCTTCAACACATATTGGTATTTGCCTAACGTGAATTCAAATATTTTCTTATAATTAAAAATTTAAAACAAAGAACTACTCAAACAAATATGAAATTGAGAATGCAAATTATACACATAACAAGAACTAAAAACAAGATGAAACAAACGCAAAACATTCACATGAGAAATGTAAAAAAGGAAGAGTTTAGAATCGAACCTCAATAATATTAATAAGAACTCGGTTACAGCAAACTCCGATGAACTAAATCTGACAGAAAAACAAAACAGTAGCAGGAGCTTGGACCGCAAGCCCTGTCGGCAACCTCGAATCGGCACCAGAAAGCTCGAAATCGGATAGACCTCAAACTCAGCCTCCAAATACCTCAAATAAACTCCATATGAGTAAACATTACTCCAAGTACATCGAAATCAGAAATGACAGTAGCTTAGATGAAATTTGAACAAAGAAATCAAAATCTTTACTCTGAACCTCTCCTTCTCGTCTCCCTCCTTTTGCTTTTTCCAAAATCCCGCATGTTTTGTCCCTTTGCCCAGATCTATTTCTTGTTCTCCTTTTTTTCTAGAAACTAACATGTGAGGCAAGGTGGAAATGGGAAGGATCAATTGAAAATTAGAGTCACTGGAAGCAGCGCACATGAACGAAGCAATAGTAGCCCGAAAATCCTCGGGTCGCCGGTTGTGTGGGTGTTGCTCCTTTGTTTTTGGGAGGGGGTCCGTTTCCATTATTCTTGAAGGAGAGACATATAGGGGGGGGGTGTGAGTTGGGACAAGCATGGGGGACAAATAAAAGTGGAGTGTGGACAATGTATGGGGGGACAACCATGAGGGCAAGCATGGGGGACAAGAGAAAGTGGGGTGGGGACAAAGTGTGGGGGACAAAGAGTCGGTACACGTGTGGGAAGATGGGAGCGGGAAATATTCAAGCACGGTAAAACATTAGGTGTGCACAGCATGCCCGTCTTTGCTTGGAAACATTAAAAGTTTTCGGGCAAAGATAAAGTGAGCCGTGTGACTAAGTTTTGACCAAATCGTTATTCAAAAGAGGAAGAAAATAAAAGAAAAAGGTGCAACCGAATCCTGATTTTGGACAGCCTACATATCCCGGGTTATAAGGGAATCAGGTCGCCTGTAGTTCAAGAAGAATGATGGAGTGATGAGTTCGAAAGTCGAGCTAGGTTCCATCGAGGCTCCGGTCCGTGGCCCTATTGTTACATCAAAATCTAAAGGAACTAAACATGCCTATCAGCTATAAGTTATAAGATTCCTATTTATAAGTCTTCTGAACCTTGATCTTGAGTCTTGACTGGTTGTTCATGCAGATTCTGATCTGAACCTTGATGCTTGCTAGCTGTAGGTGCTAGTTCATTCTTCTACGTCTTCTTCTGAGCAAAACGGGAAATGTGAAGCTCGTAACTTCAGTCATGTTTTGAGCAGTCCATATCATTTTCATCTGCTTCTGCATTTGGATTCACTTTGTCTTTCATTACTTTTCTTTATTTTAGATTCAGACTTCTTCTTTTTTTCATCTCGAAACTTGTGCCTCGAGGCAAAACCTGCTCAGACATCACAACAAACAAACGAACGAAATTTTTCTGCCCTAGTTTTCACTAGGAAAACTTTCGTGAGTTATTGTAACAAAATTCTAAACTACTTCTTTATTGAAAGCAAACAAACAAAAACAGTAATGGTGTACCCTGAAAAGGTCATGATGATTTTTTTTTATTATCCCAAAAGAATGTCTCAACTAAGGATTTGTATACCTTATGTTGGGAAAATGTGGTCAGATAATGGGATACCCTATATTGACAATGATACCAGGGAGTGGTGTATCCTGCATTTAAAATCAAATCAACTAGGGAGTGGTGTACCCTATGTTGGAGAACACAACTAGGGATTGGTGTACCCTATACTGATAAGGAAATATAATCAGGGGATGGCGCTCTGTATTAGTGAAAAAGAAATGTAACCAAGGGTTAGCGCCCTTGTATTACTGAAAAGGAAAATTTAACCAGGGGTTGGCGCCATGTATTACTGAAAAGAGATATGTAACCAGGGGTTGGTGCCCTGTATTACTGAAATGATATTGAATCCCCTAGGCTAAAAGGTTCTACCTGGGTTAAACTACGAAAAGCAAATATTGGAAAAGAGTACTTCTACCCTGAGATATGAGCTGGATCCCCCTAGGCGAAAAGGTTCTACCTGGGTTAAGCTAAGAAACAACCTGAGCGAAGAGTACTTCTACCCGAAACTATGAGCTGCATCCCCCTAAGCGAAATGGTTCTAACTGAGTTGAGCTATGTATTAAAACCTGAGCGAAGAATACTTTTACCCACAAATATGAGCTGGATCCCCTTAGGCGAAATGGTTCTACCTGGGTTAAGCTATGTATAAAAACCTGAGCGAAGAGTACTGCTAGCCGGAAATATGAGCTGGATCCCCCTAGGCTACAAGGTTCTACCTGGGTTAAGCTACGTAAAACAACCTGAGCAAAGAGTAATTCTACCCGGAACTATGAGCTGGATCCCCCTAGGCAAAAAAGTTCTATCTAGGTTAAGCTACGTAAAACAGCCTGGGCGAAAAGTACTTCTACCCGGAACTATGAGCTGGATCCCCCTAGGCGAAAAAGGTTCTACCTGGGTTAAGCTACGTAAAACAACCTGAGCGAAAAATACTTCCACCCGAAACTATGAGATGGATTCCCCTAGGTGAAAATGTTCTACCTGGGTTAAGCTACATAAAATAGCCTGAGCGAAGAGTACTTCTACCCGGAACTGTGAGCTGGATCCCCCTAGGCAAAAATGTTCTACCTGGGTTAAGCTACGAAAGACAGACAGGGCGAAAAGTAATTCTACCCGGAACTATGAGCTAGATCCTCTAGATCTATTTCTTGTTCTCCTTTTTTTCTAGAAACTAATACGTGAAGCAAGGTGGAAATGGGAAGGATCAATTGAAAATTAGAGTCACTGGCAGCGGCGCACATGAACAAAGCAATAGTAGACCGAAAATCCTTGGGTCGCCGGTTGTGTGGGTGTTTCTCCTTTGTTTTTGGGAGGGGGTCCGTTTCCATTATTCTTGCAGGAGGGACATATAGCGGGTTGTGAGTGGGGACAAGCATGGGGGACAAATAAAAGTGAAGTAGGGACAAAGTGTGGGGGACAAGCATGAGGGCAAGCATTGGGGACAAGAGAAAGTGGAGTGGGGACAAAGTGTGGGGGATAAAGAGTGGGCACACGCGTGGGAAGATGGGAGCGGGAAATATTCAAGCACGGTAAAAAATTAGGTGATCACACTATAGTACTAATAGGGAGTCGTGCATGTTAGGCTTCTTTGATAATTCTTGTGTGTGTTTTTCTGTGCATATTTAGCCATTTCGTGCTGTAAGTATTGAGTTTTAGCCTACAAGGTGAGTGCCCAGGTGGCGTTAAATGTGACTCATTAATTCAAGTAAATAATTATGAGGTCTTCATACCTCGCGTTTTGCTCCCAGTGTTGTGGAAATATGAAATGAGATTTTGGATAATGTGAGGTTAATTGACGATGTTGGAATTAATTATGAACAACTATTATGACCAGAGATGTGGTTATGGGCATACGTATGATGTGTGCGTAGGCACGAAATCGCTACAACCGGTTGAGACTAATACCGTGTGTTGATGTGAAAATCAGGCCTTTTGAAAATGTTTGGAGTGTAAGAAATTAGTTTCAAAGTTTATAAATGTGGATAAAAGAAATAATCTCAACTGAGATGGTGTTGTCGGACCATTTTCAAATTTCGGTGATGTAGACTCGCTGCGAGTAGGTGTGTAATAGTACACTCAGTAATTTAATGTCCCCAAAATAATTCTTGGCACGTTCGAGGACGAACGTATGTCTTAAGAGGGGGAGAATCTAACGACCCAACTTGTCGTTTTGAGAATTTATGTTCCGTTCAGTGACTTAAGGTCCCGAGCAGTTTCGTAATGTGCATTATGACTTGCGTGTGAGGTCGAGTTTAATTTTCGGAAGATTCGGAATTTAATTGAAAGAACAATTCTTATTTTTGAAGCTTAAATAAAAAGAGTTGACCAGAGTTTGACTTTTGAGCAAAACGACTCTGGAATGAAAATTTGATGATGTCAATAGCTCTGTATAGTGCTTTAGGACTTAGGCGTATGCCTGGTTTTGAATTTGGAAGTCCGAAGGACAATTCGACGCATTTTGATGAAAGTTAGAAAATGGAAAAGGTTTAGAAAGTTTAACAGGGGAGTTGGCTTTTCGATATCGGGGTCAGAATCCAGTTCTGAAAATTTTCACAGGTCCGTTATGTCATTGATGACTTGCGTGCAAACTTTGAGTTCAATCGGACTCGATTTGATAGGCTTCTTCATCGAATGTAGAAGTTGGAATTTGTTAGTTTCATTAGGCTTGAATTGGGGTATGATTCATATTTGTAGCATTGTTTGATGTGATTTGAGGCCTCGACTAAGTTTGTAATATGTTTTGAGACTTGTTGGTATGTTCGGATAGGGTCCCAAGGGGCTCGGGTGCGTTTCGGAGTGGTTTCGGACCATTTCGAGGCCATTGTTAACTACTGTTTATTTTTTGGCTACAGCAGTGTGCATCGCAGATATTTCTACAGCATAGGGCTGACTTTGGTAGCTTATATCTCGTAACCTATAAGGAATTTGGCGATGATCCAAAAATGAAGGTTGTAGCCCTTTGTATCTAGTTTTCATAAATTAAACCATTTGACAGTTGGAGTTGGGTACAGAAGGTTATGGTTGATATACTACAGGCTATCTAAGAAGAGGTTTTGGAAGAGTTTGGTGTTTTAAGCATAAGCATGTAATGATCTAAAGGTCCATTTTTAGTTCTAGAGATCGAAAATCGATTTTGAGACTTCTGGGAGTTTGCTAATGAATTATAGAAATGATTTGGAATATTTGGTCAAGTTTCATCAAGTCGCGATTGGGTTTTTAGCGCGAAACATGAATTAATTGTTCAACGAGCCAAATTGGTATCGCATTGATCCAATGAGCTTCGAATTGAGTTTCGATTGAACGAGTAAGTTCATATTATTATTTATGACTCATAGGAACAAGAATCGTCGAATTCCGAGTTCGTATGAAGGAGTTAGAGCCTTTTAGTGAAACATAAACTGTTGGTGTAAACAGTTCTGATGCGCACCTTTAGCGACCGGATTTGGCACTTTTAGCGACGGGAATTGAACTTTTAGCGATCATAATAGTGTTTTTATTGGGCAGAAACTTAGGGACCAAAAATTGTCATTTCCTTCATTTCGTTTTGAATTTCTGAAGAACGGTTCTTGGGCGATTTTAAGGATTTCTCTAAGACTTCAACTTGGGTAAGTGTCCTATATCCAAAAGTGATTGTATTTTATAAATTCATGGTTATATTCATCATTTAATTTGGATTTAAATGGAAGAAATTATGATTTTTGTAAAAAGTTTCAAAAACGGAAATTTAGATTTGGAGGCCGAGTTGTTATCGGAATTTGATAAAATTGGTATGTTTGAACTTGTATCGGAATGTGTGTTCGAATTTCATAAAAGTTTTGCGGGGTTCCGAGATGCGAGCCCCGCATTGACTTTGGTTGACTTTTTAAATGTGAAATTCTAAGTCGACGTTTTAGTATCCGGAATTATTTCCGGTGAATTTTAATGAAGTTATACAATTATTTTTTATAGATATGAGATGTCCGGGGCTCAATTCAAGTAAGAATGCGATTTTGGAATATCGGCTTAACTTCAAAAAGGTAAGTATCTTGCCTAACCTTGAGTGGGGGAATTACCCTTTAGGCGTTGAGTCTTATATGAATTTTGTGTGATTGGAAGCCGTGTACGCGAGGTGGCGAGTACGTACTTAGTTTATATGTGAACATTATATCGATTGAAATTCGTAGACTCCCTTATGTATTAAATTGAAAAATTGTTGGAACTTAGTATGTCCTTGAATTGTCATGCCCCATTCCTTGTTTGTCGAATTTGTATTTTATATAATAATTTGGTGTTATTGTCACTTGGAGTTTTATGTGAGTTCCATGTGTTGTTGATTTGGTATTTTTCTTGGAATTAAATTCATTATGGAATCCTTATCTGCAAATAATTATTAAATAAGTTTAAAATGATGCATTAATTTATATTTATTAAATTTGGATTAATGAAGGTGTTGTCCTATGCTCAGTTATTTTTCTATCTTTGTTGTTGTTTTGAGGTTTAATATACGTTGTGTGGATCATTGGGGTATTTGTTGAGAAATTTATTGATTTGCTATATATTTGGAATTTGTTGTGGTCATTGGGAAAATTGTGATATGAATTGATTGTGTTGTATTATCGTGATAATAGTTCGTGTAAATTGTTGTGTGATATGAGTTATTATTATGAGGATATAAGGGTGGAATTCCACTGTTAATATTATATGGGTATAAGGGTGGCATTTCACTGTGGTTATGTGTGATGGGATATTGTCTGGGCGGAGTGATAAGGGCGGCTATTAAACGGAGCGATAAGGGCGGCTATAGGAGCAATAAGGGCGGCTATGGGAGTGATAAAGGTGGCTATAGGAGAGATAAGGGTGGCTATTGTCAGGGATGATATGTGATGATGTGGGATTATTGTCTTGGTGATTTTTATGTGATGTTGTGAATTTCCTTGTATTTATCCTTATATCTTGTGCAACTTGTCTTGTTGTTTCGGGAAACTTGATATAGTGTGATCTATGTTGAAATCGTGAGCCTATAGCTATTGCCGGGCAGATAATGTTATATGGGATCGGGTTGCACGACGCAACAGATATGATTAATGTTATATGGGATCGAGTTGCACGCCACAACAGATATGATTAATGTTATACGGGATCGGGTTGCACGCCACAACAAATATGAAATGTGGGCACGAGGTGTCAGGGGAAAATATGATGGTTTTTATTATTGGCACGCGAACTGTCCGTGCAGATGATAATTTAAATATGGCACGAGGTGCCATTTAAATTTGAAAGCGGGCTGAGACCCGTATTTTATGATTATGAAATGAGGTGTCACATGGTGACTTTTATTTGAAAGAGTGTTATATTCGAAAGATATTTATTTGAAAGGATTATATTCTAGAGATTTTTATTGAAAAACTTATAGATGAAAGGTGTATATTTTGAAGGGCTTGATTATTAGTTGTACTTATATTCATTATCTGTTCTTGCTACTTTGATGTTTACATCACTAGTTGATTATTGTTGCTATCACTGCTATTTGTTTTCTATTACTTTTGTATACTATATTGCACATGTTATTAGACTAGTGAGTGTATTGACTGTATCTCGTCACTACTCCACCGAGGTTAGTCTTGATACTTACTGGGTACCGACTGTGGTGTACTCATACTACACTTCTGCACATTTTTGTGCAGAGCCAGGTATTGAAGATATCAGACTCGGTAAAAGTTAGAGTGTAATCGCAATGACTTAATGTAGAGCTACTTGGTCGTCGCAGTCCCTTGGAGCCTTTCCATTTTTATTATACTGTTAATTTCTTATTCGAACAGTACTGTGTATTCGGTCGTCGAGATCATTCCATGTATTAAGTTAGAGTTCATAACTCAGTATTACCAGTCTTGGGAGGTTGTTTGAATATTTCTGTTGTTGATTTTGACACTTGTATTAAATTAAATGTTTAAAAAAATAGCTTGAATTGTTATTATAATCGGCTTACCTAGTCTTAAAGACTAAGTTCCATCACGACGCCTGTGGTGGGATTTTAAGTCGTGACAAGTTGGTATCAGAGGTCTAGGTTCATAGGTTCTATGAGTCACGAATGAGTTTAGTAGAGTCTGGCGGATCAGTACGGAGACGTCTGTACTTATCTTCGAGAGGCTATAGAACTGTTAGAAAATTTTCACTTCTTTCATTCCCGTCGTGCAGAATTTGTTGAATTTAGAATTGGAGCCTTTGTATCTCTATTCTCTCATATATGATGAGGACACGTGCTACCGGGTTAGCTGAGCAGACATCCGCGCATATTTCTAGGGCCGCAAGAGGCCGGGGTCAAGGTAGAGGCCGAGGAAATGAACGTGTCACTTCTAGAACATCGGTCAGAGGAGTAGTTCAGGAGCCGCCAGTAGCTCCAGTTGGGGGAAGGGCACCAGAGACACCTATTGTTACAGCCCGACTTTAGGAGACTTTAGCACAGTTCCTGAAGATGTTTGGTACATTAACTCAGGTGGGATTGATCTCTATTGCACCAATTATTTCATAGATTGGGGAGTAGCTCAGACTCCTACCGCCCGTATGCTAGAACAACAAGTTCATATTTGTCAGGTTTCGGGTATAGTACTGGTACATCATATTATCCTGGTTCTGCTTGAGCTCAGGCCAAAGGCATCAGAAGAAGAACAAAAGAGACTTGAGAGATTTAAGAGGTATAGTCCACCTACCTTCAGTGTCATAACTACCGAGAATGCCCAGGGATTTCTAGAAAAGTGTCACTGTATTCTCCGTACCATGGGTATTATGGAATTGAGCGAAGTTGCCTTTACTACATTTCAGTTGTCAGGAGTGACGTATCGATGGTGGAAAGCTTATGAAGAGGGTAGACCAGCCGATGCAACACCGCCAACTTGGGATCATTTTTTGGAAATATTTTCGAAAGAGTTTGTTCCCCAGACTCTCCGGGATACGTGGTGTACAAAGTTTGAACGTTTGCGTGAGGGCACCATGACGGTGTCAAAATATGCTATCAGGTTCTGTGAGTTAGCCCATCATGCACCTATCTTGGTTCCTACAGTTAGAGAGCTAGTCCGCAGATTCATTGAAGGGCTCGAGTATGATTTTAAAATAAGCATGGCTCGAGAGGTGCAGACTGACATTCCATTTCAGCAAGTAGTAGAGATTGCCAGAATGTTAGAACGTGTACGAAGTGAGGAAAATGAGTCTAAGGAGGTCAAAAGATCTCGGAACTCTGGAGGATTCAGTGGATTCTACTCTACAGCTATGACTCATCATGGCGGAGGCTCAGACAGTCGGTCAGCTCAGTACGCAATTCAGAGTACTCAGAGTGCTCCATTTAATATTTATAGTGCACCACCGGCACGAGGTTATTACAATGGTTATTCCAATTATCCGGCACAGACTCAGTACGAGCAGTCGCGACCTCAGAGGGGTTGTTATGAGTGTGGTGATATCAATCACATCATGAGAGATTGTCCCAAACTTAGGAGAGGCAAATTTCAACAAGACACTCAGGCTACAGGCTTTATTCCAGTTAATACTCCACGTCCACAGCCACTTAGGGGTGGAGGATAGGCGGGTAGAGGGTGCCCAAGAGGGGGAGGCCCGACCCGTTAATATAATTTCTATGAATTGGCTGAGGCCAATACACCAGATGGTGTCATCACAGGTGTGAATGAATTTATAATAAAAGGAGCATTATTCATATTTTGAGTCGATCCTGATTATCAAGGTGGGAACTCCTATCATGCTCCTTATATGGTGGATTTGTGAATTTGTACTCCACTCCTGTGTTTATGCCTGTTGGGAGACTTGATAGTGTTAGCCCGTGTCTATCATTTTTGTTTTGTACATTATTGTGGGCTATGCGTCCAAAAGGTGACCTTTTATTACTCACTACAATGGGTTTTGATGTAATTTTGGGATAATTGATTATACGTTTATGAATTATATGCCCTACCGGTATGTGGGTTCATTATGTATTGTGAAATTGTTTCACAAAATTTATTTAAAGAGACAAAAGAAAATAAATGAAAACTTTCAGTTGGCACAATGTGCAAAGTACTTGTGATTAAGAGTTGAGAGTGAGATCCTCGCATTTTTATATGATGTGAAATATTTAAACCGGGCTACAAGCCGCGGTGAAAGTTATATAAAGACGAGTTCCTTGTGATGAAAATTTATGTGTTTAAATTCTCCATTGTAAAATCAAATTTGTACTATAGTACTAATAGGGAGTCATGCATATTAGACTTATTTGATAATTCTTGTATGTGTTTTTCTGTGCATATTTAGCCATTTCATGCTGTAATTATTGAGTTTTAGCCTACGAGGTGAGTGCCCGGGTGACGATAAATGTGACTCATTAATTTGGCTAAATAATTATGAGGTCTTCATACCTCACGTGTTGTTGTCAGTGTTGTGGAAATTTAAAATGAGGTTTTGGATAATGTGAGGTTAATTGACGATGTTGGAATTAATTATGAACAACTATTATGACCAGAGATATGGTTATGGGCATACGTGTGATGTGTGCGTAGGCATGAATTCGGTATAACCAGTGGAGACTAATACCGTGTGTTGATGTGTAAATCAGGCTTTTTGAAAATGTTTGGAGTGTAAGAAATTAGTTTTAAAGTTTATAAATGTGGATAAAAAAAATAATCTCAACTGAGATGGTGTTGTCGGACCATTTTCAAATTTTGGTGACGTAGACTAACCTCGAGTAGGTGTGTAATAGTACACTCAGTAATTTAATGTCCTCAGAATAAGTCTTGGCACGTTCGAGGATGAATGTATGTCTTAAGAGGGGGAGAATGTAATGACCCAACTTGTCATTTTGAGAATTTACGTTCCGTTCAGTGACTTAAGGTCCCTAACAGTTTTGTAATGTGCATTATGACTTGTGTGTGTGGTCGAGTTTGGTTTTCAGAAGATTCAGAATTTAATTGAAAGTACAATTCTTATTTTTGAAGCTTAAATGAAAAGAGTTGACCAGAGTTTGATTTTTGAGCAAAACGACTCCGGAATGGAAATTTAACGATGCCAATAGCTTCGTATGGTGACTTAGGACTTAGGCGTATGTTCAGATTTGGATTTGGAAATCCGTAGGATAATTCGACGCATTTTGGCGAAAGTTGGAAAATGGAAGATATTTAGAAAGTGTGACTGGGGAGTTGACTTTTCGATATCGGAGTCGGAATCCAGTTCTGAAAATTTTCATAGGTCCGTTATGTCATTTATGACTTGTGTTCAAAATTTGAGGTCAATCGGACTTGATTTGATAGGTTTCGGCATCGAATGTAGAAGTTGAAATTTGTTAGTTTCATTAGTCTTGAATTGGGGTATGATTCATGTTGTTAGCGTTGTTTGATGTGATTTGAGGCCTCGACTAAGTTCGTAATATGTTTTGAGACTTGTTGGTATGTTCGGATAGAGTCCCGAGGGGCTGAGGTGAGTTTCAAAGTGGTTACGGACCATTTCTAGGCCATGTTTAACTGTTGTTCTTTTTGGCTACAGCAGTGTGCATCACAGAAATTTCTGCTGCACAGGGCTGACTTAGGAAGCTTATATCTCATAATCTATAAGGAATTTGGCGATAATCCAAAAATAAAAGTTGTAGTCCTTTGTATCTAGTTTTCATAAATGTAAACTGTTTGGCAGTTGGAGTTGGGTATAAAAGGTTATGGTTGATAAACTACAAGCTATCTGGGAAGAGTGTTTGGAAGAGTTTGGTGTTTTGAGCATAAGCATGTAATGATCCAAAGGTCCATTTTTAGTTCTAGAGATTGAAAATCTATTTTGATACTTTAGGGAGTTTGCTAATGCATTATAGGAATGATCTGAATGTTTGGTCTAATTTCATCAAGCCGCGATTGGGAT
Organism: Nicotiana otophora; assembly: GCA_000715115.1. Taxonomy (NCBI): domain Eukaryota; kingdom Viridiplantae; phylum Streptophyta; class Magnoliopsida; order Solanales; family Solanaceae; genus Nicotiana; species Nicotiana otophora. The sequence continues at coordinate 73,045 of AWOL01S0001444.1, forward strand.
TTTAGCGCGAAACATGAGTTAATTATTTAACGAGCGAAATTGGTATCACATTAATAAAATGAGCTCCGAATTGAGTTTCGATTGAACGAGTAGGTTCGTATTATTATTTGTGACTTACAGGAACAAGAATCATCGAATTCTGAGTTCGTATGAAGGAGTTAAAGCCTTTTAGCGAAACATAAACTGTTGGTGTAAACAGTTCTAGTACGTACCTTTAGCGACCAGATTTGGCACTTTTAGTGACGGGAATTGGACTGTTAGCAACCATAATAGTGTTTTTATTGGCCAGAAACTTAAGGACCAAAAATGATCATTTTTTCATTTTGTTTTTTATTTTTGGAGCACGATGCTATGGCAATTTTGAGGATTTTTTCAAGACTTCAACTTGGATAAGTGTCCTATATCCAAAAGTGATTATATTTCATAAATTCATGGTTATATTCATTATTTAATTCAGATTTAAATGGACGAAATTGGGAGTTTTGCAAAATCTTTCAAAAACGGAAAATTTAGATTTGGAGGCCGAGTTGTTATCGAAAGTTTGATAAAGTTTATATGGTTGAACTCGTATTGGAATGTATGTTCGGATTTCGTAAATATTCTAAAGGGTTCCGAGGTGCGGGCCCTGCGTTGACTTTTGTTGACTTTTTAAATATGAAATTCTAAATCGACGTTTTAGTATCCGGAATTATTTGCAATGAATTTTGATGAAGTTATACAATTAATTTTGATAGATTTGAGTTGTCGAAGGTCAATTCAAGTAAGAAGGCAATTTTGGAATGTCGGCCTAACTTTTAAATGGTAAGTACCTTGCCTAACCTTGAGTGGGGGAATTACCCCCTAGGCATTGAGTCTTATGTGGATATTGTGTGAATGGAAGCCATGTACGCGAGGTGGCGAGTACGTACTTGGTTTGTATGTGCAAATTATATCGATTGAAATTCGTAGACGTCCTTATGTATTAAATTGGAAAATTGTTGGAACTTAGTATGTCCTTGAATTGTCATTCCCCATTCTTTGTTTGTCGAATTTGTATTTTATATGATAATTGGTGTTATTATCACTTGGATTTTAATGTGAATTCCATGTGTTGTTGATTTGATATGTTTCTTGGAATTTAATTCATTATGGAATCCTTATCTGCAGATAACTATTACATAAGTTTAAAATGAGGCATTAATTTATATTTATTAAATTTGGATTAATGAAGGTGTTGTCCTATGCTGAGTTACTTTTCCATCTTTGTTGTTCTTTTGAGGTTTTATATACGGTGTGTGGAGCCTTGGGTTATTTGTTGAGAAATGTATTGATTTGCTATATCTTTCGAATTGGTTGTGGTCATTGGAAAAATTGTGATATGAATTGATTGTGTTATGTTGTTGTGATAATAGTTCGTGTACATTGTTGTGTGATTCGAGTTATTATTATGAGGATATAAGGGTGGCATTCCACTGTTGATATTATGTGGGTATAAGGGTGGCATTTCACTATGGTTATGTGTGATGAGATATTGTCTGGGCGGAGTGATAAGGATAGCTATTATACGGAGCGATAAGGGCGGCTATAAGAGCGATACAGGTGGTTATAGGAGCAATAAGGGCGGCTATGGGAGCGATAAGGATGGCTATAGGAGAGATAAGGGTGGCTATTGTTAGGGATGATATGTGATGATGTGGGATTATTATGTTGGTGATTTTTATGTAATGTTGTGATTTTTCTTGCGTTTATCCTTATATCTTGTGCAACTTGTCTTGTTATTTCGGTAAACTTGATAATAGTCTGATCTATATTGAAATCGTGAGCCTGTGGCTATTGCCAGGCAGATAATGTTATATGGTATCGGGTTGCACGCTGCAACAGATATGATTAATGTTATATGGAATTGAATTGCACGCCGCAACCGATATGATTAATGTTATATGGGATCGGATTGCATGCCGCGACAAATAGGAAATATGGGCACGAGGTGTCGGGGAAAATATGATGGTTTTTATTATTGGCACGTGAACTGTCCGTGCAGATGATAATTTAAATAAGGGCACGAGGTGCCGTGGAAATATGAGAGTGGACTGAAACCCGTGTTATGAAAAATATGAAAGTGGGTTAAGACCCGTGTTACAAAAAATATGAAAGTGGGCTGAGACCCGTATTTTATGATTATGAAATGAGGTGTGACGGGGTGACTTTTATTTGAAAGAATGTTATATTCGAAAGATATTTATTTGACAGGATTATATTCTAGAGATTTTTATTGAAAAACTTATAGATGAAAGGTGTATATTTTGAAGGGCTTGATTATTGGTTGTACTTGTGTTCATTATTTGTTCTTGCTACTTTGTTGTTTACATTACTAGTTGATTATTGTTGCTATCACTGCTATTTGTTTTCTATTACTTTTGTATACTATATTGCACAGGTTATTAGACTAGTGAGTGTCTTGCCTGTACCACGTCACTACTCCACTGAGGTTAGTCTTGATACTTACTGGGTACTGACTGTGGTGTACCCATACTACACTTCTGTATATTTGTGTGCAGAGCCAGGTATTAAGATATCGGACTCGATCAAAGTTAGAGTGTGATCGCAAGGACTTAAGGTAGAGCTACTTGGTCGTCGCAGTCCTTTGGAGTCTTTCCATTTTTATTATACTATTAATTTCTTATTCAAACAGTATTTTATATTCGGTCCTCGAGATCATTCCATATATTTAGTTAGTGTTCCTGACTCAGTCTTACCAGTCTTAGGAGATTGTTTGAATATTTCCACTGTTGATTGTGACACTTATATTAAATTAAATGTTTGAAAAGAAAATGGCTTGAATTGTTATTATAATAGGCTTACCTAATCTTAAGCACTAAGTTCAATCCCGACGCCTGTGGTGGAATTTTGGGTCGTGACAGTCCCAACAGAATTTTAAACTATTCGGATTATGTAATTAAGTTGGGTGATCAAATAAGCAAAGAATGCTACAAGAGAGCCTGATGATCACAACTAACTTGTAGAACGTAATATGTGAAATGTTCAGGCAAATAACATGAAGGTTCTAAATCCAACATGTAAGCATCAATGACAAATGAGAATAAGCTAATCTTCAAATTAGTAAGGCAAATATACTTCACATGATGAGGGCCAGGACTTATTCTAGTTGACATAGAGAGAATAGGCTAGACATATATTGGAATTCACCCTAGGAGTCTTAAGCAGTCAGTGAGCAAACAACATCAGAGCAAAGAAACAAGTCTGCCTGGGAATTGTAACAATATTAGCATGGGGAATCCATATAATCACAATGTGATTTCAGGGAGGTAACAGGTTGTACATGAAAGTCTTAGCAAACACACATTCAAATAAATTCTGGGCATGCATTAATTCCCTAAGAGAATCTAAGTCATGGATTCATGATAAGCAATAGACCTTAAGTAATCAGTTATACTTAAACATGAAGATGAGCAATCAATTAGGTTGGACACCTATAATGGGCATGTATTAAGGCTAATCAGTGGCAAAAGAACATATTAGGCTAAGCATTTAGACAGTATTGTCACATGATTTGCATAGAAACAACAAGTTATGTATAAGGATTCAAGAGGAAGAGAGTAATTCTGAGCAAGGACATAGTTTCCTAAGGGTTTTAGTACAAGAAATCAAAACACGGTGCAACAAGCATCAATCCGGTTTTAATTACGAATCAGGCATGCATCATGAATCAACTTAGCTAGCCACATATAAGTTGAAATCATGTCCTGAATAGAATTGAAGCTAGTGGAACTACAAAGGAGTACTAAACAAGGAGAATTGTATACTAAGTGGCATAATATCGAAATTAACTTAGGGAAATCCAAGTAACACTAGCGCACATAACATAAACTTATACAGAAAGAAGTAGAATTGTGAGAGTATAAGGTACTAGCCAGTTACAAACAAAGCGAATAAAGAATGAGAAACTCAAAATCTCAGGAATAGCAACAATTGTAGGAGAATAATGAAACCTCAAATCTCCAGTGTTTCAGAGTTCACAAGAGCCTCGAAGTGGGCTCCATGCAGTGCTTGCACCAGAAGAGGCTAATGAACAGATTCTGGTAGCCTTGGCTTTCAGCCGGTCAAAATTGAAGTCTTAAAATAGTATAGAATGAGTGAGAGTAAGAGAATATCACATGTACATGAACAAAAAGAGTAAAATATCACATGCAATTAGTATGTAACCAGAAAGGAAAGAAATCAAACTCCAAACCCTAGTTATGATTTAATACTCAAAACTCGGCCAACTGGTATGAAGAATCAGGCCCCTTTTCATGTACATTGACGGAATATTGTCCAAATCTCCAAGATTGAGGTTGACTCCAGTCCGATATAGAGATGGTATTTGCCAAAATTGGGCAAATACCTAACTAATACCATAAACGTATGACTAGTAGCGGAGAAACATAGATATGGTAAGCAAATAATATGCGGGGCGGGGCGTTTGAAGTGGGTTGCGACCGGGTCAGTCATAGGGGTCGTTTGGATTGGGCTTGCTTGGCGTGTGGTCTGATAGATTGAGTCCGAAATTGGCTCCAAATTAGGCTACAAATTAAATACGCGAAAAATAATTTATAAGAGGTAATTAGCAAATAATAAAAATATTATTTATGTAGTAATATGACTTTAACATAACAATTTAACACTATACAAATATAAAAATGCTATTTGGCACAAATAATATAATAAAATATAATTATGCGCAGCATATAGGCTATTACTGCAAAATTATGTAAAATAGCTTAAAAATAATTATATAAAATAAAGTAAAATATTATGAAACATATATATGGATGAAAATAACAAATTTGGATGATTAAGTCATTACAAAATAATTTAAAAGGGGAATTAATATATATTCAAGTAATTAAAATGCATGAAAATCCATCTTAAAGGTTCAAAATTATGAAAAGTCATGAAAATTATTTATATAAACCTTGTAAATTAGGTAATAATTCAAAATAAAGTATATGTGATACTTATAAAAATATGAGGGAAAAATTGGGTATCAACAGCTGCCCCTCTTTATCCAAGAATGATGAAAGAGTTACCGGGTAAAGAAAATGATGACCAATTTTGTCCGAAATGAGTGGGGAATGAAATAGGGGACGAACCCTAGTTCTTGAGTTGCCTGCATATCCCTGGTGTTACGGAAATTAGGCTGTGTGTAGTTCTGGATCCAACGGCGAACGGAACCGATGGAATTGTTATAAGAGTGGTCGTATGTTTCGAAAAGGATATTTGGATACGATATTCTTGTGATCAATGGATGATTTTAGGTGGAGCTATGAATGCGAATTTGATCATTGCAGATGTATAAGGCATATATTTGAACGTTTATAGAACAAGGGGTAATCAATTTCTGATTATCGGTTACGTTTGAGGTGATCGAAAGATGTGAATGTTGTGAATGGAAACCGGAGCGAGAATTGCTCCTGTTTGTAGAACGGTTACCTCCCGAGTTACCTGTAAAACTTAAAAACATGATCCACATGAATATATATGGGTTATTGCAAAAATATAAACACGATGCAAATTCCCTGCGGACCATGAGAGTGTTCTTTGGACGATGAGGATAATGTCCTTAGACTATGACGTCCTGGGCCATGAAGCGTATGGTAAGGGATTCGCAGGCCATGAAATGGTGTCCTCGGGCCATGAGGATGATGCCTATGGACTATGACACCTTTGAATAATAATATAAACTTTTGAGAGATCCTTTGGCCATGGCATGATGTCTTTGGGATGTGAGGATGATGCCTTCAGACTATGGGCCTTCGGACAACGTGTCGATATTTCAGCCTATGAAATGCAAAGATGCGGTGATATCGATCATTTGATAGAGCAAATAGGTAATGCTTTGTCATATGCGAGAGCGAGACGGGACAAGGCTTAGTCTTGTATGAAATGAGGGTAATGCTTAGCCCGATGCAAAGAGTGGAGACAATTCTTAGTCTCATGCAAGGAAAGGTAGTGCTTGGCCTTATACAGTATGGACGCAGCGTTTAGCCTTATGCAAGGAACGGAGACAGTGCTTAGTCTCATGTAAGAAAAGGCAATGTTTAGCCTTATGCAGTATGGAGGCAGTGCTTAGCCTCATGCGGAGAATGGAGATAGTACTTAGTCTCATGCAAATAAAGGCACTGCTTAGCCTTATGCAATAATGGAGGCAGTGTTTAGCCTCGTGCAAAGAATGGAGACAATGCTTAGTCTCACACAAGAAAGGCAGTGTTTAGCCTTATGTAGTATGGAAGCAGTGCTTAGCCTCATGCGGAGAATGGAGACGGTGCTTAGTCTCATGCAAAAAGAAGGCAATGCTTAGCCTTATGCTATAATGGAGGCAGTGCTTAGCCTCATGCAAAGAATGGAGACAATGATTAGTCTCACGCAAGAAAGGCAATGTTTAGCCTTATGCAGTATGGAGGCAGTGCTTAGCCTCATGCAGAGAATGGAAACAATGCTTGGTCTCATGCAAATAAAGGCAGTGCTTAGCCTTATGCAAAGAATGAGGGAAGTGCTTAGCCCTGTGCAAGAAGTGTAATTATTAAATGCGAGAGGGCAAAGTATTTCTTAGCTTGGCGCGTTTGTTCTTGGACGACCTTGTTATATTCCTTGTGTTTGTATCCAAAGGAAAATTGTGAGTTTGGAGGGGCAAAGGTTGGTTCGTGCTCTCGGTTCCTTGATTTTCCTTTGTTCCTATTTTGAGGTCCTGTTTGAGTCACCCCGGGTAATGTCTGGCTACCACGAAAAATGAATTTTCGAAAAACATGCATTTGTGATAAATTATTTATATAAAAATATAGTTGTTTGAAATATGTGATAATGCATGAGAGCAAATAATTTTTTTGAATTGATGATTGTGACATGCGTTTGGGACATTGCAACCTCCTTAACTCGGAATTTTGAGGATCCTCCTCAAAATTCTACCCCGGTTTAAATACATATTTATGACGATACATTCCTTGACAATTCTAAATACGATGAGATCGGGCCAACTCGATATCTTGCCCCAATTTCTGATCATAGGGGGGAATAAAGATCTTATTATGATGTGACCAAACCCACAGGGCTGCCTACGTATCCCTTCTTAAACAGGAATCAGGTCAAGCGTAGTTCAAGTTACATCAAATAGAAAGTGAAAACATAGCCTTAAACATAGTATCTCTTGACTGCGTATGGATTGATAGGTTTTGGCCAAATCTCTCCATCCATCTCTGCAAGTATAAGGGCTCTTCCTGTTAGTACTAGGTGAACCATATAAGGGCCTTGCTAGTTAGGTGAGAATTTCCCTTTTGCTTCATTCTGATGTGGGAAGATTCGTTTCATCACCAATTGCCCCGGTGTTAATTGCCTTAACCTAACCTTTTTATTGAAAGCTCTTGACATTCTGTTCTAGTAGAGTTGACTGTGACATGCTGCTTTCATAGTTTTACCATCATTGAGAGCTAGTTGTTCATACCGGTTCCGTATCTATTCCGCGTTGCTGAGCTCAACCTCTTGTATGATCCTTAAGGAAGGAATTTCCACTTCGGCAGGGATAACGACCTCGGTACCATAGACCAGTAGGTAGGGGATTTCCCCAATGGACGTGCGAATAGTGGTGCGATACCCGAGCAAAGAAAACGATATCTTTTTGTGCCATTTCTTGTAGTTGTCCGCCATTTTCCTTAATATCTTCTTGATGTTCTTGTTGGCAGCCTCTACTGCTCCATTCATTTGTGGCTTGTATTATGTAGAGTTCCGATGCTTGATCTTGAATGTTTCGCACATAGATCTCATCAGGTCACTATTAAGATTGACGGCGTTGTCAATAATGATTGACTCAGGTACTCCAAATCGACAAACAATGCGGTCCCGAACAAAATCTGCTACGACCTTCTTAGTTACAGGCTTATAGGATGCGGTTTCAACCCATTTTGTGAAGTAGTCTATAGCCATCAAAAATGAACCTATGTCCATTTACAGTAGCGAGTTCGATTGGTCCGATGACATCATGCCCCAAGTAGAGAAAGGTCAGGGCAAACTCGTTGTATTCAGTTTGTTGAGTGGTACTCATATTATATCAGCATGTATTTGGCATTGGTGATACTTTTGAACGTATTTGATGCAGTCTGTTTCCATAGTCATCCAAAAATACCCCGCTCTTAATATCTTATTGGCCAAAAAACCATTTATGTGGGGTCTGCATGTTCCGACATGTATTTCTTCGAGCAATCTAGATATCTCCTTGGCATCGACATATCACAATAATCCCAAGTCAGGAGTTCTTCTATACAAAATTCCTCCACTTTGAAAGAAATGATTGGCCAATATTCGGAGCATGCGCTTCTAAGTGTGTGTAGCATTCTCTGGATATTCTCCCTTTTCCAAGTATTCCTTGATGTCGTGGAACCACGGATTTCTGTCAAACTCTTCTTCGACATGAGCACAATAAAATGACTGCTTATGAATTCCTATTGGGATAGGATTGATGAAATTCTTGTCTGGATGTTGTATCATGGAAGACAAGGTGTCTAATGCATCTGCAAACTCATTCTGAGTCCTTGGAACATGTTTGCATTCTATCTTTGTGAACCTCTTGATTAACTTTTGTACACAATGCAGGTATGGTAATATTTTGGTGTTCTTGGTAGCCCATTCTCCTAGAACCTGGTGCACCAATGAATCAGAATCTTCCTATTTTGCCATATTATTGGTGCACGGGAACCTGAGTTTTGCAGATACTGGGTAATGTTGACTGGTTTTTGATACTAAGACAGCTCTGATGCCCACTCCCTTGAAGTTTTCTGCTCCGTCGAAGAACATCCTTCTACCGTCGTATGCTTAGATAATGTCTTCTCCTACAAATAAACCTCTTCGTCGGGAAAATACATCTTCAATGATTCATATTCTCCGTCTATGGGATTTTCTGCCAAGTGATCAGCCAATGCTTTCTCTTTGACTGCCTTCTGAGTTTCGTAGATGATGTCGAACTCACTCAGCAGTATCTGCCACTTTGCTAACTTACCCATAGGCATGGGTTTCTGAAAAATGTATTTTAGTGGATCCATCCTTGATATGAGATATGTAGTGTATGCACAAAATTAATGTCTCAAAGTCTGGGCTATCTATGTCATAGCATAGCAAGTGCGTTCCAACAAAGAGTATTGGGCTTCGTAAGGCGTGTACTTCTTGATCAGATAATAAATCGCTTGCTCTTTCCTCTCAGTTTCGTCATGTTGCCAAGAATATAGCCAAAGGCTCCATCCAACACGGATAGATAAAGCAGCAGGGGGTCTTCCTGGTTCTGGCGGGACCAACACGGGCGGTTTAGATAAATACTCCTTGATTTTGCTGAAGGCTTTCTGGCATTCTTCGGTCCAACTTGTTGCAGCATCTTTCCTCAGCAATTTGAATATTGGCTCATATATCACCATTCATTTTGCTATAAAACGGCTCATATAATTGAGGCGTCCTAGAAAACGCATCACATCTTTCTTATTCTTTGGTGGTGGAAAGTCATGGATAGCTTTGATTTTTAACGGGCCTAACTCAATACTTCGGCGACTGGCGATGAAACCTAACAACTTTTCAGCAGGGACTTCAAAGGCACATTTTGCAGGGTTCAACTTCAAATTGTATTTTCGAAGTCGATCGAAAAATTTCTCCAGGTTTGCTATGTGATCCGAACTACTTTTAGACTTGATGATAACATCATCCACGTACACTTATATTTCTTTGTGTATTATGTCATGGAAGATAGTCGTCATGGCTCTCATGTAGGTGGACCCAACATTCTTCAATCCAAACGGCATCATTTTGTAACAATATACCCCCCATGGTGTGATAAAGGCGGTCTTTTCAGCATCTTCTTCGTCCATCTAGATCTGATGATATCCTGCGAAAACTTCACAAATGATTGGAGTTCATGCTTGGCACAATTGAAGATTAGTATGTGTATGTTAGGCAATGGGAAATCATCCTTAGGACTTGCTCTGTTCAGATCTCAGTAATCGACACATACTCTAACTTTCCCATCTTTCTTTGGAACCGGCACAATGTTGGCTAACCAGGTCAGGTATTCGACCACTCAGAGAAGTGACCTCCTCTTTTATCTTTAAACTCATATGTGGTTTGAATTTCCTGAGCTTCTGTTTTACCGGTGGACACATAGGATTGGTGGGCAGCTTGTGAGCTATTATAGATATGCTTAACCCAGTCATATCGTCATAGGACCATGCAAAAATATCCTCATGTTCCTTTAGGAACCTGACATACTCTTCTTTCTTTGACGGTGATAGCTGAATGCTTATACGAGTTTCCTTGACTTTTTCAGAATCCCCTAAGTTAATGGCCTCAGTTTCCTCCAAATTAGACTTTGGTTTGTTCTCAAAATTCTCTACTTCTTTGATGATTTCCTCAGGTATTACATCATCTTCCAGATCTTCCGAATCGTTGTCCTTGTGTTGATTTGTCTCATTACATGTCACAGTTGTAGGTTATCAGGATATGTAATAATTATGCTAAAATGAATGTAGAAAGATAATCATAAATATGAAAAGAAGTAATGCATTAATAAAACATTAAAATGTCAACAAGTACAACTCGATGGCTCGAGTAATTATTTCAAAACAAAATACTGAAAATGTCTTAAATGCTCAAAACAATTTGAAATTAAGTCATGTTAATTTGTCGTGCTACCCAGGAACTCTGCGAGCCCAGGATGGTGCAGTTGTCCAATTCTTGAGAACATCTCCTTCTTCTATTGTCTGAATGGTAAGGTCTTCCTCTTCCTCCTCCTCCTCCTCCTCCTCCTCCTCCTCAACAACAATTGCACTGCAATCCATGTCTTTTTCATCCAGAAACAACTTTCTCATGCTGGCCAAAATCTCATCTTCCGCGGATCCCCATATTATGTCAGCCTGACAGAATGTCTAGTGTAGAGGTGGTACAGGTTGTTCCATCGGATAATAATAGGCGCGCCATAGCAGTATCCAATCCTGATGTTCTTGTACGTTATATTCATACCCGAGTCCAAAGGTCGTACCATGATACTGAAGTTGTATGGGTTTAGTGAACCCCTGAAGCTTTTTGCCGAGACCCTTGCCTGGTTTATATCTCGTCCATAACAATATGTTTTCTATCTTCTTACTCCACCATCGATCATTTTCAATTGCATGTACCCGCTCAATGCGGTGATATGTTTCTCCACCCAAATTTCTCTTGTTTTTGATGACTGGAACGGTCTGGTTGGTGTAGATAGGGTTGCTTCTATCTCCATGAATGATCACTTCCTGATGATTCCATTCGAACTTCATAGCTTGGTGTAGCGTAGAAGCCACTTCCCCATCTGCATGTATCCATGGTCATCCCAACAACATGTTGTAAGTAGTATATATATCTAGCACTTGGAACTCAACATCAAACCAAGTTAGACCAATCTGCAGATCAAGGTTGAATTCCCCGATAGTGGCTCTCTGAGATACGTCAAATGCCTTTATGTTCATGCTTCCCATTCGTATCTTGTGCAGACCCTTGCCTAATCTCTTCAGAGTGGTCAGTGGAGATATCTTTAAACTCGAACATCCATCTATCAGGACCCTGACAATGAACTTGTCCTCGAATTCCACTGTGATATGCAATGCCTTGTTGTGACTCAATACTTCTGGCGGTAATTCATCTTCGTGGAAAGTGATTTTGTGACTCTCCAGTACCTACCCAACCATGCTAGCCATCTCTCCACTAGTGATGCCGGTGGGTACATAAGCTTCACTCAACACTTTCATCAAGCCATTCTTGTGTGCGTCTGAATTTTGCAACAATGATAAAAACAAATAGATATCTAAGCAGGATCCTTATTCAAGTGGCCAACAACAGAGTATTTCCTTGCTTGTACCTTTCTCTAAAAGTCGTTAGTGCCAGTCTCAACAACAGGCGGTTTAGGTAAAGCTTCTTTGCTTGTTCCTCCCAGATTATCAGGCGTGTAAACTCTGCCAGTTCTAGTCATACCTTGCTTGGCATATGTTTCTTCTATTTTGGCTTTTCCCTTTCTTCTTGATTCCGCAACATAATCCCATGGGACGGTATCAAACTTGTAAGATGGTGTGGTTTCTAGCACTACAGTGAATGGTGTAGATATCTCAACTTCAAATTGGCGTGAGGGTGACCAGAGATGTTATAGGAGCGTCCCCCTCTCGAATGAGTCTGATGGACCCTTCTTGATGCCATTCCTTGTCAGTTTCTATCACGTTTCACTCCCTCACCTCTGTGATCCGGGAGAGGATTATTGCAAATATTCGGTGCAACTTCCTTTGCTTGTATAACCTTAATATCGATCAACGTCTGAACTTTGTCTTTCAACTGCAGCATTCCTCAACGGTATGACCTTTCATTCCTGAATGATAAGCACATGTTTTATTGGGGTTGATCCATTGGGAAGGATTTTCCACAACAACAGCAGGAATAGGGCTGACGTAACCAGCAGCCTTTACTCTTCATACAGTTGGGCTATGAGTTCAGCAATTGGGTGTATTGTATAGGAGTTCTACGGTTGAAATTTGGATGTGGCTTTGGGTAGTTTTGGCGGGTGGGTAGAGGTGAATGGTAATGTGCAGGTTGAGTGTTTTAGGTATGGTAGGTGGTGGAAGGGTATTAGTATTTTGGGGGTGAGGTTATATATGTGGATGGAGGTGTTTGGTACGTGGGGGGAGACTTAGGGCCCTGGGCTACCATCACATCACACACTTCTTTCTTCTTTGAAATACCTCCTGATTGCAAGGCTTTATTTGTGGTTTGCAGTGCCTCGAAATTAGACACCATCCCACTCTTGATTCCTTCTTCTAATATCTCTCCCAACTTGATGATGTGTGAGAATTTTTGATTCTCGATGACCATCAATCTTTCATAATACTGTGGATCTTGAGATCTAACAAAGAACTTGTTCATTTATTCTTCTTTGAGTGCTGGCCTTACCTTTGCGGCCTCTGATCTCCAATGAATAGCCTACTCACGAAGGTTTCTGTCGGCTTCTTCTTGAGGTTTTGAATATAGAAAATGTCTGGCCCATTTTCTATGTTGAACCTGAATCTGTCTATGAAGTCTGATGCCATACTAACCCAATTTGCCCACTTCTTTGGGTTTTGACTGATATACCAAGACAAGGCATCTCCTGTAAGGCTTCGCATGAACAACTTCATATGGATTTGTTCATTCCTACCTACTCCTACAAGCTTGTCATAGTATATTCTTATATGCACCTTCGGATCACCAATACCATTGAACATTTCGAACTTTGAAGGTTTGTAATCCTCTGGCAGTTCCATATCTGTAATACATAGATCTTCGTAATTCAGACCATCAACGCCTTTCCCACCTTCAACACTCTAGACTCTCCCCATGAGTTTCTTGAGTTCCTCTGCCATGTTTGTAATGAACATGTCCTTCTCAGTTCGTTTGGGTATGTATAGGGTTTGCTGTGGGGTATGGGGTAGGGTTTCCACATATATCAGATTGCTTTGATGAGTTTTTAGGACTTGGATATATGGGTGGTCGTTGGTTGAGTTTTATGGATCAGGAGTAGGTTACGGTGCATTCTGAGGAGTGTGATAAGTAGTGGTTTGCGGGTATTGAGTTGGATAATGGTGATGTTGTTGAGGGGTTTGCACTAGTGGTGGGTTAAGGTTCTGGGGAGATGCGGGATTATGATACTGGTATGGTGCAGGAGGATTTGGAGCTATAGGTGGTGGATCCTGGTTTTGTGTGTTTTGTGGCGGTGTTCGGTTCTGGGTAGTCGGGTTTTGCTGGTTGATATCGGGGATATTGAGAGTAAGGGAAAGGTTTTCCACATTTTGGACCTGCTTAAGCTCACCCTGTAGTTCCAGGATTTTCTTCTCCAAACGTAAGACCAACTCATTCTGCCCCGGAGTGCTTCTACCATCTGAAGTTTTAACATTTTCCGCCACAACAGCATTATCTTTTTGGATACTTAAATCATCCATTTTTCCTTTGCCCTTGCTTTTGCTTTTCGGGTTGCAAGGTGGAGGACCTCTGGATCTAGTGTGGTATGCTGATGATGCCAGTATGCACGAACCAACCTTTGGGAATGGGAATAATTAAAAGAAAGAGAAAGCAAAATGTAACCAAGTTAGTAAGGTGAAATAAAAGAGTGTTCACAATATTTAAACACGTTTCACAAAGTCATGCAAATATTCACGTCCTAATTTGGGGGACCTCATTGTGCTTGAGGTAAGCCTAAGAAACACATAGACTTGAAAAAAATAGATGCCAACTTTGCTTCATTTCATTAATGCGAAAATAAGCCAAAACAAACTTTCACTAAATCGACAATAATAATAAAGTCACTAATGGCATTAGGCCATATTACATCGAAATCTAATCTAAGCTATGAAGCAGTAAAGAACATTATCTCCTAATCTTCTTGGTCCGTGAAGGACCTTCTCCATGCTTGGCTCTCATGACCCCATCAATCATGTTCCCCAGATCGCACATATCCAGCAATAAGTAAGCATTTGCCAGCTTTCCTCCTTCATCGCCGTCCATGCCCTAAAAATCCCAAAGTTTTTTCCTCATCTTCCCTTCTAGCTCCATTAGCCCTTTCTCTAAGCATTCTAACCTGTCTGTCGACTTAGTGGCAATCTCCTTCCATTCCCTTATTGCCTTCATGTTTACTTTGTGTTGCTCCAGATAATTGGCTTCGGACTCGAACACCCTTTTGCGTAGCCTCTTGTATTTCACTTATGCTTCAGCTACTTCATCTATGATCCTATCCTTCAGATTGACTCCTAGTTTGATGTCCCCAGCTAAATTTTCTTCTAACCATGATAGATAGTAGTACATATGGCCGACGTGATACATGTTTGGCTCAATAGTTCCTCCTTCCACAATGATCTTTTGGTTCCACATGTGTTGTGCTTCGAACTTAAATAGGATGACATATCCCTTGAAATATGCCTTGTACTGAACCATGCTGGAAACCCAAGGTATGACTTATTTTCTTCCAACTTGCCTCATTACCCTTATGGGAGTGTGATGATAGATGCCTCGCAGCCCGATAAGTACCAAGTGAGTAGTCCCTTTTGATCTGATAATGAACTCACTACTAGGAAACCATTCAAACATCCAATGCACCTGTTCGTCTGTCAGATTGCTGAAGAAATGCACCCAACTTACAATATTTCAAGGCTTTGCAAACCTGTCTGGAATAAATGTCATTTTCTTTGGGTGATGGGTGGCTATGTAGTCATTCAGTGGCCTTCGCAGAAGCTGTTGACGATACTCACCCCTCTGAAAGTGTTCCAACAGCTAGACTTGTAGCAATAGATTGCTACCCTCAAAGTGTCCAAACCATGCTTGCACCGATCTAGAGCATGGTACATCCCAGTTAAGATCGTTGGGATGATAGTATAAGTTTGCCCTTCGATACCATTCATTAAGGTCTTGGCGACCATGTCTAAGCGAGTATGAATTATTCCTCCTTACATCTAAAAGATCAACAACCCCAGGAAGCAGATAATGAAAACATAAACCCGACGATGCACCCATCCCAAAGAAGTAATGGCTAGTCCATCATGAAGAAGATGATATAAATTGCTATGCCCATAACACTCGTAAAGAAACTCAAAAGGAATGTATGATTTCTTTACAGAGAGCAGTTCATCATTCTTCTTAAAATCCAACATTTTTAGAAAATAGCGGGGAGTGCAATTTTCTGGCACTAGCAGTCCCGGACTATCCCTTGGTAACTTGGTGAAACCCCCTATTTCTTCCAGGAGAGGAGTCATTTCCATATTGCCAAATCGAAACATAGCTCTTTTCTCATCCCAGAACATGGCAGCAGCCTTAATCAATTCTCAATTTGGTTGAATGTTCAGCAAAGATGGCAGGTCACCAAGTCCTCTCCTCACATGATTTCTATCACAAGGTACAAGGTCTTTCCACCAGTCAAGTAACAAAAGAGGGATATTCTGGACCATACCACCGGATTTCGTGCTTCATTTCTGCAAACAAATAAGAGTTGGCCCTTTCCCCTTCCAAATTCGACTACTTACGCAATAATGATTAATATGTTGGCACATTTTCTCCAAGTAATGCACATAATATGCTAGTGTCCATTGGGATTGTGGAAATCCCGTCGGACTTTGGACAAGGTTTTATCTAAGTGGGTTGTTACGTCAATGACGTCTTAATTCGTACTAGGTTTAGCATGATGCATGTACATTTTAAATCAAAGCGTGGTTTCTAGCAAGGTCTAGACTGGTACTCTCAAGTGGACAACTTGAGAGGGAAAGGCACGGCACCGTCGACTACACCGTTGATCGACTAGTCTACCGCAAATAAGGCTTTCCGATTTAAAAAAAAGGTTATTTCAGGAAAGCGCGGACACTCATCAAGCGTTGCTATATTGATAATAGGCACGAGTGGAGTATGATGTGGAACATGCTGTATGCAGAAATAGTAACACGTTGCCAAGTATTCGCATGGTAAAAATACATAAAAGTACTAAATAACATAATAAAGGTGAACATGAAAAGAAGGCAAAAGAAAAGAAAGACAAAAAGAGAAGTCAGTTTAGCTCAGGAAAATGTGCGAGGACATAATGAAGCAAGTAGGCAAATAAGGATGGGAGAATCATGATAGTAATCTTAAACACGATGAAACAAATGAGAGAGGGCATACATGTCATAGAAAATAAAGGAGAATGGGGGAGGGATGTGCATGTCATAATAAAGGGGAATAAGGGGGAGAGATGTGCATGTCGTAGCAGTTTAAATAAATAAAGAAGAATAAGGGAAAGGATGTGCGTGTCATAGAAATTTAAACAAATGTAGGAAGATAAAGGAAATAATCCACATAAGTGAAATTTGTTATGGTAAGAGCCTAAGTATATCCCCAGCAGATTCGCCATGTTGTCGCGCCCTATTTTCTTACGAAAGTGGGTTTTGACCTGTGACAACTCTTTTAAAATGGGTATTAAAAGAAAAGAGTTGCCACCTAATAATTTTTAACGTGCATTAGGGCACATATTTGCAAATAACTTTGTTTGACTAGTCCGTGTCACCAAGGATCGGGTAAAAGCTGAAATTACCTCAAAGAGAAGGCGTTATGTACTCTTTGAGGTCCATAACTGTGGGTCCTGGCCGAATTTTAAACTATGAGGATTATGTAATTAAGCTAGGTGATCAAATAAGAAAAGAATGATACATAAGTTGGAGATGCTTATTATGACACATAAGAATCAATATAGATCTTTAATGATTACAAGTGTACAACGGCGTTGGTCTACATTAAATAACTGGGTGTAAATATCAAGCATTTAAAGAAAGGGAGGGGGTCCTAAGTTTTTTAGCCTAAAGAATCACCCTGTGCAACATAAATAATACTTCGCAACTCACTTGAGGCAAGGGTTGCTCATATTATTCAGCGGGCATAGACTATTATCTCTTGCTACCCAATTACTATGTTGAAGTTGTTACTCAAAGATGCTCTAATTAAGTTCTAAATCGTATCATGTGTGTGCACTACCCGTCCCATACCTATGGTCCAGGAGCAATTAGACCTACTATTTGGGTGGTTTTAGACTTCACGTAGGTTGCTCGAAATGATAAAACTAATCGCACATTCAAAACAAATAGGACTGCACATAAAGACAATTAAAGGCCCAAGTTAGCCTTCACACATAGGCAACAAATGCACGCAACAGAATAAGCAGTACATAGTTTAGGGAATTAAGATGCATTAAAGTCGTTAAGTCCTATAGGCATGATCTCTATATGATTCAAGTATTATACTGGCAGTGCTTGCTGTTTCTGGACAAAAGAATCTATAGATGACAGGTGTTATAAACCTATATACATGATCTCTAAATTATTTATGCAATGAGGCAGTAAAACTGTTTGAAGGCTTAGCATTAACGATGTTTTCTTTATAGACATGCTTTCTGACGAGGGATAATATTCCATAGGCGGGATTTGACAAGTGATCTTGATTTTATGATACTTTATTCCTATAGGCATATCATCTAGGCGGGGCAGTGTAATGAAAATAACAGAAGTAGTCGATTAATTAAATAGTTAAGACCCTATAGTCATGATATCTAGATGAGCGTTAACAAAGGCATGTATTATTGCATCATATAGGCATGTTGTCTAATAACTAAACAAGTAGTTATTGGCGTTTGGTTCTTGTAGACATGCTGCCTAATAGTGCACAACAATAGACATGGAAACAGATACAACACTTACTCAAACTAACATGCCTTGCATAGTGTACAGGTATTAGACAGGTTAAGTGGAGTGTGTGATTTTGTCATGACCCAACATCCTAACCTATCGTGATGGCGCCTATCGTGGTACTAGGCAAGCCGACATTTATGAAATAACTCCAACACTTAACAAAAAACAGATTTAAAACAGATTAAATGATAACAATTTATCATAAATAGGATAGAAAATCCAAAATACGATGCGAAAATTCCCAACAACGGGGTGTCACTAAGTACATGAGCTTCTATACATAATCATTCTAAAAAACACTGTCTAATATAGTCTGAAACTAAATACAATAAGCGTATAGATAGGGAAGGAGTAACAAGATTTGTGAAACACCGACATCTACCTCGAGATCTCCATAAGATCAATTATGCATGGAAATCAGCACTCACTGCGTCCGGTAACACCTAGATCTGCACACGAAGTGCAGGGTGTAGTATGAGTACAACCAACTCAGCAACTAATAATACTAAATAAAGAACTGAAAGTAGTGACGAGCTTCACAGTTATAGTTCAATTATAGTGATTTGAACATAAGGAAGTACGCATGCTTTCAAGTTCGACAATTAAGGCCAAAACAGTAATTTCATGTCAAGAATAGAGTGTAATATCTTCCAGAAATTATAAAGCCAGTGATACATGGCATCCAAGTGCAACAAATATGAAATCAAATTCATCCTCTCAGGGCCACAGTCACTCAGCCTTCCCATTCACTCAGTACTCGGCACTCGCACTCAGTAGGTACCTACGCTCACTAGGGTGTGCAGACTCCGGAGGGCTCCTTTAGCCCAAGCGCTATAATCTGCACGGACAAATCACGTGCCGCATGGATAACTCGCGTGCTATAATATAATATTTGGATCCACACAGACAACTCACGTGCTGCACGGACAACTCACGTGCTATAGTATAATATCTGGATCCACACGGACAACTCATGTGCTACACGGATAACTCACATGCTATAGTATAATACCTCACAATCTGACCCTCGACCTCACTCAGTCCTCAACCTATCTAGTCTCTTGGGATCTCAGAAGTCATAATAAGCAGCCCAGATAGCAATGATATGATACATCAAAAATGAACAATAGAGACTGAGATGTAATATACAAATAAACTGTGATTGAGTACAAATAACAATTTAGCAGATAATTCAACATGTACACGACCTCTGTGGGTACCTATAATGCTAACATGTAGTCTAACATGATTTGTGGTTAGCTTTCTCTAATACATAGAGAATGTATAGATAACAATAGGTTATACAACTACACGGTTCCACGTAATTGGACCAGGTCGCAATCCCTACGGTGCACGCCCATACGCCCGTCACCTAGTATGTGCGTCACCTTAAAGCCAAATACATGACATGAAATACGGGGTTTCGTACCCTCAGAACCAAATTTAGAACTATTACTTACCTCAGTCCAAGCAAATCTCTATTCCAACATACATTTGCCTCGCGAAACGGCCTCCTAATTCCTCGAATCTAGGCATAAACAATGTGATATAATCAATGTGTGCTAAAGGAATCAACTCCATAAGAAAATGCTAAGTTATTAGTCAAAATCAAAAATCGGCTCAAAAGCCGTCTCCGGGGCCCATGTCTCGCAATTCGATAAAAGTCACCAAACCCGAAATCCCTCTCAACCACGAGTCTAACCATACCAAATCTATCAAAATCTGACACCAAATCGTCCCCCCCAAATCCCCAAATGAACTCTCCAAATCCCTAGCCTCAAACTCCTAATTTACACCTTAAACACATACCAACTAGGTGGAAACATCAATAAGGAAGCAATATTATTGATCAAAAGTAAGCACAATGGACTTACCTCAATAATCCCCTCGAAAACCCTCTCAAAAATTGTCTAAACGTCCTTGAAATGTTAAAAGTGAAGCCAAAATCGCAAACCCTTGCTTTTAAACATTCTGTCCAGCACTTCCACTTCTTCGGACACTTAACCGCATCTACGGCATCGCATAAGCGACCACAATTCTGCTTCTGCAGTGAACCACTGGAACTGGGCCTCCGCTTCTATGGTCATTGCCCCCGCATTTATGCCATCGCAGGTAAGGAATTGCCCATCACACCTACGCAAAATTTTGCTTTTGCGCCCATCACTCCGCTCCTGCGACCACGCAGGTGCGGAAAAATCTTCGCACCTGCGACCACTGCCCTCCCCACATCTGGCTGCATCTGTGCTCCTCAGCTCATACCTGGGAGCTCGCACCTGCGATCAAAGCTCCGCAGGTGTGATTAAACCAGCAGACTTCAGCAGTCCTCCAACTTCAATTCGATCTGTTAACCATCCGAAATCACCTGAAGGCCCCCGGGACCTCAACCAAACATATCAACAAGTCTTTAAACCTCATATGAACTTAATCGATCCTTCAAACCACCTCGAACAATATCAAAAACACAAATCACACATAGATTCAATCCTAATGAACTTTAAACTCCCAATTTATACAAACGATGCTGAAACCTATCAAATCCCATCCGATGGACACCAAATATTGCATACAAGTCACAAATGACACCACGAACCTAATACAAACGATGCCGAAACCTTTCCAAAAATTCAACTTTTGCCATTTCAAGCCTAATTCCACTACGGACCTCTAAATCATAATCCGGACACGTTCCTAAGTCCAAAATCATCTAAAGCTAACAGAACCATCGAACTCCATACCGGAGTCATTTACACAAAGATCATCATCCGGTAAATCATTTTAACTTAAGCTATCAACCGTGACACTAAGTGTCTCATTTCATCCTGAAATCTCACCGGACCCGAACCGACTACCCTGGCAAGTTACATAATAGCTATAAAGCACAAAATGAGTAGTAAATAGGGGAACGGGGCTATAACTCTCAAAACGACCGGTCGAGTCGATACATCCTCCCTCTCTTAAATAAATGTTCGTCCTCGAACGGGTCTAGAAACATACCTGAAGTCTCCAATAGATGTGGATATCTGCCCTGCATCTCCCGCTCGGTCTCCAAAGTAGCCTCCTCAACTGGCTGACCTCTCCATTGCACCTTTACTGAAGCTATGTCCTTTGACCTCAACTTTCGAACCTGCCGATCCAAAATGGCCACCGGCTCCACATCATAAGTTAGATCACCATCCAACTGGACTGTGCTAAATTCCAAAACATGAGACAGATCGCTGACATACTTTCGAAGCATAGAAACATGAAATACTAGATGCACACTCGACAAACTAAGTGGCAAGGCAAGCTTGTAAGCCATCTCCCCAATCCTCTAAAGTATCTCAAATGGCCTAATATATTGAGGGCTCAACTTGCCCTTCTTCCCGAACCTCATAACATCCTTAATGGGTGAAAACTTGAGCAGTACCTTCTCCCCTACCATGTCAGCAACATCACGGGCCTTCCTATCGGCATAACTTTTCTGTCTAGACTGCATCGTGCGAAGCCGCTCCTGAATCATCTTAACCTTGTCCAAAGCATCCTGGACCAAGTCAGTACCCAATAGCCTAGCCTCCCCATGCTCAAACCAAACCATCGGATATCTACACCGTCTCCCATACAAAGCCTCATACGGAGCCATCTGAATGCTTGACCGGTAGCTGTTGTTGTAGGCAAACTCCGCGAGTGTCAGAAACCAATCCCAAGAACCCCCAAAATCAATGACACAAGCGTGTAGCATATCCTCCAATATCTAAATAGTGCCCCGATTTGAAATGATGGACACTGGCACGCCGTGGAGACAAACAATCTCTCGGATGTAAATCTCAGCCAACCGCTCTGAAATATAAGTAGTCCCAACTGAAATGAAGTGTGCGGGCTTGGTCAACCGATCCACAATCACCCAAATAGCATCGAACTTCCTTGAAGTCCGTGGGACCCCAACTACAAAATCCATGGTCATCCGCTCCCATTTCCACTCTGGAATCTTTAACCTCTGAAGAAATCTGCCTGGTCTCTGATGCTCATACTTTACCTGCTGACAATTGAGGAACCAAGCTACAAACCCCACTATATCCTTCTTTATTATTCTCCACCAATAATGCAGCCTCAAGTCCTAGTACATCCTCGTGGCAACCGGATGAATGGAATACCGCGAACTGTGGGCCTCCTCAAGAATCAACCCACGTAGCTCATCCACATTAGGCACACAAATCCGACCCTACATTCTCAATACCCCATCATCCCCAATAGTAACATATATGGCATCATCGTGCTGAACCATGTCTTTAAGGACACGCAAGTGAGGTGTCATCACACTAGTGCTCTGTGATACGATCATATAAGGAAGACCGAGAAACTATACAAGCTAGAACGTGACTGGGCTCCGAGATATCCAATCTAATAAACTGGTTGGCCAAGGCCTGAACATCCAAGGCTAAAGGCCTCTCTGCTACTGGTAGATATGCTAAACTCCCAAACTCTCCGCCTTGTGACTCAAGGCATCGGCCACCACATTGGACTTTCCGAGATGATATAGGATGGTGATATCATAATCCTTAAGCAACTCCAATCATCTCCGTTGCTGCAAGTTAAGATACTTCTGTTTAAACACATGTTGTAGACTCCGGTGATCGGTGAAAACCTCACAAGGAACACCATACAAATAGTGCCACCAGATCTTCAAGGCATGAACAATAGCTTCTAACTCAAGATTATGGACAGGATAGTTCTTCTCATGCACCTTCAGCTGTCTAGATGCGTAGGCAATCACCCTACCATCCTACATCAACACCGCGCCAAGACCAATGCACGATGTATCCCAATATACGGTATAGGACCCCGAACCAGTAGGCAACACCAGCACTGGGGTTGTAGTCAAAGTAGTCTTGAGCTTTTGAAAGCTCTCTTCACAATCCTCGGTCCACCTCAATGGAGCACCTTTCTGGGTCAATCTGGTCATAGGTGCTGCAACAAATGAGAAACTCTCTACAAATCGACGGTAATACCCCACCAAGCCAAGAAAACTCCGGATCTCCATAGCTGAGGACGGTCTGGGCCAACTCTGAACCGCCTCTATCTTCTTTGGATCATACCTTGATCCTCTCACTCGATACCACATGGCCCAAAAATGCCACTGAATCTAGCCAAAAATCACACTTCAAAAATTTTGCATA
Organism: Nicotiana otophora; assembly: GCA_000715115.1. NCBI lineage: Eukaryota > Viridiplantae > Streptophyta > Magnoliopsida > Solanales > Solanaceae > Nicotiana > Nicotiana otophora. Next base: position 96,446 of record AWOL01S0001444.1, read on the forward strand.
TAACTTCTCCTCCCTCAAGGTCTGGAGCACAGTCCTCAGGTGCTACTCATGATCCTCCCGGCTCCGGGAGTACACCAGAATGTCGTCAATAAACACAATGATGAAGGAGTCAAGATAGGGCTAAAATACACTATTCATCAAGTGCATGAATACTGCTGGGGCATTGGTCAGCCCATAAGACATAACAAGGAACTCATAATGACCATACCGAGTCCTCAAAGAAGTCTTTGGGATATCTGGCTCCCAAATTTTTAACTGATGATAGCCTGAACGCAAGTCGATCTTGGAGAACACCCTGACACCCTGAAGTTGATCAAATAGGTCATCAATATGTGGCAATGGATACATGTTCTTTACTGTGACCTTGTTCAATTGGCGATAATCAATGCACATTCGCATAGAACCATCCTTTATAAACAAGACAGGAGCACACCAAGACGACACACTAGGCCTAATAAACCCCTTATCAAGGAGTTCCTGAAGCTGCTCCTTCAATTCCTTCAATTCAGCCGGTGCCATATGATACGGTGGAATAGAAATGGGCTGAGTGCCCAGTGCCAAGTCAATACCAAAATCAATATCCCTGTCGGGCGGCTTGCCTGGCAGGTCTACAGAAAACACATCCAAAAAATCTCGCACCACCAGCACAGAATCAATAGCAGGAGTATCGGCTCCAAAATCCCTCACAAAGGCCAAATACGATAAACAACCCTTCCCAACTATTCGTTGGGCCTTCAAATATGAAATCACTCTGCTGGGAACATAGTCAAGAGAATCTCTCCACTCGATCCTTGGCAACCCCGATTGCCAATGTCACGATCTTAGCGTGACAATCCAGAACAATATGACATGGAGATAACCAATCCATACCCAAGATCACATCGAAGTCCACCATACTAAGCTATAAGAGATCGGCTCTAGTCTCTAATTCCCCAATAGTCACTACACACGACCGATATACACGGTCCACAACAATAGTATCGCCCACTGGCATAGATACACGAACAGATAAAACTAAGGACTCACGAGCCATATCTAGATAATGAGCAAAATACGATGATACATATGAATAAGTGGAACCAGGGTCAAATAATGCAGAGGCATCCCTATGGAATACTAATACAATACTTGTGATCACTGCAGCAAAGGCAACAATATCTGGTCTAGTAGGGAAAGCATAGAATCGGGCCTGACCGCCACCTACTCGGCCTCCCGCTCTAGAGTGACCTCTAGTTGTCTGGGCCCCACTCTGAGCTGGCTGAGTGGGTGGCGTAACTGCTGGTGCTGGTGCAATCGGCCGAGAACTTTGTTGTGGATTCCCACTCAATAACCTAGGGCAATCTCTCTTGATATGGCCGAAGTCTCCGCACTCGAAACAACCCCTTCTATGACAGAACTGCTACTCCGGATACCCCAAGGAGCTACCTGCATAAGCCTGAGTGGACGAGGCATGGTAAGAACTCTATGCTGGCAGTGCACTAAATGAAGACTGGCCTGAATAGGCACTGTAAGAACCGTGGCTAGCCGATGCACCACGATGGTTGGACGATCCATCTGGGCAGGCCTATAAGGACGACACCTGTTGTGGTAAGACTGTCCCCAGAAGGTACACCACCAAAACCGCCCAAACCTCGAGGCCTCTTGGACTCCCTCTCACCATTCTCCACGCTACAAACCATCTCTATCTGTTGAGCAATGTCAACCACCTCGCCAAAAGTGGTACCTGATACCCTCTCTCTAGTCATAAGAACCTGCAGCTGACACATGAGGCCATCAATAAACCTCATGATCCTCTACCTATCAATGGGAACCAACCAAACTGCGTGATGAGCTAACTCAGAAAACCTCATCACGTACTGGGTCACAAACATGCCATCATGCCGAAGCTGGTCAAACTGCCTGCGCAACTCCTCCCTACGAGACTACGGCACGGACTTCTCCAAAAAGCGAATGGAGAACTCCTACCATGTAAGTGGTGCTGCACCAACCGGCCTATGCCTCTCATAATCCTCCCACCATCTGAAGGCAGCCTTAGAAAACTAAAAAGTAGTGAACGAGACACCACTGGTCTCCGAAATACCTGTTGTATGAAGCATCCGCTGGCACTTGTCCAAGAAGACCTGGGCATCCTCCGACTCTGTTCCGCTAAAAGATGGAGGCTGAAGCCTCTCAAATCTCTCAAGTCTCCTCTGCTCATCATCAGTCAAAACGGGGACCACCGGAGCTTGAGCAGCTACAACCGGCTGGGCTGGTAGCACCTCCGGTGTCTGAAGTCCCTGCATCGCCTGCTCTGGAGTATGGGCAGTGGGGGTATGATTACCTCCCCCGGCTTGAGAAGTGGTTGGCGTGGACTGAGCCGATACCACCTGATCAAGGCCTGTACAAACCGTCAATATCTAGGCCAACGCCTTTTAAAGGCCTGGAATCACAATGGGCATAGTTTCTGCCTGAGCTGTCCCCACTGGCTCAACTACATCTGGGACCCGCTCCTGAGCTGGAGAAACTGGTGAATCTGCAGATACTGCTCTAGCTACTATATGAGCTGCACCTCTGCCTCTACTGCGACCCCTACCGCGTCCTCGGCCTCTCGTGGCTCTAGCTAGTGGTACTGGTGGTTGTCCATCATGTCCGGTAGCACGTGTCCTCACCATATGCGAGAGAATAAAATACATAATTTTAGTTACCGAAACTAACAAATATGCACGACAAGAATACAAGAATGTGAAATTTCCTAAATGTTCGGCAGCCTCCCGAAGATATGTACAGATGTCTCTGTACCGATCCGCAAGAATCTACTAACCCTGCTCATGACTCGTGAGACCTATGTAACCTAGGCTCTAATACTAACTTGCCATGACCCAACATCATAACCTGTCTTGATGGCGCCTATCGTGGTACTAGGCAAGCCAACATTTATGAAAAAACTCCAACACTTAACAGAAAATAGATTTAAAACAGTTTAAATGATAACAACTTCTCATAAACAGGATAGAAAATCCAAAATATGACGCAAACATTCCCAACATCGGGGTTTCACTGAGTACATGAGCATCTATACATCAACAGTCTGAAAAACACTATCTAATATAGTCTGAAACTAAATACAATAAATCGGAAAGATAGGGAAGGAGAAATAAGGTCTGTGAAATGCCGGCAGCTACCTCGAGATCTCCAGAAGATCAACTATTCGCGGAAATCAACACCCATTGCGTCGGGGAACACATGGATTTGCACATTTATTGTTCAATTACAGTGATTTCAACATAATGAAGTAGGCATGCTTTCAAATTTGACAATTAAGGCCAAAACAGAAATTTCATGTCAAGTTCAACTGAAATAGAGTGTAATATCTTCCAGAAATTATAAAGGCAGTGATACATGGCAGCCAAGTGCAACAAATATGAAATCAAATGCATCCTCTCAGGGCCACAGTTACTCAGCCTTCTCATTCACTTAGCACTCGGCACTCGCACTTAGTAGGTACCTGCGCTCACTAGGGGTGTGTGCAGATTCCGGAGGGGCTCCTTTATCCCAAGCGCTATAATCTGCACGGACAACTCACATGCCGCACGGACAAATCATTGCTATAATATAATATCTGGACCCGCACGGACACCTCATGTGATACACAGACAACTTATGTGCTATAGTATAATATCTAGATCCGCACGGACAACTCACGTGCTATAGTATAATACCTCACAATCAGGCCCTCGGCCTCATCAGTCCTCAACCTCTATAGTCTCTCAGGCTCTTAGCAGTCATAATAAGCAGCCCAAACAACAATGATATGATGAATCAAAAATGAACAATAGAGACTAAGATATAATATACAAATGATTTGTGACTGAGTACAAACATCAATTTAGCAGATAATTCAACATGTACACGACCTCTATGGGTCCTTACAATGCCAACACGTAGCCTAACATGATTTGTGATTACATTTCTCTAATACATGGAGAATGTATAGATAACAACAGATTATACAACTACACGGTTCCACGGAATTTGACCAGGTCGCAATTCCTACGGTGCACGCCCACATGCTCGTCACCTAGCATGTGCGTCACCTCAAAGCGAAATACATGACATGAAATTCGGGGTTTCGTACCCTCATAACCAAATTTAGAACTGTTACTTACCTCAGTCTGATCAAATTTCTATTCTTACAAACTCTTGCCTCACAAAACGGCCTCTGAATGCCTCGAATCTAGGCATATACAATGCGATATAATCAATACGTGCTAAGGAATCAACTCCATAAGAAAAATGCTAAGTTATTAGTCAAAATCAAAAATCGGCTCAAAAGCCGGCCCCCCGGACCATGTCTCGAAATTCGATAAAAGTCACCAAACCCAAAATCCCTCTCAACCACGAGTCTAACCATATCAAATCTATCAAAATCTGACACCAAATCGCCCCCCAAATCCCCAATTCAACTCTCCAAATCCCTAGCCTCAAACTCCCAATTCACACCTTAAACACACACCAACTAGGTGGGAAAATTTGTGGGGAAGCAATAATATTGATCAAAAGTAATCACAAGGGACTTACCTCAATAATGCCCTCGAAAACCCTCTCAAAAATAACCTAAATCGTGCTTGAAATGTTAAAAGTGAAGCCAAAATTGCGAACCCTTGCTTTTAAACATTATGTCCAGCACTTCCGCTTCTGCGGACAATTAAATGCATCTGCGGCGTCGCAGAAGCGACCAAAATTCCGCTTATGTGGTGAACCACTGGAACTGGGCCTGCATTTTCACCATCGCAGGTACGAAATTGCCCATCGCACCTGCGCAAACTTCCGCTTCTGCGCCCATCACTCCTCTTCTGCGACCACGCAGGTGCGAAAGATTCTTCACACCTGCGACCACTTCCCTCCCCATGTCTGGCCACATCTGTGCTCCTCAACTTGTACCTGCGAGCTCGCACCTGCTATCAAAGCTCTGCAGGTGCGATTACACCATCAGACTTCAACAGTCCTCCAACTTCAATTCGATCCGTTAATCATCTGAAATCACCCCAAGGCCCCCGGGACCTCAACCAAATATCCCAAGAAGTCTTAACACCTAATACGAACTTAGTCGAGCCTTCAAACCACCTCGAACAACATCAAAAAATGAATCACACGTAAATTTAAGCCTAATGAACTTTAAACTCCCAATTTCTACAAACGATGTCGAAACCTATCAAATCACATACGATTGAGCCCAAATTTTGCACACAAGTCACAAATGACGCAACGAACATACTCCAACTTTTGAAATCGGAATCCGACTCCGATGCCAAAAAGTTTACTCCCGGTCAAACTTTCCAAAAATTCAACTTTTGTAATTTCAAGTCTAATTCCACTACGGACCTCTAAATCACAATCTGGACACGCTCCTAAGTCCAAAATCACCTAACGGAGCTAACGGAACCTTCGAAACTCCGTGCCAAAGTTGTTTACTAGAAGATCAATATACGGTCAATCATTTCAACTTAAGCTTTCAACTGTGAGACTAATTGTCTCATTTCATCCTGAAATCTCACCGGATCTGAACCGATTACCCCGGCAAGTTATATGACAGCTATAAAGTACAAAATGAGCAGTAAATAGGGGAACGAGGCTACAACTCTCAAAACAACCGGTCGGGTGGTTACAAATTTCCTATATGCATGGTTTCTATGTGTATACAGAAATAAAGCATGTCGAACAAGGTAGCAAACAAAGCAGGTAGGTGCTATAGGCATGCTCTCTACCCATTTATGCGAGCATTAGAACATACCCATTTCCCTCTAATTTCATTAATACCCCAGTTGTTTGCTTACAAATTATTACAAGCCTAGATTACAATAATTACAAGCTCAAAATAATGATCACAAGCCCAACTAGAAGCACCACATGCCCAACGTAAATACAGAATACCCAGCAGCGGCTTCTGGACCTTCAACCAAGCCTGGGGCCTTACGTGATGAACAGACGCACACTCCAGGTGGTTATTAACATGCTTCAGTTCTGAATATCTAACTACCCCAACAACTAGGCCCAAACCATAAGACCACTGCCTTGCTTTCCCTTGGAATACTTAAATAGCCATAACGACACAAGCTAAGTACTAGGCCAGCTAAACAAACTTTAATACTTAGGGACTTTATCCCTTAACACTATAGTTGACAGATAATAGAGGTCTCCAAACCAAGACACACAAATGAGGCTACACAAAATCCCTTACAGACACATATGGCGTAGATAGAAACAAGCTCTCAACGACAGGTTTAAACATCATAGGACATCAAAAGCAGAAATTCAAGGTAGGCATGATTCCAAACTAATATCAGTAGGACTCTAGACGTATGATTCTTGACATGGAGTCCAAGAGTCATAATCAGAGCAAACAAAGGGGAAATAGTCTCACAAGAAAAACTTTGACAAGAGAGCCTAATGATCACAACTAACTTGTAGAGCTTAACATGTGAAATGTTCAGGCAAATAACGCGAAGGTTCTAAATCCAAAAGGTAAGCATCCATGGCAAATGAGAATAAGTTATTCTTCAAACTAGTAAGGTAAATATACTTCACATGAATAGGGTTAGGTCTTATTCTAGTTGACATAGGGAGAATAAGATAGACATATATTGGAATTCACCCTAGGAGTCTTAAGTAGTAAGTGATCACACAACATCATAGCAAAAAAACAAGCGTGCCTCGGAATTATAAAAATATTGGCATAGGGAATCCATATAATCACAAGTTGATTTCAGGGAGGTAACAGGTTGTATATGAAAGTCTTAGCAAGCGCACATTCAAATAAATTCTGGGAATGAATTAGTTCCCTAAGAGAATCTAAGTCATGGATTCATGATAAGCAACAGACCTTAAATAATTAGTTATACTTAAACATGAAGATGAGCAATCAATTAGGTTGGACACTTATAATGGGTATGTATTAAGGCTAATCAGTGGCAAAAGAACATATTAGACTAAGCATTTAGACAGTATTATCACATGATTTGCAGAGAAACAGCAAGTTATGTATACGGATTCAACAGGAAGAGAGTAATTCTGAGAAAGGACATAGTTTCCTAAGGGTTTTAGTACAAGAAATCAAAACAAGGTACAACAAGAATTAATCAGGTTTTAATTACGAATCAGGCGGGCATCATGAATCAACTTGGCTAGCCACAAATGAGTTAAAATCAAGACCTAAATAGAATTGAAGCTAGTGGAACTATAGAGTAGTACTAAACAAGCAAAATTGTATACTAAGTGGCATAATATCGAAATTAACTCAGAGAAATCCAAGTAACATTAGTGCACATAACATAAACACAAACAGAAAGAAGTAGAATTGCGAGAGTATAAGGTACTAACCAGCTGCAAACAAAGCGAATAAAGAATGAGAAACACAAAATCTCAGGACAAGCAGCAATTGTAGGAGAATAATGAAACCTCAAATCTCCAGTGTTTCAGAGTTCACAAGAGCCTCGAAGTGGGCTCCGAGCAGTACTTGCATTGGAGGAGGCTAATGAACAGATTCTGGTGGCCTTGGCTTTCAGCCGTTCAAAATTGAAGTCTTAGAATATTATAGAATGAGTGAGAGTGAGAGAATAGTCATAGTTACAGTAGTTAATTCATGAAAAACTCCTCCTCTAGGGCAGACGGGAAAAAGGTTTAAATAGTGTTGAATCGGGAAAGTAAACAAGGAAAGAAATCAAGTAAACATGAACAAAAAGAATAAAATATCACATTCAATCAATAAGTAACCGGAAAGAAAGAAATCAAACTCCAAACCCTAGTTAGGATTTAATACTAAAAAATCGGCCAACTGGTATAAAGAATCAGGCCCCTTTTCATGTACATGGACGGAATATTGTCCAAATCTCCAAGATTGAGGTTGACTCCAGTCCGATATAAAGATGGTATTTTCTAAAATTGGGCAAATACCTAAGTAATACCATAAATGTGTGACCAGTAGCGGAGAAACATAGATATGGTAAGAAAATAATGTTGGAATCCCATTATCAACGGGATTAGGAGAGGGAATTAAGGGAGAGGCAGCTAGGGTTCTAAGGAAGAGAGAATATGAGTAGAGAGGGTTCAGAGGTGATTGTCTCTAAAGAATGGGGCTAGGGTTTGGGGCGGATGTAATTAAAAAGGTGGGATTATCATGGACCGTTGATCTTGAGAGATCAACGGTTTGGATTAAAGAATAGGTGGGGTGAGTCGTTTGAAGTGGGTCGTGACCGGGTCAGTCACAGGGGTCATTTGGATTGGGCTTTGGGGTTATTGGGCTGGCTTGGAGTGTGGTGTGATAGATTGAGTCCGAAATTGGCTCCAAATTGGTCTACAAATTAAATACACGAAAAATAATTTATAAGAGGTAATTAACAAATAATAAAAATATTATTTATCTAGTAAGATGCCTTTAACATAATAGTTTAACATTATACAAATATAAAAATACTATTTGGCACAAATAATATAATAAAATATAATTATGCGCAGCATATAGGCTATTACTGCACAATATATATA